>BDIU01000271.1:0-111457 GCA_002118135.1 Trebouxia sp. TZW2008 | reverse complement strand
ACGTGTGCTGACGTGCAGGACACAGTAAGGGAGCTGCAGGCAAAGACGTCTGTTTTGCAAATCAGTCTGGACAGAAGTGACTTGCAGCATCAGGTTTGTCTGGTCTATGGCACGTCCGTCGCTACCTGCTACCGGTCATTCACTGATGACAGCGATCAAATACGAATCTTCTCGACCTATGCAGGCTGAGGGCTGCTTGCAAGCTCAATTTAGTCCTCTCTCCCTTCTTTATGGCGACCCACGCGCTATGCGTGGCATTGGTAAACTTAGCATCCGAAAGACGCTTCTCCTTGTAGCGAATGTTGTGCAGGAAGTTCCTGGAGCGCTCAAGGTGCTGCTTGGAATCCTCAAGCTGGCCTATACGCTCAGCGACCTGTGAGCGCTGCTCTCTCGCATCGGCATCACGCTCTCGCAGCTCAACTGCAGTGTACGTCATGCTGACAGCCGAGAAGAGGCTAGCAATGTCACGCAAGATGGTGTCTGGGCGAATTTTTAGCGCTCAGACAAAAGCTCTGACCCCTCCAGTGTTGTTAGACAGCTGCTTTGCAATGACTAATTTAGCCCGCCAGCCTAGGTCAAACCGGAGTTTGACCGCTCTTGCGGTGCGCTCAGAAACTGCTGTCGCGTGCACGTCTCAAGCAATGTTTTGTCTTGCACATGCCTGCAAGATCTGTCCTGCTCCTGCGAGCAGAAGGCTGATAGGCTCTCAGGATTCCGTTTCGTATGACTTGAACACTCAGCGCGTCGCTTGAGTTTCCTGCCTGACCGGGTTTGCGTAGTCTCAAAAGCCCCCAGCGACCATGCTGCGAGCAACAACGATACTTTGCGGACGTCGGCATGGCGCCAAAGAATTTGTAAGCAGCACAACACGGCTTGTCAGAGCTGCTCCACTTTGCATCGCCGCTCGTGCCGGCGACGCTGTAGGTAACACTTCCCAGCACCGCCACAGTTTCTGCTGTCTTCGCGGCCTGTCGCTCAAAGCTTTGATACTTATAGTATGAGGATTCCAGACCTCTCCTGATGTGAATTCTGCGTTTCAGGTGCTATGTGTCGCATGCCTGGCCGGTTTCACTCAACAGTTTGTGGTCAAAGTATGCTGCCTGTCGTTGGAGCAATCGTTGATGATCTTGCTTCTGACGCAAGTTCAGCTAGCGCAAGTACAGACGATTGCCTGGCTGGCATACAGTCAAACATGCAACCGCCACAGCAAACTCCTGCTGACTGTATGGCATCTCTGAGCGCTGCATTGTCTCAGATGGCTGAGATGCAGGTGATTGTCATCTTGCAACACAACTTGCTGGCTATCCAGATTGCTTGAGCCTCTGCCACACCAAACACAGCGTCCAATGTTTCTCCTTGTTTTAGGTTGAGATATCTGCATTGAAGCAGCAGGGGACCCGCCAGGGTGACCAAATGTCACAGCAGCGGCAGCGCCTAAGCGAGATACAGGCAGAGAATCGGCAGCTGTCAGGCATCTGTGGAAGTCTCAACTGGAAATTGAAGACTTGCGCACAAGGGACCAGAGCATGGCTGAGGCTCGTGAGCTGACCTCCACTGCCCTGCAAAGGCTGACTGCCCAGCATGGCATGCTTCAGGCTGACTTTGATGATCTTGTGGCTGAACTCCAGCAGATGCGGCAGCATGACAGCCCGCAGGGCAGCAAGGCAGCACCCTCTCCTTCTCAGGTCAAACACCTAAACGCTTTGTGCTCCTGTGCCATCTGCTTTTGCGCGCTTTCTTGCAGCTTTGATCGGTGAGCAATCACAATATCGCAACTAATGAAAGGCTGACTGCAAACGTTCTGATGTCTTGTGTAGGAGCTGATTTCTGCCGTGAAAGTCAACGAGGACACTGGGCATCAGGACACAGTCATGTATTTCTCCACTGCATTCGACAAGCTGGATGCTTCCATTCTGGGCCAAACCATGTTTGACAGCCCTCGACAGTTCACCAGCTTGAAGCCTCAGGGCATCTTCCTGTCTGCTGCAATGACCTCAGCAGAAATGGTAAGGTTCTCTTCCCAGCCCCTTGTTGCTGCATTTGTTAGCAACTTCTTGCAGATTGTCAGCCAGTGCAATTTGACCTGAAGAAATTGAATTTGTGCATGAAAAGCAGCCTGCATATATGCTAGGCCAGATGCTGTGGTTATTCCATGCTGCTTGCTATCCTTTCATCATGGCAGACAACTGATCACCTTGTTGCCAACATACCGGCAGCTTCTTTGATTTGACTGAGCTATGTTCTGTCTGTCCTGCAGGAGACAGTAGTCCAGAGCGTCCCTGCTATGGATGTCACTGTAGTGCTACTCACTGAGGCCAACCGTCTTGCCAACTTGCACGGCCTAGGCTACTCAGCCTTGGGTATATCATCAGGTACCTCCACCCTTTCTGTTTGTGTTCCTTGCAAGAGTCAGCTCTGCATGTACACGTAGCCCAAAGCAAGCAAGGGCAAGGTGTCTTGCATGTACTGTATTGAGACAGAGGCTCATGCTTAGCAATCACAGGAACAATACCGCGTGGCATGTTGTGGCCCTTGTCAGCTGACCTTTTCAGCTGCATTTGCATAGCAGACAGCACCAGCAGCCACAGCTTCTTTGCATGCAGCTATGCGTTTGGTCTATACCAACAGGCCTATCATGGGATCTGTATGTATATGATGGATGTGTGCGTCTTTGCCTGCTGACTTTGGCTTTTTATCATTACACTTGATGCTTTACAGTGACTGACTGCTATTGGGTTTGCTGACCCAGGTGGCTTTGAGCTGCACTGCAAGGAGCGTGGCCTGGACCCTGCTCGTACCCTGCCCTGCATCATTGACACAGGCACTGACAAGGAAGTGGATCCTGAAGACAACTCCTTCAAGTACTTGAGAGACGCTCCTGTGCAATTCAAAGAGGTGTGTGGCACACCATATTGACGCAAATTCATGTGAACAAAAGTTTCAAACAGTTCTACAACCATGCAGCCTGGCGGTCTGCTGTTGACTGTGCATGTTGTGCTGCACAGCAGGCTATTGCAACATGCAGCTCTTCTCTTTTGCGCATTATGCTGTGCTGGCTCCACTCGACGTTGCTACATGTGTAGCGCCAATTAAAGTCACATCAAGATGTTGGTGCTGTAATGCCATCAGCAGGTGAACATGAGCTGCATCATACGATCATAGCTGTTGCCTGTTGCATGAGTCGCAGCAAGATGCTTCACTGATGTTCGCTCGCATTTGCTTTTGCATGAGTTGGGACCCAATGACGTCATTCCAAAAAGCAGCATGATATTGGCATTGTGTACTCAATTGCTGCTCGTCCCCGTAGGTGCGTTCCAGGTGCATGCATGCTCTGGTCAAGCGGTGGCCAAGATATGCTGTTCAGGAGGCCTACCCCCGCGTAGATCCCGTCTTTCCTGAGGTTGGTGTGTCATCCTCATGTATGACTTTGTCAAATGTTGCGCCAGTGCCAAGTTCGCTATTCTGCTCACATATGGCTGTGGGCCATATGCTCTGCATGCACAATGCAGTTAAAAGCATACTGAGCAGAGTCGTTTCACTGCAAACATCCTTCAGATTTCGTGATATATCATCTCTCAAGCTTATGTGTCGGCTGTTGTCTTGTCTGATTGCAATCAAATGCGACCAGGAGTAAGCAGATCTACGTTGAGTGCAGAGTGAGCCAGACTTTGACACAGCATCCATAGCTGGTGATGCAAGTGGATCTCTAGCTGAGGCATCACCATCTGCAGTCAAGATGCAGGCAAGCCGCACAGATTCTCTTGCTATGCTTTACCGCCTCGTGAATGCTGCCTGCTATCAGGCACTTTCTGACATGCCTTGCCGTGCTGCATTTGGGCATGCAAGCACATATGTCACCTGTGTGTCCTAGTAGCATATAATTCATTTGCAGAGCAGCGCAGGCCTCATTGTTTCATTGCAGGCCTCAGCCTCACAAACACGTTGTCTGCCTGCTCAATATTTGCATTGGCATGAAATGCTTGGCATGGAGCCAGACTGGCTGGCATGTCTGTGCAGGAAAGCAGCGGGGAGGCTCAACATTTGCGCCAAGAGTTGGAGGCCGTCATTACCAAACACAGCTCAGTCAAGGTGTGCTTGCCCGCTCGCTTGTCCTATGAGCCTCTCTCCCAAGATGGTTAGACTTACTCATGAGGATCACACCATTCTTGTGCTGCTGTACTGCTGCTGCACACAACTTTTGCTGCTGTCTCTGTGTCTCTAACGCATGACTTGTCAGATCCCGGTCAAAGTGCTGCAGGTTTGTGTGATGTAAAGGGCACCTCAGACAGAAGTGGCAGCTTTCTGTACCTTGTGATCTGGCAGTCATTGACAGATGGAAGCACAATCACTCTGTACGTTCTGTTTTCAAGCTCATCAGGTGGGCGCACAATCATTTTGTATTTGGTCATATGGACATGATGCAATGCAGTGGGAGGATGTGGTAGGCCTGGACGCAGCCAAGGCAACCCTGCAGGAGGCCGTCACCCTACCCCTGCAGTACCCCCACTTCTTCACTGACACCAAGCGGAAGCCCTGGAGTGGGGTGCTGCTGTATGGACCCCCAGGCACTGGCAAAACCCACCTGGCCCAGGTCTGTCACTCAACACTGTTTTGATCATCCATTTATTTGACTGTCATGATGTGTAGAGAGACGCTTAGCTAGATGTCTAAGGATTGTGTTGCAGAGTTGGATTTTGAGGCGTTGACACCGACTTTGCTGCTGGTATTCATGATTTTGTTTGCATCAAGCCTCTGCAAATCAAGATTGCACTTTGCGTGACCTGTTTGATCACACCTGCTTGAAATCACCTGTTGATCCTCGCCAAAATGATGTCGTCTTGCAAGCACTGACCGGCAAGGCTTTTGCTAAGTTGAGTTGTAGCTGTCATGGCCTGAGTTATTTATTTAGATGTGCCTGCAGTCACCTACATACTACCACAAAAACGCTGCTGCATTGCATTGCAGCCTTCCAACCTCATCAATCCATGCTGGGCCTTGTGTGTTTTCTCAACGCAAAATGTTGTTGCATTGCATTGCAAATTTCACAAGCAAGGCTGTGATGTTGCAGGCAGTGGCTGGCGAGGCTGGGGCCACATTCTTCAGTGTGTCCTCCAGCGCCCTGATCTCCAAGTGGCAAGGAGACAGTGAGCGGCTTGTCAAGCAGCTGTTTGCCATGGCACAGGAGCGTGCCCCCAGTGTCATCTTCATGAACGAGGTCAGTATCTGAAGCAGCTCGCCTTGCTGCAAAGACAGGCACTTTCTGTGTGAGGTGTTGTTTGGGCTTGGTCCAAGTGGCTAATGTTGGGGATTGCTTTGGACTCCTGTATGTTGCAGCTCTCACAGCTGCATCTTCATCTTTAGCTTCACCTTGACCTTCACAATTTAGCTATGCTCCCCTTCATCCTGCTCTTGACTTGTCATCCTGCTATGCTATCATCACTTTGCTACTTGTGACTCAAACTTGCGACAATCACTGGCATCTGCATGTGTGCCTGGTGCTGTGTGCACATCATCCTACATCTCTCAAGATGAGCATGCTAGACCTGCAGTCGCAAGTGATGTAAGTCATGCTGCAGATCGATGCACTGTGCTGTGCCCGCGGAGAGGGCGACAACGAGTCAATGAGGCGCGTCAAGACCGAGCTGATGGTGCAGATGACTGCTGTGCAGCAGAGCTCTGCCCATGCGCTCATGCTAGCCGCCACCAACTGTCCCATGGATCATATGAGGCTGTCAGGCGCCGCTTCACCCAGGTACGGATTGCTGTCAGTCTGTCTTGCGATCATTCAGCTTGCGTCTCAGCTGCTTGGATACTCATACTTGTGTGCAGTTTGCATGCTGGCTTGTCTTGCCTGTCACTCTGCAGTCTGATATGAACGACCTGTGAGGCCAGTACAGTCCTTAGGCTTTGCGTTTGTCCTGCAACGCAGGGAAGCCATCTGCAGACTTCCTTTTGGGCCTGCCAGACTATGTTGCTGTTCATTACTGACATGGTCTTGCTGTGGTGCAGCGCATGTGTATACCTCTGCCTGATAAAGAGGCCAAAGCAGGCTTGCTTTTCACAAATGTCAAGAGCCTTCCAACTAGCTCCATTGACCAGATGCTATGCACGCGTACTGACATTGCTCTGTCGTGGTGCAGCTCAGGTACATTCCTCAAACTGACAAAGGGAGTAGGACCAAGACTCTTTTGTTGATACACAAAGTCTGCCATTTGACTCCCTTGGACAGTGAGATACCCACACACTGATCAAGTTTGGTGTGATGCAGTGCATTTACAGTTCTCTACCTGACAAGGAAGCCAGGGCAGAAATTTTTTTGACACTCAAGTGCCAAGTCTTCCAATTGGCTCTACCGATGGCCTGCAATGCCCACAAAATGATCTGATTGCTGTGGTGCAGCGCATATACATTCCTCTGCCTGACAAGGAGGCCAGGGCCAACATGCTGAAGACCCACCTCAAGGGCGAGCGCCACAGCTTCACCCAAGCTGACTTCCACTTGCTTTGCTGACTGCACGGATGGCTACTCTGGGTCTGACATTTCAGCAGTTGCCCAGGACGCCCTGTACCAGCCCTTCAGGCTCACCAATGCTGCTCGCTTCTTCAGGTATAGCTCATACATGTGGCAATGTTGTCTGATTTAACAGTTCTGGAGTTTACACTTGTGTGATCATGGTTGCCTTGTGACATTGACATGCCTGTTGACACACACCTTGTATGCGTGTTTTGTGTCTGTGTATGCTTTGTTCAATCTGTGTTCATGTATCAAGCACATGTTGGTCCGCTAGTTGAGGGGACTGGCAACAGCAAAGATGTTCCTGGGCAGTTGCTGATTTTGCCTAGTCTGAGCATGCCTCTCTGGATTTCATTGAACAAATAGGCTCTTCACGCGCAAAATTCTCTGCTGTGGCCAACAGCACCGCTGATCAAAATGATTCATTGTCAAAGACGTGCAAGCGACAACACAGAATAGCGCAACCCTGATTTGTCAAGCCTCTACCAGCACTGCTGATGCAGCTTGACCATTTGGGACCATCATCATTACATCTATACTGCCATCTCTGCAGCCCAGATCACCATGCATCTTTTGCAACTGGTCCAAGCCCAACAGGCTCACCATGACAGCATTGTGCACTGCTGAGGCATTGAGCTGATTGTTGGCCGAACATGCAGCCTGGGCGCCGTGCTTGTTGCTGGCTTGGCTTGGCTTGGCTTGGCTTGGCTTGGCTTGGCTTGGCTTTGCTTTGCTTTGCTTTGCTTTGCTT
Source organism: Trebouxia sp. TZW2008 (assembly GCA_002118135.1). Classification (NCBI taxonomy): domain Eukaryota; kingdom Viridiplantae; phylum Chlorophyta; class Trebouxiophyceae; order Trebouxiales; family Trebouxiaceae; genus Trebouxia; species Trebouxia sp. TZW2008. The sequence goes on along the minus strand of BDIU01000271.1, from coordinate 104,193 downwards.
TGCTTTGCTTTGCTTGCTTGCTTTGCGATTCTTTTCACCGCTACAGGAGTGCTGTGCTTGAACTCTGAATGCTGCTGCCTTGCAGGTATTTTCACAGCAATGGCCAGCAGCATCTGGAGGCTTGCAACAAATCCGACCCTGGAGCTGTGGCTGGCACCCTGCAGCAGCTGGCAAAGGCTGGCCAGCAGCGGGAGGTGAAGTTGCCTTGCCTGAACAATGACATGATGCAGCACAGCCTGAAGCGCTTACCCCGCTCAGTCAGCAAGGACCAGCTGGCGACTCATATCCACTTCACTGAGCACTTTGGCAGCACAGGGAATTGATGGACCCCAACATGGCGATGCCTACTGTTGGTCCGTCAGACATTTTCTTGCTGAGCTATTTTGAGAAGAGATACTTCATGTTGTGCAATGTATGTTGCAGAGGCCGTAGCCAAGACGTGCAATTGCTGTTAAAGCTTACACAGCAGGAAGGGTGACTGGGCTGAGACGGCTTTGAGCTGTATCCCTCTTCGTAGCCTTGCAGACAAGTTTGATGTTATGCTTTATATTTGCTGGAAATTGTGAGTGCTGCCAGAGCTGGTCTACCTGTTCATTTTGTGGGTCTGCTCATGACGCCTTGTGTCCTGGGCTACTTCCAGTCATAGAGGCTTCCGTGATGATGCCTGATGGCATAGGATTTTCTTTCACCTTTTCTTTGTTTCTTTCTTCCTTCTATACTTGTTTCTCTCTTTCTTTCTTTCTGACTTGCTTTTTGCGGTGATAGTAGACTCTGGCAAGCTGTTGCAAGCCTTTGGCTACTTCAGCCCAAGCCCTTTGAGCTGCCAGTCTTGCAAATGGGGGGGGGCCCCGATGACATGTTTCCTTGGTTTCTGTGTCATTTGCTGAGCAGGGTTTGGCTAGTTGTGCTGTCGATTCAGCTGAATTGCTCGTTACATTCAAGCAGGGCCCATGATTGTGTACGGAATGGCTTAGGCTTTTCCCTTTTGGACTGGCCACACTTATGGATACCAACAACATGTCCCTGTTGTCAGAATCAAGCACTTGTTTTTCGTTGACGTGACTTTCAACACTGTATGCGACTCAGTGTACTGCCTGACTAGGCCAAAGGCTAGCTGCAACAAGCAACAACAGAATTTGTAATGCAAAACAGATGACTGGGTTGCAATTTTGCCCTGCTGCGCTGCACGCGTGTCAGACAGCACTTGTGAGGCTGCACTTTAAGCTCATAGACTTCCGCAATGCAAAAGCACTGCTGCAGCCTCACCCAACTTACAGGTGCAGTTCAGGGCATTGCGTTGCATCGTTGAAAGCAGACTTCGCACAGTTGTTACAACAAGCAGGAGATCAGCATGCAAGAGAGAAAGACAGTACACCTGCTCTTTTGCATCAAGGTCAAGTTCAAGCCGTGAAAATGACAGCCAAAAACCAAAGGGAACTCAAAAAATCGTAGCAAGCAAGAAAGAAAAGCTAATGAAATGCAGTACTGTCACACACAAAATCTACACAAGCATGCCACAAAACTTGAGCTAGGCTCTCGGTTGTTGACACTGCACTTCACCGCCTTGTTATTCTGTCAGCACACCATTGTTTGCCGCCACCATCCATGCTCACAAGCTTGGATCATGTCGCTTTCTGCAAAATGTTCTGATTCAAGGTTCATCTTGAAGCAAATGAGCTCAAGCTGAATGGGTGACTGGCTTGCCAGCCTCAAGGGCATCTGCTCTCCTTGCCTGGGCCTCCCTGACAGGTGCTGCTGAGTCTTCAGGGCGCTTCGACTTGATAGGCCTTGCACCCATGCCAGTTGATTCTTCCTGCAAGACCCAACACAGCATATGAGAATATTGTGCTGTTTGTATTTTGAATTCTGTGCTCCACGCCAGTCAGTCAGTCAATCAAGTAATCAACAGACCCACGGATGATGATTACTGTCAAACACAGCCACCAAACGGCCATCCAGACAAATGTCAAGTCAGATCTTTTGCAAGGCATGTATCATTGAAAGGAAATTCGCGGTTGATGAGCCATTGAAGGAACATCTGTGAGATTGTACAGCCATTTGAAGGGAAATTGTGACTTGGCAGAGCTTGTATACTGATAGCTTGCGCCAAGGCTTTGAAGCAGCAAGGCAGCAGCAAATACAAGGCAGACAATGCACGCAGTGACTGGCATACTAATGTGGCATCGCCAGACATTGAATGCAGTAAGCAGACATACTAGATGTAAAGCATGAAGGACTAACATGAAAATGCAGTGAGGCTGCGTATCAAATGCTTGTAGACAGCTTGGAGGTCCAACAACGACTTGGAGGTCCAACAACGACTTGCAACTTACCCTGACTTTGAAGACAAGGGTATAGATGAAAGCAGCCACCGCGCCTCCAACCAAAGGTCCTACCCAGAAAATCCAGTACTCATGAAACGTTCTACTGACCACTGCAGGGCCGAATGATCTTGCTGGGTTGACACTGCACAGCAACCAGTCGCTTTCAGTCTGCCATGCCATTTTGCAGACAAGGGATGTGCTGTCATTAAAGGGTTTGGCCGATGCAAGCTAACTTCACAGGCCATTACAGTACAAGTTGCTACATATGTAGAGCTAGGGTGTTGAGTGCAAGCCTTTGCAAAGCACGCTACTTGCAGATAGTCAGATGTGACAGCTGAAATATAGCTTTACCTGCATCCATCAATTGGGATGGCAACCAAGTGGCACACAAACAATGTCATACCAATGGCCAGGGGTGCAAGCACCTGCACAGGGACACAAAAAACTCGCTCAAGCCCAAGACAGCAGCACTTATTGGTGGAACACAGCAGTGAACTAACAAGCTCAGTCAATACAGCTGATCTTGCAAAATAACATGTAAGTTTGCAAGAATGCTGTACCTAAGGGGAAATGTGCAAGGAAGCTCAGGCATGCTCAAGGCAGCAGCTTTAATGGTTAAAAAACTGCATGACATTCTGTGCAGCGGCTGATCTGACTAAGCAAATGTGTGCTAATATGCTGTACCTGTAGGGAAATGGTTGCTGGGACCTGGACTGAGTCTGTTGCCATGAAGACCACAAACACCAATGCAAACCTGTAAGACACAAAATGTCAATGTCACAGACATGAATAGCATCAGTTCTGCTTGTATGTGGCAACGGCTTGATAGCAGACAACAAACAAGATGCTGCAGGAAAGACAGTGCTCAGGTACAACAAAATAGCCTCAGTTCCAGTGAGCATGATTATGCATCAAACTCAGAGAAATTATACATGCCATATAATACATCCCATTCTGCCATACAGCAGAACAGCACAACTGACGCCACATTGATCCCTAAGGCAGTGAGAGTGACATTGCAGGAAGTAACTGGTGTCTGTATGACCTCATATGCATTTTGCCAACGATGGCATCTAATGCAGCCTTCTATTGCATCTGATGCAGCGCACTTAGGCAAATCACATCAGCACAACCTTGCAGGCAAGTTGCATGATACTGTACAGTACACAATGCAGGGTTACGGAACCTACGTCAGTATGATCTCAAAGCCAAGGCCCCTGCCAACATCAACACCTGTGGCTGCGTTCAGTTGGTTGGAAGCTCCTGCTGCTGCTTTGTAGCCAGCAGGGTCAAGGCCTTTCAGGATAATAGATGCCACAGCAGCACCAGCACACTGCAGTGTCACAGTCAAGCGTCTCAGGAAAAGCAAGAACTGCTGCTGCCTTGTGACCAGCAGGGTCGGGGCCTTTCAGCATAGTTAAAGCCACAGCAGCACCAGCACACTGCACTGTCACAATCAAGCGTCTCAGGAAAAGCAAGAACTGTTGCTGATTAGTGACCAGCAGAGTCGGGGCCTTTCAGCATAGTTAAAGCCACAGCAGCACCAGCACACTGCAGTGTCACCACCAAGCGCCTCAGCAGAAACAAGAACTGCTGCTGCCTTGTAACCAGCAGGGTTGAGGCCTTTCAGCGTAATTACAGCCACAGCAGCACCAGCTCGATGCAGTGTCATGACCAAGCGTCTCAGGGGAAAGAAAGAACACGAGCAGATCTATACCGCTAGGCGTCACAGCAGGAAATGCAGGTAGACCTAAGCAAGTGTAGGTGCTGAGACATTGTTTTCAGCTATGTCACACTGTGCATTGCACTAACATGCGGAAACTATTCAGTAACGATAATTCCTTGCAAGTGACACGTCGCCCGTGAGCAGAACTCGGTTGCACAAGCGTCGCAGAGGTTGCAAAAATGTCCAAGTCAATCGAATGAGCAGTGTCGAGACTGCCCACCTGAAATATAATGTACAAGATCCCCCGAACAAATGAAACCTTTCCGACGAGAAACATGGCAAAACTCACAGCGGGATTGATGTGCCCCCCTGGACAGCATACATACATCAGCAACCATGATCAAATGCTGCTGACCTGCATTATGAAATCATTTGCAACCCAAAAGCCACACAAACAATGACCGACCTGAAAATGGAGCTGTAAAGAAGATCACCACAAACAAGGAAAAGCCAAATGCCAGAGCAATGTTCAGCAGAGCAGTGGTGCTGCTCAGAAAACATGACCCAGGCCTCACTGCAGCACAATATCAAGTGAGTTTGGATGTGTAGTTTGAGCTGAAGTAGGGCTGCAGTCCTGTAGTTTGAGCTGAGATAGGGCTGCAGTCACAAGTCTAGCAAGTTCTCACCATTTGTCAAGCTTGTATCAGCCCCATTACCAGAGGAGCTGGCAACATCTGCTGTGTGACAGCCCGACGTGACAGTTGCTGCAAGCCAACAGGCAAGTTCAATATGGCCTCTCGACCGTGCTGTGCCAGGTTGACCGCCCGGAAAATTCGGTCTCGACTGTGCTTACCAGTTGAAAAGAAGATGAAAATCAAGGTCCCCAAAAACTCAGCTGCTACACCCTGCGGCACGTGTGTGGAAACGTCACAGGTAGCGAGCGCTTAGTTGCTGACGTTCAGCGCAACCGGAACAAAGATCTTGAGATCTGAATAGCTTCCGAGAAGGGTTGCGCGGGCGCAGCAGTCAGAAACTAAGCTTCCTCACCCTCAGAAAGGCTACTATGTCACGTTTGCCTGATCCGGGAGCGAGAGAGGGCTCCAAAATGAAAGGCACTCGCACCATGTCTACGACACGACCGAGTCTCGACCGGCCCCTGAAGACCCGCGAGAGCAATCTGCACGAACACTTGGTCTGCACCGACGCTCACGCTGCGGGCCGGCCGAGCAATGCGTCGCTGACAACGCGTTTACTCAATGTCAGCTAGCTGTGCAGCTGCGGAGTAGGACGAGTTCGTCTTCTCGAATGCTGGTGAGTCATCGCTTCAGCGCTATTACGGGACGTTGGAGTCATGCAAACAGGCGTAGCAGTACAAAACGCCAGAAAACTGTGTCAAATTTTCTTCGACACGTGACCACCCCACCGGTTTCCGCGGAGCGGTGGCCCTGCACGGAGTTGCCTGACCCGAGATGCGTGCATCTTCCGCCATCACAAGGCTTGTGCCGCATTGACTGCTGTTGCTAAGCAGCTTGGCGTCTGGTGCATTATTCGCGCGTGTAAGAACTCGTCCTCGGTACTTCTGTTCTGTTCTGTTCTGCTCTTGCTAGGCACAAAGCCGAAAGTCTCGCAAAGTTAGACTCGTGAATTGTCTTCGCACGCTCTTTGCTGGCGGCAGCGTGACAAGCAGATCCACACGTCAGCTCTGACGCTGCACTTGTTCATTTCTTGCAACGATGCCGTGTTTCAGCTTCTGAGTTGTCGTAGTCTGCACTTCAGATCCTTGGTCCACATCTCCAGGTGCATGGACAAGTCAGTCATCTGCATCGAGATGACGACATCTAGCCAGCTGGGAACGCTCCGAACCGAGATACACGATCTGAAGGCAGAGACACTGAGCACCAAGGAGGCTCTTGCTGCTGCTCAAACAACCCCAGAGATAGAGTTTTTGCGCAAGCAGTTGTTGCAGCTGTACAACACACGAAATCTTCTGCAAGAGAATAAAAACATACTGTTGCGAGGCCAGGCTTCAGATAAGCGTTGCCTGCCATGCCACCGTTTGCCATCAGTTGGATGTGATGGCTGAGCTGCATACACACTTGTCGCATGTCAAGGTTATGTCAAGGCCTCAGGCCAGTAGGAGAGTGCTGTTTGCCTTACACTTGGTGCTACATCAGGGTCAGCCTCTCGCTTCTCCAAGAGGCTGACCCTGTGTATTGTTCTTGACAACAATTGACTTCACAACCAATAATTGAGAAAGCATGCATAGAATTTGCCTACGGCACACACACTCAACAGATCATATGCAAACTTATAGGCTGTCTCAGGTGTCAGGGTTGTCACCATAGATCCAGAAGGAAGAAATCACACATGTCACATGTTTGCATTGCTTTGCCAATGTTCATCTCCCATGTGCTGCCTTGCTTACCTGTTCTTTGAAAACATTTTGCAGCAAAGTCAAGTGTCAGGTGAGCTCTGCCTGCCATTCTACCTGTTTCCTTCAGTAGCTCAAATCATTTGCAAATGTCTTCATGTCACAGTCAAGGCACAAAAATGCAGTCACTCTGTCAACCTTATACTTGGTGCTATATGTGGCATTTTTCCAAACATACACCCTCTGAGCCTTGTGACGCGAGGGGTATCATTGATCTCACACTACACCTAGAACATATGAGCAAAAGTTAGTAGAGCAGGCCTCACACAGGCTCCTGGGTTTGTCTGGCTTTGTCTATGGTCTGAGGCAGACCCAGCTTGCGTGCATCCTCACAAAGATTGGGAGATACTTAGTGGGTTTGTTGGGTGGTGCGGATTGTGCTGCATCCTTTGCAAAGATGGTCATGCTCATGCTACACAATAGGCCATACTGTATACAGAACAATCTTGCATTTGTGGCACACCATGCAAACCTTACCACTTTGATTATGGGGGTCTGCCATGAGCTCAGCAGCAACCAAACTTCCTGTTGTACAGGCGTGATCGTGAATTGCTTAGAGAGATGTTGCTTGAGGAAGTTGCTCTGTTGCAGGTGGGCCAAATCCACCCCGGCAAGTACATGATGAAGGCATTGACGCGGTAGCCCAATGTATCCAAAGTAGGTTGCAACTTCTCAAGCTTTCATGTGCTGCTTGTTGTTCCTCATGAGGTCATGCTTGCATGGCTTGACCATCAGTTGCTGCGTTCTTATGTGCAGACATAAAAAGGGAATGGCGCTTACTCTGGAGCTGGCCCGATTCTCATGCCCGGAAAGTCTGTTGACTGTAGGGGACAGCAAGCCTTGGTTGCAATGATTGTTTTATATCAAGCTATGGGCCACCTTGGTAGATCATTTTGGTTGGTCATACAGTGATGCAGCGAAAACTTGTTCACTAATTCTCAGCGTCATGAACTCATGACATTGTGTGCATACAGTCAGTGCAGTGTACTCTATTGGCATCCTGGCTGAGCGCCCTGCAGGTTTAGATGTTGGGCAGATACTGTGTGCACTTGTCAGCATGTATATTTCACAGCCAGTCTTGATGGCAAAGCAGAACGGCATGCGTCACCCGACAGCTAAAGCAGCTAATCATGGGCAACGGTCGAGCTCTATGTACTTATACATATGTCTGACATTAATAATTGATCAACAACAATAATATGCTGTATTGCATCTCCGTCGTTGCATGCTGTCTTTCTGGTATCAATTTACTTGTTGCTTTCATTTGCGGGACCAGACCCGGCAGCGTGAACAATAGCTTTGCTGGCCTTGGTGACCACGTTGTGCAGATATAGCTATTGCTGCTTTAGCAGCACCTTGCGTGGATTATACACAGCATTTGATCATCTAGCAGCAGTCTCATAATACATGTCAATGTCTTCCTGCAGAGGAACAGCGTCTTCTCCAATGTAAGTCACACGCATCAGAGCCACAACATCATCTCTTGGTTTGGCTCTGCTGCTCTTCATGATAATTGCAGCAAGTTGAGTGCAGCAACCCTCTGCAAATAGTGCAGTCGAATGCCTGAAATAGCTTGCTGCAAGGATGGCGACTCAACGGCTCGCTACTGCAGAGGGTCCACAATGATGGACTCCACATTGCAGAAATTCATGAGCGGCAACGCAGTCAGCTGAGAGGCGACAACTCTACAAGTCAAGAATGCAATGACATGCTAAGCTCGATCATGCTACGTTGACGGACACGCTGCGCGTAACATGAGCTCCGTGATCGGCGGTCATCTCCGCGTAAGCTGCGGAAGCTAGCGATGAGTAATTCCGTAAATCGGCTGGCTATACATTCCGCCGTTTTCTGTCAAATTGAATGGCTCAAGTTGACCCTACTACAGAACCGGCAGGCACTTGCAAGTGGCTACTGCAAGATCTTCTTGTTCAAGGCTTGAAACGACTGTGTGAAATATTGTTCTGAACAGGCATGCGCAAAACTTGCAGCATTGTTATGAAAACATCACACGACATAGAATTTAATCCATCAACTCAAAGCATGACTAAAATGTGTGTGATCGGGGACATTCTGTTAAGACATAGTGTGAACGGCTAAAAGCCGACCCTGTCACAGGACTGCCAGGCACCTGAAACAGTCTGGCAGCTGCAAGGTCTTATCCCTACCTCAGGTTGCAAGGCTTACCATGCTCAGCTTGATCGGTTCAAGCATGACAAGTTGAAAAGAGAACAAGGTGTCTTGTGCACTGAAGCTTATCCCAAAATCTGAAGCAAGTCGGCAGATGGGAATTTTTGCCGTCTAATCATAGTACACCTTTGAACAGATGACACTTAGTTGCTCCGCCTACACTAACGATGTTGTTTTGTCCATGCAGCCTTTCGTCCTTCACGTAACCAGAGGCTTCATAAAACATACAACTTTGTAAAGCAGTCAGCTTGCTCCTATAATGATGCGCTGACAGCAATGATGCTTGCAAAGACTGCATGTGAGAGATGCAGCAACTCACAGTGGCATCGCTGCTTTCTGATAGCACATTGAGACCCGTCATCCAAATCAACCAAGGGCAATGGCATCAGCAAGCTGCAGACAATATCTACATGCATACAATGCAGAACATCATTTGCTGTGCTCAGCAAATACGTCCCAGCTGTATTCATCATTGTGTGAATGTGTGAAGCCGCGTGACCTTTCCTCTGCAATACACTCTGCCTTACGGAAAGCCACCACATAAGCTTTTCTCCAGCCAGCAGATCGATTTGGGCCGCTGCCGTGTGCAACACGCTCGTCATGCACAGTGATGTCACCTCGCTTGATTGACACGGGAACCACATTGTCAGTGGGTTGTAGGGTCAGATACAAGGCATGTGAGTCTTCTCTGTTGGCGCCAACTGCCAAAGCAGAAAGTGTGATGTCAGGAATCTAACAAACGCAAAATGGCGCCGAGTGTCAATGGGCGCCTTTCGGAGGCTGGCAAACTGGTACGAAGATTGTATTGACGCCGTGACAATTTTGGGTGTCAATAGGTTGATCACGTCACTTACAATGCAGCTATTCACAAATTCAAAACTTGGAACACATGCAATGCCATCCACTTGAGCCAAGCATACAGCAAGCAAAACCCAAAATAATGAGCGGAGAGAATTGACCACTCATGAACATGACGCTTTGTTTCTGCAGCTCTCGTCTGCTGCAAGTCTTGGAACCAGGCAGTGTACAGTGTGGTGCAGCAACCCCAAAACAACCTCAGCAACACTTAAGTGAAGTTGTTACATATGCAGAACAGCAGGCACAAGAGCTCAGGAAAAGCAGTCAAACGGCAGAAGAACTTGTTCTCACCAGGAGCATGTTTCCTGAGCTGTGGCTCTTTATGCGAGCCTGGCAGGAACCTCATGCACCCATTTTCTTCCGTCGAGTCAGTAACTGCCAACCAGCAAGTTGCAGCAGAGATGTCTGAAGTGAAGGGAGGCCAGTAAGCCATGTCTTGATGCCAAGCAAAAACTGCATCCTCACTGTGAGGCCGCTTGGCCAAGATCTGGTCATAGTCCACTTGCATGTTGCCACCTTGCAACTGGTCTGCAATGTCCTGCATCACAGACATGTTTCTGTTGAGAGACAAGCAAAACAAACCTGTGCTCCTGGCGCCAATTAGGAAGAAACCGCTTGATGTGCCAAAGTTTAGTGTATGCTGTTTTTGGCATCCCATGTACCATATTCAGCTGCTTCACTGTTGATGTGACAAAAGTGATGGCAGGGTGTTTAAGCAAGCCCATGAAGCATGTGGACAGCTTTTGCATAGCCGCTGTCAGCAGCTTTACGTCGCAGCACTCCAGTGTTTTCTTGATGTAGTGACACTTGGTATAGTAACCTCCTACATGTTACAACAATGAAAGCAATAAAGTGGGATTTGAGCACTGCATTCTAGCTGCAATGGCAATGTTGAGTGGTAAGAATGTAGTGACAAGTGTCCTGGGGACAAAAGCAGTCATTGTATCGCAAATTCACTGTAGTATAAACATGCTGCCTGATCTTGAATGCCTCATCATCTTGATAGCAGGCAATCTGTCATGCGTATACTACTCTATGAGTACATACAGCCGTCAACCATGACGTGATGGCATGCATTGAGCCTACCTTGCACCTTCGCTCATACAGATTGCCCTGGAGCTTTGGATGGTACACACGCGGCAACATTACATTGTATAGGGTGAATTCCTGAGGTGTACGCCCTTCCTGATTGCCAGACATGTCACACAGATCCTTTCCCGGCACCTGTATGCTGCCTGTCAGGAACGCCTCATAAATCTGCAAGCATGAGCCATGATGCTCACAAACCAGTCCTAGACGATTGCTTTGCTGAGGTGATCGACAAAGCTTGTGTCCTGACGCTTTCAGGCATGACTCTGAAGAGCACTCAGCAGTGTCACGCACTTACTTCATCAATCTCCTGCTGCAGCTCCTCATCTGACATGACGCGTGGCAGGTGGACAAAGCTGCAACATGTGTCACTAAGCAAATTTTCCGACTGTACAAGGCAACGCCAGATTGCATGCTAGTTAGTACCCCTGCTCTTTGAAGAGCTTTCTGTCTGCTTGCGACACAAAGTACGTGTCACCCCTCACACCGCTGGCACTCGTCGAAGCAAGCTCCGTGTCAGCTGACATCATCTTCGCTGCAGGTCGCACATTGCGCAAACTGCGAAAGAAACGCGTTAGGGGCACTGTACAGCGTCAAAGCAAGATCTACGGAAGCCTGACACAAATATTAAGAGCATGCCTGCTGCTCAATATGGACGCGGATCTGTGAAAGCAAGTCTTGCCACGAGCACTTCTCAACTGCTTCGGTGCAAGGGTGTCCGTAAGAGTCCTATTGGTGTTTACGCACAGAACACGCACCGCTCTGCAAGGCCGTGAGCAGCCGAGGTGTAGCATGATCTGGCTTGCTTGTATGAATGCCTCGTCTCTGAAGCAAGTTACAAAGGCGGCAGGCAGGTCCCCGAAGCTGCTGACCCGCCGAGTGGCAACGCAGTAAATGCCTGCTTCGGCAGGGGTGACCGGCTTTGAACTTCTTAGTAAGATTTGTCACCTTAGTCACAATGAGTCACTGCAGACTGCATAGACTTGGGTAGTGCGTCAAGTTAGGTCACCGCAAACATCGCTTGACCAAACGGTGACTGTCCAGCACTACATTTTAAAAAGCCACCCACTTAGAAGGTGCCTTCTCCTCCCACACCAAACGTAGCCCGCGGAACCTTCTTATATGGCGGATGCATCTCGTGGTACACTGATCAACGCTAGCTCGGGCTGCGCCTGAAACTGTGGCACATAGGTTCACATGCGCATGACTTGTTTACCATTCGCACAGTAGCCCCCAGCCTCACGCCCTGCAGCGCTCGAATGCTGCATTCATTGGGGAGTGTCAGCCCCTCTGCCCTCAGCAACAAAGCCTCTCCAGCAACGCCCGTCAGCCGTTGCACTCCGCTCTCACAGCATACTCGTCCTCAGCTGCGTACGCAGCCATTTTGTGGCACCACAGCAGGTGTTAGGCGACTTTGCCCCTCAACAAACTGCACAGGACAAGCTTTGCATGCTGTTCTCCCAGATTGCCAGCACAGTGTCAGCAGAAGGCATGCTTTGCTGGGCTCGCTCCTGGGCTTGAGCCTGGGCTTGACGCCGCATGCAGCTACAGCAGGGTTGATTGATGAACAGCAGGCTGACAAGGTGTTTGCCTCAGCAAGCCAGTCAGTTGTTTCAATATCAGACTACAAGATTGCCAGAGGAGAAGAAACTTCAGAGGGCACCGGGAGTGGCTTTTTCTGGGACAGATATGGCCATGTTGTCACAAACTACCACTGCATTGCCAAGTTTGCCACTGACAAAGTTGGCGCCCAGGTGATGACTCACAGGCCCCTTTGCAAGCTCAGCTTTTTGCCATGACATGCATGTGCATTTTGTTGCACAGCACATACAAATGCAGTTCTGCAAAGCGCTGCAGTGTAGAAGTCCATCACATCATGCAGAGTGCTTGCATGAACAGATCTTGTACTGTGTCAAACATAACTGCAGACATAAGTTTTAGCCATGCATGACATATTGATCTGTGCAGGTAAGCAGGTCTGTAATCATGAATGCATAAAAGCATTGCAAAATTTGAGCTGACATTGCAGCAGGCACACATAAAGGCACGGCGTCAAATCATGCACAAGATGTGGTTGTGAGCAGATGAACAGAGCTGAAATTACGTATAGGTGAGCAGGATTGGGATTGTGGATGAGAAGGGTGACACAAAGGAGTATTCTGCCAGCATAGTCGGCTCAGATGCACAGCATGACATTGCAGTTCTGCTTATTGATGCTCCAGACTTGAGCTTTGTGCCAGTCCAAGTGGGCACTTCTGCCGATCTGAGGACTGGGCAGAACGTCTATGCCATCGGTAACCCTCTAGGGTACAGCAAAACTCTGACAGCTGGCGTAGTCAGCGGGCTCAATAGGGCTATTCCCTCGCCGGTGGGCACCAAGACGTACGGCGCAATTCAGGTCAGTCTGCCCATAGCAAGCATAGCATAGGTGTACACAGAGCATCATGGACACAGCAGCCCGCAAGTAAAAGTTGACATGCCAGCGTTTCAGCTGATGTCAGGCTGCCTCAGTCAAATGGACTTTTCATAATGATTGAGAGGCTCTCAGGAAGCATATCACAGTAAAGTATATATCACAATACGTATATGGCACAATAACACAATAGTGCGAACATAGCTTGTCTTCAGTCACAATGCACTATGGCTGGCTTGGGGTTTTCAACAAGACTGTTGACATCACTCAACTTGTCCTTGGGCACATGTCTCAGTTGCCTGCAGAGCAAATGCCAGTATCTTGACTAAACCAGCCAGAATCTGCGCATTGCCATCAGCGACAGCTCAAACAAATAGTCTCATCATTCACAGCTTCACACGCTGCTGAAGTGTAGCAGCTCGGGTAGCAAGTCTTGGTTCAAGCAAATGCTTGCGATGCAGACGGATGCTGCAATCAGCGCTGGGAACTCTGGGGGGCCCCTTCTGGACGCATCAGGACGAGTCATAGGCATCAACACTGCCACATTTACCAAGACAGGCACAGTAAGCTCATATCATCCAAAATGCATGCATTTGGGAACTGGTAAATGCACCTTTTCAATGCTCAGAATGTAGTCATGGGTAGACATGAACTTACACTGCTTGGTAAGGCTGTCGCTGTGCTTGCATCATTGGCTCAGAGCGTTGCCTTGCTTACTGCTTCCTATCTGAGGGTCAATAGTCATTGAAGTATATGCACATAAAAACACATACTAGTTGGGCTTGAAGGCCTTGCTAGGTATGTATAGTCATAAGGCGACTGTCTTTAAGCAACCTAGTCTGCTCACATGCTGAGCCGCTTCAGATGCACTGATCAGAAATTTGCTGTGCTGTGCTGTGCTGTGCTGTGCTGTGCTGTGCTGTGCTGTGCTGTGCTGTGCTGTGCTCTGCTGTGCTGTGCTGTGGTCATAGCATCAGCATTCGTCTGACAACAGGCAGCCTTGCAGCTAGCAGAAGAAGCTGTGCTTCTGCGCAAAGGACTAAAGCATCTGTGCCACACATTCCTAGCAGTATATGCTGTAACATGTTGTAATTATCAATACTACTGTTGTTGTTGTTGTTGTTGTTGTTATTTTTTTGTTATTATCATTATGCCTGTGCAAGTGCAGCCTGAGGTGCTGCTTGCCCTCTGCTTGATCATAAGCATGCCAGCAAGGCATCCTGACTTGGCGCAGACATAGCATCCTTTGAGCAGTGTGGAGAGTTAGCATCTTGCCATCTGGCTAGCAATGCCTTTTATCCCAAATGCGCTCTGTGACAATTCTGACTTGATACAGGGGCGCAGCAGTGGTGTGAACTTTGCACTGCCCATTGACTTGGCCATGCGGATAGTGCCAAACCTCATTGCATATGGCACAGCGTCTGGGAAGGGGGTGAAAGGTGAACCGTGACTGGGAAGTGAGATGAGCTGCAGTTGCTTTTGGTTGCATGTGGCAAATCTTTGCACAACAGGACCTGCAAATGTCAGGCTGTGATGCTGGTACACCAACATATTGAAAAAGGGGTGCAAGGCGCAGGGTGTCAGTAGCTAGTTCACCACCGATTCATTCTGCACACTGCCAGACATTTCTGCCACTGATGTGACAGCAGTCAACGACAGCATGTCAGCAAGCATCATTGCAAGGGGAGATCTTGCAGCAGTTTTGAGCAACTTGAAGCATTCATAAAGAGTGCCTGGCATTGCAGGCACCTGTCACAGTGCGTATTTGAGAGTTACTCAACATGCTTGTCTTGCTTGTGAGGGTGCCCTCAGAAACGGGTTTTGAGTGTTGAGTATTCAGACATCTTGACACTAGTGCCATGTGCAAGTCAGACAACGGCAAGATCTTGCAGCTACAGCTACACATGAAATGCCCTGAGTGCTTGGCTTCGGCGTTGATACGAGTCATTGTGATTGATATGGCTGGACATCACTTGAACACCCAAGCTTTTGACAGACACTGGCGTGGACAAAGCTGCATACCTTATGTACGCATGTTTGAGCAGTGCAAGGATTGAAGACTACTGAGTGTAACATGTTCAGCACTGAACGCTGGTATTGGACGACCTCAAACAACGATTCAGCATCACTGAGGACGAGTTTGTGACTTGACGAGCTCCATCTGGTCACACAAGGCATTCACACGATTTATCTCAGCTTTGCGAGTCAGCCTGGCATCCCCTGCAAACAGTGAACATGCTGTAAAACCTACATTCTGTGCGAGCTTGTGCAGCATATGCATCAGCTGTGGTGTAAGTGGTGTCATATATACTCTCATGCCCAAGTGACCTTTCAAACGTCCTGTGCAACATGTGCAGGTTTTGACACGATGCCATGCATGTGAAGGAGGACATCATGTGGGGTATAGTATGCAATAGGGCTCACAACATCATGCTGCAAGGTTGCTCAATAAAATATTGCAGCAAGGAGCCGTTGTCCAGTGTGCAGGTCTGTTTAAAGAACACATTACATGCTGGCAACTCCAGATACCTGTCACATGGACATTGTCCAGCTGTATCAATTTCTGTGTGAGTAGTTCTCCCAACTGCAACGCTGTTTTGTACGACGCTGCTGAAGGCTGTTGTTGCAGCTGATACTGCAGTTGCTGGGCCTGCATATACCAACACCGGCTCAAGGACTAGTACTGCTACTGCTGTGGCCATGGGTGCACTAGCATGCAACGCTACTCAGCACATGTTACTGAAATTTGGAAAGGTAAGGTGGTTCTGCAAAGCGTTGGGGAAGCAAGCAGGAGTCAAGCTTGCTGCATTGATTGAACTACAAAGCAGAAGCACAAAGGAGAGGCATCACGATCACGAGTACATGCAGTTGCATGTGGCCAGCGAGCTGATTTCTTGCCTGCTGAGCAATCTGATCAATTTGACTGGTCACAACTCCAATCTGCGACTGCATCAGCTGTTGTTCCTTGAGTTCCTGCAGAAGACGCTACATCGATGCACTGCACAAGATTCCTGGCAAAATGCACCCAAGCACACTGAGGCAGCAACCAACAAAGTAGAGCATGCTGCTCGGAGTACAGTGGGTTGCAAAGCTGCACCTGTTGAACAGCTGCGGCTTGCTGTCGCTGCAGTTCCGCATGCTGCTGTTGTGCAGCTTGTGCTTGTGCCTGATCTTCTCGGAAAGCCAATGTCTCTATCACCTTGACCTGAGCACCATCTTTGATTCCTGATTCTATCAGCCGGTTTGCATCACTGCCTTCTCTGCCTCTAAACCTGGAATTGCCTGACACTGTTAGTCATGGCAACATGCAAGCTTGTCTGCCGGCGCGACCAGATATCAGATAGAATATAACTTACTGTAGCTTGATGTAATGAGCTGGAATTCCTGTTTGTGCAGCTGCAGTGTCCTGCAAGAGCACCCCTGAAGGTCGCTGACGCAAAGTACGATTGCCGTGACGCTAAACAAAGATCGTTGCGTTTCTGTGAGCGGCAAAGCATTGATGCGCTTGAGGCACCTTCAGCTGGCCAAATGTCGTGTCTAGAGCCACCCGGACTTGATACTGTTGCAGCTTGTGGACTAGTAGCAAGTTCATACTGTCCATGCTTGCGTTCTCGAGCGCTTGGGACGCCGGTTGCGCCGGTGATCGGGTCGCACCTTTTAAGCGGCGCAATTTTGATCGAGACAACCCTATGTTCGCCTTCAATCGTCAGCACCAGGTGTTTGTTGCAGGAGGCAGGTGCAAATCGAACTTGTTTGACTTAAGTTTGACCTTCTATGTAAAGTTGTATGGCAGTCAGGACAATGCTTTGTGTTAGCTACAGACACCTCGAAAATGCATTTTGACAAGTATAGTGAAGATGCTATTTGCGGTCGAGTACTCGACCAAGATCATGCTGCACCAATGTGAATCAATTGCAAAAAATACCTTGCAAAGCACCTCGTCCATTGTTGTGATCAAAATTGACCCATTTGACAGGATGGCAATGTCATGCGCCGTGCATGATTGGTCAACCAACTGACAGATGTGCTGCTATGTATGCATCTACTGTGAGTGTGGCATGCGCATCTGTAATAAAAGCCCAAAGCTGCTTCAGTCTTGAGACATGCAGGTGGTTTCGGAGCGAGACACCTGCATGGCCTTCTGTGTGGGACAAAGCGCTGATCGCTCGTCGGTAGAAGGCTTCAAAGCACCCAAGTCGGCATGTATGCAGGCTTGCTTGAGCGCATCTCAGCTCGCATGGCGCATCGGGGCTGATACTCGTCCATTCAAGTCACTCTCGACCGGCATGCATAGACATGCAATTAGCCGTTTGCTGCCCGGCATTGTGCGGACGCAGCCCGCGCGCCAATTCGGTCTTGCAGCCATCAGATGCCAAAGCACTCAGACAGGCGAACCCAAAGCTACGCCCGCCTTGCTGGACAAGCTAAAAGATAAGGACTTGTTGAAAGTTCACGGCTTCATCGGAGGGCAGTGGGTCTCTGCCAGCGATGGCACCATCATGGAGGTGACGGTGTTCCTCGCGAATATTCATCATGCTCTGCTGCGCTCGCAACGGCCAAGCAACCCCTGCACATGTGTCAAGTGCATTAGCTGAAAGGGCACGACATAGCTAGCAGCTGATGACAACCTGATGTGAAGCAATGCTGCAGGTCAAGAACCCTGCCACTGGGGAGGTCATTGCAACAGTTCCCTGCATGAAGGCCAATGAGACCTCAGCGGCAGTGGCAGAAGCTACATCTGCTTGGCCTGAGTGGAGTCACAAGGTGGCCAAAGAGCGCAGCAAAATCATGCGCAAGTGAGTCTTTGCCAGATGGCATTGCAGTCGTCAAGCTGCACATATGATGACATCTGCCTACCAAAGATGATGCACAAGATGAGTTGCAGCGTCATGGCATCTATACTGAAAACACGCTTTGCTTTGAGCCTTTCAAAGCACCTAGAATTGCTCTGCTGAGTTAAGTGTTCATTGCGGCTTGCCTCACTTGCCTATGCCTTGTAGCAGTTCAAAATGGCATGTCACATCATATTTGCAAGCTCTCTGCTTGAGTGTGCATCACCTGCCTGGCATCATGAGGAATAGTTTGTGCCTGACACCATGACAAGGGATCTTATTGGTGAAAGTCAGTATGGTGATTGTGTGTGCAGTCGGTACAAGCTGGTGTTGGCTGCTGAGCATCAGACAGCTGATAGAACAAGACAAACCCTTGCAGACACATACTGTGAACTATCAATAACACAAAAGCCATTGTTACAACATGAGCCTGGTTTGTGCAGGTGGTATGAGTTGGTTTTGGCTGCTGAGGATGATATTGCTACCATCATGACCATGGAGGGCGGCAAACCCCTCAAGGAGTCCAAGGGCGAGTTTGCTTCAGGGTGAGCACTCTATCCTTACAGCTGAACTGTAGCTCAACAACTATTGGTCTAGGCAGGCCATGCTACAGTAATCTCTCAATATAAAGACACTCAATATGAGAACATTCTTGATGCAAGGACAATGCAACTGGAAACCAAGCACTGCATTCTGACTACAGTGGTCCCTCTGAGTAAGAATAGTTCAATGTAAACACATTTTTCTTGGCAACCGATGCAGTCGTTGTATTGAGAGATGACTGTATGGGCAGCCTTACAGGCTATCCAAGGCCACCTTGATGACTGTCTGGGCTTCTCTGCCATCAACACAAGGCTGTCTTCTCTTTGAATGTTGGTCTGGCACTCGATGTTTGGATGTAATAGCCTGATGCTGGTCATGATGGGAGGCGGAGGAGTCTGGGCAGGTAGCTGGCAATGTTCCTCAGGTAGTGTCGCATCAGTAGTGTCACGTTTGCCCGGGTGCCCAGCACTATTGCTCCAGTACAAGGTCGCAGTCGTTCACTGCTTTGCAGAGGAGCATCAAATGTTGCATGACAACAGACTTGTCATACAGTGTTACATGTGTGGCATCACATGGACTGAGTGCCAAGCACTATTGCTGTACATGCACAAGCGGTACTTATTGACCTGTTTGAAGAACAGTTGTGCTGCATAACGCGCAATACTCTTCACACACTGTTGTATGTGCAGAATGGCGTCCAACACAAAAATTAGCACTGCCGCTGGCGATGCAAGATTGTATCCATTGAATGGGCTGGACGGGCGCATGGGCGTGTGTATGGCTGCCATCTGCGTACAGTGTCATCAGTTTTGGCCAAGTGTCTAGCTGCTGGTGATGCAGGGTAGCATTCATCAAGTGGTATGCAGAGGAGTATGGGCGGGTGAATGACGATGTGCCACAAACAAAATTTGTCATCAACCAGCCTCAGGACTCACCAGTGTCGATGATGCAGGGTTGCCTCGATTGAGTGGTTTGCAGAAGAATGTCGGCGGGTGAATGGCGATGTGCTACAAACAGTGGCCGCCACAAACCGGCCGGTAGTGATCAAGCAGCCCGTAGGAGTGGTCGCAGCTATCACTCCTTGGAACTTCCCAATGTCCATGATCACCCGCAAAGTGTCTCCGGCCATTGCTGTTGGCTGCCCAGTAAGACCATCTTAGATTGCAAATGAAATGCTTGCGTTTGTTGCTATGCCTCTGAGTCAATGCAGGCTGATGTCCACGATCACCTGCAAAGTCTCCTCAGCCATTGCTGTTGCCTGCCCGGTAACGTCAATGCTGGTGGACTATATGCTTCTCATGTGTGACTTGTTTTTGCTTCAACAGCCCCCCTGAACTTTCCCCATTTCCATGATCCCTTGCAAAGTGCCCCCAGCCATTCCTGTTGGCTGTCCAATGACATCTCTGCACACTCCAGATGAAGTGCCTGTTGCTGTTGAGAATGGTCAACAACCTCTCTCAAACTGCTCTGTCTCTGGAATGCAGATTTGATGTCCACCATCAATCCCAAAGTGTTCTTAGCTGCAAGCTGCCTGACTCAACGATTGCTGGATTGGTTGTCAACATTGTGACCTCCGTGAGAAATTTTGCTCAGTGTTTGTCAATCTGACCAGTTGTCAGGCTGAGAGTGTAGCTGCCCAATGCATCCAGTTTCGCTCGTTTTTAAGGTGATTGTGAAGCCGCCGCAGGTTATTTCCCCGTCAGCTCATTTTCCTGATTGACAGCATCTGATTGCCAAGTGGCAAGACAAGGCTTGGGTCATGGATCATACACAGGATGTGGTTGCACCGCAACTTTGTGTGACAGGCTGCTTGGCTGGAGCCTACAGAGGTTGTCCGCCAGCCCAACTTCCTGATTCACTGCATCTGATTGCTAGGTGGCCACACAAGGCTTGGGTGACGGGTCATACACAGGATCTGGTTGCACCGCAACTTTTTGTGACAGGCTGCTTGGCTGCATGACAGGTGTTTCTGAAGCCAACTGAGGCCAATCCCCTAGCAGCCCTTGCCTTAGCAGAGCTTGGGTGGCAGGCCAGCATGCATACTGACTTTATGCGACAGACTGTTTGGCTGCATGGCAGGTGACTTTGCAAGCTGCAGAGGCCACTCACCTGACCGCTTGCTGGTGATAATTCACAGCATCTCTTGCAAAGTCACTGTTGTTACTGCGGTGCTTACGTAGTCGCTTCATGCCAGACTGTGTGGCTGCATGGCAGGTGATTCTGAAGCCAGCAGAGGCCACTCCCCTAACAGCCCTGGCCCTAGCTGAGCTGGGCAGGCGGGCAGGCTTGCCACCTGGCGTCCTCAACATCGTTGTTGGAGAGGCCAAAAAGATAGGCAAGTCGCTTCCTGCTCCCTTTGCATGTTTTGCTGGTCTTTGCTGTCTGATGCTGATGGCAAAGCGATAAGGAGAACCTTGATGGCTGGAGCAGCACAGACAAATGAGAAAGTACTGCTTGAGCTTGGACAAAACGCTCTATGCATTAGATTTACTCTGACGCTGACTTTTGTGCGTGTTCAGGTGGCAAAACGGGGGAGTCTGAAGCAGTCAGGAAGATTGGTTTCACATGCCCAACCAATGTACGCAAAACGTTGATGGCTGGAGCAGCACAGAGTGCTAAGAACGCACTTTTTGAGATTAGAGGACATGCTCCCTACATCTCCGTTCCTGATGCTGACAGTCATGTGCATGCAGGTGATAAGATGTTGGAGTCCGAAGCAGTGAGGAAGATTGGTTTCACAGGGTCCTGCATATGTAGGCAAAACTTTGATGGCTGGAGCAGCACAGACTGTCAAGAGAGTGTCACTGGATCTTGGAGGAAATGCTCCCTACATCACATTTGATGACGCTGACAGTCACGTGTGTACAGATGACAAGGCGTCAGAATCTGAGGTAGTGAGGAAGATCAGTTTCATGGTCCCACCTTGTGTTGGCAAAACTTGACATGCTGATTGCTGAAACTCATAGCTCACATTCCAGTCATGTGTGCGCAGGTGATAAGATGTTGGAGTCTGAAGCAGTCAGGAAGATTGGTTTCACAGGGTCCACCAATGTAGGCAAAACTTTGATGGCAGGAGCAGCACAGA
This sequence comes from Trebouxia sp. TZW2008, assembly GCA_002118135.1. Classification (NCBI taxonomy): domain Eukaryota; kingdom Viridiplantae; phylum Chlorophyta; class Trebouxiophyceae; order Trebouxiales; family Trebouxiaceae; genus Trebouxia; species Trebouxia sp. TZW2008. Next base: position 82,765 of record BDIU01000271.1, on the reverse strand, counting down.
CTGTCAAAAAAGTCTCCCTGGAGCTTGGAGGAAATGCTCCCTACATCATTTTTGATGACGCTGACATTGAGCTTGCGGCCACTGGTGTGGTGACTTCAGCTTTCAGAAACGCTGGCCAGACATGCATTTGTGCAAACAAGATCCTAGTACAGGTCAGCAAATTTCATCTTTGAGTGGTTGCTAAATATGCATAATTGTCATACAGTAATCTCCCAATATGACGACTGCATTGGTCACCAAGGAAAATGTGTGCACATCAAACTATCCCTACTCAGAAGTAGGGACAAGTCAAAGTACAGTTCTAAGTACCATTGGAAGTACTACTGTAGTCAGAATGCAGTGCCTACTCCCAGTTGCATTGTTCTTACATCGACAATGTCCTTATATCAAGTGTCCTTATACTGCGAGATTACTTGCATGCCGGCACAAGCGTGAGGTGTATATGGGCCAAGTCCTGTCTTGTCAGGCCGTCTTGTTTACAACCCCACAAGACTATCATAGTTTTAGGGCAGAAAGCATGTTTGAGGGAGTTCAGCAAGGCAGTGGTGAGCCTGTCCCTTACAAGCTGTCCTGTGCTACAGCACTCAGCCCTGCATTCCCAAGACTATCACAGCCTGTGACGCACAATCAATCACTGATACAGGTCTTGGCATGGTCCAACACTCAGAGGCGTCGCTGTGACACAAAATGACGCACACCTTTCACTGATAGAGAACACATTGCAGGAAGGTATTTTTAGGAGTTCACAAGACAGTACTGAGCCTGTCACATACAAGCTGTTCTGACAGTCGCTCCTTTAGGTTCAATACAGTGAGGCGTTTGTGAAAAGATAAACCCACAGTCTGTCCTACTGTCACTGATACAGAATTCACTGCAGGAAGGCATTTTTGAGGAGTTCAGCAAGGCGGTTGTGGAGAAGGTGAACAAGTTCCAGATAGGAGGGGGTTTGGACCCCAACACCACCCTGGGGCCCCTCATCTCCCAAGCAGCTGTAGAAAGAGTGAGTGTGCAGCTTCTAGCAACTCCAAGTAAACATTGATCACTTGTTTGTCACGCTGCTGTAGAATCAGAGAGCCTGCAAGTCATACTGTTGATTGCTTCTCTCTCAAACTAGTTTAGAGAGCTGAGTGTGCAGGTTTTAGACACTTTTGAGTACTTTCTGGCAGGCTTCTGTTGACAGGGTGTGTCTGCAGTTTGTCCACTTCTTTCCCACCCAGCTTTTCAAGGTAGGCATCTGCTTCTGTCAACTCCCTCCTGACCCTTCATCTCCCTAGCAGCCAGTAGAAAGAGAAACTTTGCAGCTTTTGCATCGTACTCATTGACATTGCAGGCAGCTATAGACAGCGCATTTTAATGATGCAGAATCCCTGACAGGACGCAGCAAACTCAGCCAATAACTCCTCAGAATTTGAGGGCACGCTATCTTTGCCCTGCAGTGCGTTCTGATTAAAAGGGAATGTGGTGGTGCAGGTACAAGGGCATGTTGATGATGCCCTGGCCAAAGGGGCAAAAGCCCTGACAGGTGGCAGCAAGCCAGACCTGAAGGCTCCGTATGACAAGGGCTTCTTCTTCTCACCAACTGTGTTGTCAGACTGCTCAATTGATATGAAGGTAATGCTGCTGTGCCCAGTCGAGCATTGGTTGCATTGCTACAACACAAAAGCATCTATCTGTGGCAGGCAAGCTCATCAGCAGCGCGCAACTCTTCCCATGAGCAGCTGTCTTGGTTGCATAATCAGTGCGCAGGCGCATGCTGCTAGTAGGCTGAGTCTTGGCAGGCACAGCATGCTGGGCAGCAGAACACTGAATTGCCAGGCACAGCATGCTGGCATCAGGACACTGAATCGGTAGGCACAGCATGCTGGGCAGCAGAACACTACATTAGTAGGCACAGCATGCTGGGCAGCAGAACACTACATTAGTAGGCACAGCATGCTGGGCATCAAAACACTGATTGGTAGGCACAGCATGCTGGGCATCAGAACGCTACATTGGTAGGCACAGCATGCTGTGCATTAAACCACTACATTGGCAGGCACAGCATGCTAGACATCAGAACACTACATTGGTAGGCACAGCAAACTGGGCGTCAGAACTTGAAATCGCCAGGCACAGCATGCTGGGCATCATAACGTTGAACTGGTAGGCACAGCATGCTGGTTCACCAGCAGGGCTGCATAATACAAGCCTTTCAGACACAGCATCACTAGTGGTACGCTGCAGTGGTGTTCAGGGCCTCTCAGCCACAGTAATTTCTGTTTGTAAGAACAGTTGATGTACGGATTCTCTCAATGTAAGGACAAATCGGAACCAGTCACTGCATTTTGACTGTAGTGGCACCTACGAGTTGGGACAATTGGATAGCAGGACAGTTTTGGAAACCAAAGCACTTGTTACAAGGACCAGTCACTGTAGCAGTGGCAATGGCTGCACGCCCTGTTGCAGCTGCCGTGACTGCTTTTGTGTTGCTGCTCTGCTCTACAGGTCTGACTAGTTATTGTCCAACAGCACAGAGGGTCACAATACCTGCCATGTCTCTGGTCATCTCTTGTGAGCAATGACGTCTGTATAGCGTAATGCTTGATAGATCTACACTGTACACACATGGTCCGCGTCGAAATTAGTCAGTCACTCGCGTGTGCACGGGAGCTGCTGAAATGAGCTCCTGTCGTTGCAGTCAGTTTCTGTCAACAAGGGTTCTTGGTTCATGCGTACCAGATCACTTGCACAAAGTGTTGACACAGCTTGGACCCGGATTGGCGTGCAAGCATGCAGCAAAGTGCAGCACCGCTTTTCGTGCAGTGCGCTAAACGCTTTGCAAACTTGCAGATCTATAGGGAAGAGACCTTTGGCCCTGCAGTGCCTCTTTTCAAATTCAAGCATGATGAGGAAGCTATCAAGCTGGCCAATGACACCATCTACGGACTAGCTGCATACTTCTATACCAGGGTAAGCCAATTTGTCACCATATGGCTGTTGAGCTGAGTCACATACTGCTGATGACACTATCCAAAGGCTACCTGCATATTTCTGCACCAGGGAGGAAATTGTCACCATACGCTGGTTGAACTAACTTACATGCAGCTGTGGCATGTGCTGACCAGCACACCAGTCTAATGCAGATCAAACACTTCTGTTGTGTTGTTGGCGTTTCTGGGGTTTGCCTTACATAAGTGCAAGTGCCAGGTGACCCTGCATGCCTGGAGCAAAAGCTCTAGCCATTGATCACATACTGTTTTGATACGGCCAGTGATGTGACACAGGCAGTTTGCAGCAGATTGCTGTCTAGACTGGCCTGAACTGAGCAGATCTTTGTCTGTGCCGCAAGTGTGTTGAGCATGAAGGCAGTTGATTGCTGTCTAGTGGCTGGTTCTCCATGCCTGAGCAACACAACTTTGCAATTAAATGGTAGAATGCAGACTTTGACTGAGCATCACTGTGTTGAGCAGGACCTAGCAAGAACTTGGAAGACTGCTGAAGCTCTGGAGTATGGCATGATTGGTGTGAATGAAGTCGGCATTACAAGTGAGATTGCACCATTTGGCGGTGTGAAGCAATCAGGGCTAGGCAGAGAGCACTCCAAGTATGGTCTGGATGAGTTCATGGAAATCAAATACATTCAAATGGGAATAGGCTATGAGCGGCCCTCAAACCAATAATGACTTGTTTTGCCTGGTGTGTTTGGGAGGTAAAAGCTCGGCATCATGCAAGACAATGTAATGAGCGGGGGCCACTGTACACCAAAATAAGGTCTATTTTCTTGTTGGGCTCATCATTCAGATATCTGCAGCTGTACAAGGCATTTGTTTAGCTCATAGCAGCGTGCTGCACAATCTGTCTTGTGATAACTCTGCTGTAAATTTCCAAAGGACGTTGTTGCCAGCAAAGAAGCCAAGGTAGTGCAGTGATGAATTGCTTTCTGTTTCCACAGAATGTCAGGTAGACCTATCAGCAGGAGCATGTACAAAGTGCAACTGCCTTCTTACTGCTGCTGAGTCTGTGACAGGTCTAGGACTGGCAGGACAATATGTCAAGATATGACAGCCAGTGCAATGCCTCATTGTCTCATTGCTGGCTCAACACAGTTGTCACACAAGTGAGAAAACACAATTGAATGACTTGCATATCGACCATTCAAAAGCCATCATGTGCAAGCTTCTGACATCTGTATATGCAGAGCCATACGCGTGCAAGCACTTTGCATGCCATCGCAAAAGCAACATTGCCAGCTACAGGCAATGTTCACTTCGAAATGCTAGCATTGTTGATCATCATGTCCATGATGATGATGATAACAAGTCCTCCTCTGTCGCACGCACACTCGAACTGACCGTCCCAACCATGGTGTCTGACAACAGCATGGCATGATGAAGCTGCTAAAGGTCACATATGATGCGTGGCAATGAATTTGCATGTCAACTTCGTCAACCTCCCGCAGTCTGTGGTTTCTGCATGAGCATGGTTGCCAAAATTGGCTTGAGTGAGTGGTAAATCGGAGGTTCGATGCCTGGCTCAGCAGCGCTTTGACCAACGTCCTCAGTCAAGCCTTGATAACGCTTGTCGTCGTGCGCGTAGGACGACAGATTGCCATTGCGTGTGCCTTGCGTGAACGAGATTCGATCTGTCGGTCGTCATGGCCAGCTAGCGCGGGGTGAAACTGTATGTTCAATGGCATGCTTGCAGCCCTGCGGCCAGCTCAAAGCCGTGAATAGGCTGCGGATTCTGCCATTCCAGTCCTCTAGGTCTTTTGCGCCGTTGCCGCTAACATTCGTCCGGCAGCACCGCAAGGTCAGCAGGCTTCTGAGCCAGCCTGTACAGGCTCTTTTGCGAGGATATCTTGGCGACACCCGGTCGTATGAAAACCAACGATACAGCCATGCGTCAGTGGATGTGGAGAAGGAACTCAACCGACAAAGCATGCGCACGGTATCTACTCTGCTTCATGCTTGGCAAAGGACCTTTTTGCAGCTGAAGATGTCACCGCACTCACTTGGTAAACGTCCCTGACTTTATTGCAGACATTCGATTTTGAGCGCTGGGCTATTCACAGAAGCTCTCAAAGATACTTGCAACACTTCACAGGCCTTCCTAAGGTTTGCACACTACACTGCTGCGCTTGCTCGCTGCTTGCCTGACAATAAAATGATCACCCGCTGACATCAAGTCTTGTTGGCTCAGTCGCGGATAATCAGAGGCCTCAGAAAACCTTTGCTGGTTGTGTTTCTGTTTTCTACATGTGTTGCGTCATGGGAGTCCTACAAGGAGGTATGTACTGAGGATTGTGGCAAATGCATCACAACATACAAATGGCACCCTTCTTGCAACACTTTGCCAAAATGCATCATGTTTGAAATGCATCTGCACTCAGCATGCAAAGACACAGGCTGCTCCCAAGAAGCAGCTTCCAGACTGTTTCATTGTCAAAATGGCAGCTGGTCTGATGCCATCTGTACTTCAGTATCATTCTAGTTGCGTATATTACCGTCCAGCAGGGTTTGCTGCCTTCAGGCACAGCTGCATGGGCAACAGACATGCAAGAGCTGACTGCATCAGCATCATCTTCCCCATGCTTGCTATTGAGGATTTTGCGACTTTGCTTGCATCAAACTCTACCAGTGACTTGCCTTGCCTACTAGTTTTGCCCAGAATCGTGTTGCGACAGTGCAAGTCAAGCCTCAATACAGTCAAATCTTTGCACACAGTGACTCCTGAGGTGCTGCTGTGACAATATCAGGCTCAGATAGCTGACCAAAATGACATGCTCCATCTGTCATGGCTGCAGGCTCACCCATACACAGCCTTGCCTTCTTCCACCCTGGAAGCACTGGACCCCTTTAATCTGACCAACTTTGCTCTGGCGCTGCTGCTGGCATTCCGCTTGGATGCCTCTTACAGCCGCTTCACAGAGGGCAGAAACATCTGGGCCTACATGGTCTGTGATGCCCGCAACTTCATGCGCCAGGTGACCACACGACTGCACTCGCTACAAGAGACCTGTTCTCATATTAAAGTACCCTTAGACACGGCTACCATTGCAGCCTGATGTTTCACAGAGGGCAGAAACATTTGGGCCTACATGGTCTGTGACGTCTGCAACTTCATGCGCCAGCTGACTGTCACATGACTGCACTTACAAGATTAGTAATAACTACACATCTACTCTCACAACAATAATCATGACTACACACTTCAGCACATGCGCTAGGTGTGTGTGGCTCAAGTCCTGTCTCGCCAGGCAGGCTTGTTGGGAGCATCTGTGAAGGGACATGTGATGTTCAACTTTTCAGCATCAATTCCAGGACTGCACTGACTTCAAGCAACCTGTCCTCAGTAAAGTGCCCTTACATAGGGGTACCATTGCAGTCAGGTGACCGTTGCATGCTTAGCTGTGGCATGCTTAGTGACTGCTGTCCACATTTGCGCTGGGCTTGTTTGTGTATACAGAGTCACACTTTTGATAAGGCATAGCAACAGATTCCCTCCTTCTTGTCATCCTGTTTGTGCACATCCTGCATTGCTTTCACGTCATAGTTGCAAGGCAGGCCGTGTTGCAGGTGAGCGTTGATGCATACCTGCAGCATGCTGAGCTGTTGCAATGCAGTCAATCCATTGCAACTGTAGCAAGTTAGACATTGGTGTTCACATGATGCATCTTGTCCCATCAATACAAAGACACGTTGGGCTCGCAGATATGCTGCATCAATTGACATCATCATGCCGCAGACAGCTGACAGGATATGCAATCACTGTGAGGCTTGCAGACAGATGCAACCGCTTGTATCATTAGTACGGCAAAAATTGTGCCCACTTGCACGCACACTGTTGCGGCTTGTAGGCTGCCTGCAAGCTGACAGACACAAGCCAACACTGCATGAAACCAGCAACCAGCACCTTCGGTAGCACGGCGCAACTGCGTCATAGCTCACTGAAATGTTCTGAAACATCCTGAGGCTCAAGTCAGGTATCAAAAGGGTGACACATGGGGTTGATTCTTTTGGCAACCTTTGGAGCCTTCTTTGCAGGCGCAAGGCTTTGTTCAGGAGGAGGAAGACCTGCAGCGTTTGCTGCGATGGACAAGCGCCTTCTGCCGAGTGCTCATGTGGCACATCAGAGAGGAGTGCGACCTCCGAGCTGAGCTTGAGGTGCTACCTTGAATGTGTACCAGCATCTAATAGCGTTGACCTTCATTGTCATTGTCAGGGTGAATCAGCACGTTTTCAGCATGCAAGCCAGATGCATGCTGCAGACATGTTGAATTGCAAGTTGTGGCATTTGCAGGTGCTTGCCACAAAGTAGTATTGCATGTAAATGGGCTCAGCTGTATGCTTGACTTTCTGTCATGTCACGTCAGTGCCGTTCTGTGTGGGCAGAGATTATTGCTGCTTGTGCTGTCAGCCTTTGTGCTTGCCGTGTTCAGCAGCAAAAGGGGAGCAGCAAGCAGAAAACAAACGTTGCCATGTCTTGCAAAGTCTTCTTCTGCTGAGCGCCTGAGGGCGTTTACTGTACCAGCTTTACAGAGCGTGAAACAACGTCTCAAAGCGGTTGTCTTGTCACACCCCGCAGAATTTGCTGCTGCCGACTGAGGTTGAAGCAGTTCTGAAGCACAGGGACCACAAGCTCAACTTTGTGCTGAATGTATTGATGCAAGCAACAGACAACACTGATGTTGTCGCCATGCTTGCAGAATGTCCTTCTGCCAACTGAGGTGGAGGCAGTTCTGAAGCACAAGGACCATAAGCCCAACTTTGTGCTGAATGTGCTGACGCAAGCAGTGCAGGCCCTGCCGGCCAGCGAGGCCCAAAAGCTGTCAATGGATGGCACGCTCAACAGCTTCCATCAGGCTGTGGGCACGTGTGAACGCATGCTCAAAACCCCCATACCCAGGTCGTATACCAGGTGTGTATATATATGGTGAAGTCAGGCATGAGCAATAGTGCCTGTGTGAAATCTGTCAGGTCACATGCTTTGCTAATGTTGAGTGCAACCCAAAGGCTTTTCAGCGCTCGTGGTCATCAGTCAGCAGTTCAGACACAAACAGTGCAGCTTCAGCCACAGATCACAACAGGTTTATTTCACCTTGTGATGCACGTGGTGTGCAGCGTTATGTCGCAGACATTGCCACATCAGCAGAATCTTTGAGGTCAAAACCCAAGGGCTGGAGGTAGTAGATTGCTCTTTGCGTGCCTGAACAGTTGTGACTTTGTGACCTTCACATAACATCACTCAGGGTAGATTGGCTTCCTCTGTAATAGAGGTGTGCGAACCGCCTTGTTTTGCTGTGTTAGGATTGCGGACTAGATGGCAACAAGCGTCATAGACATCTGTGCATGATCTCCAACCATTGCCTTGGACCCTATGCAACTGCCAGCTACAGTCTGAGTGTCACAGTGATTATCCTGCTCTGGATTGCCTGCATGTAGTGACATGGGCAAAGACTTGAACATTATTGGTACTTCATGTGATCCTGGGCTGACGGAGGCTATCGTTATGATGTCTGATGGTGTTGACTTTTTGGATGTCTTTTCTTCTGCAGCAAGGGCTCAAAACGCCACAATCTGGGCCAAGTATGGGGCATATGCAAATCAGAGCAGTTGCTTTCATTCAACTTACATTCAGAGTGGAGCACAGATCAGCTAGAGCATAGCGGGCTCTGGCTGACAGGGCTCGCAGGCAATTAGTGGAAAGGGAGCACATGCGCTCAATGCAGACTCGACTCTCCTCTCTTGTTGCAGGCACACTTCTCGGTTTTTGGTGATATGGCTGGCCTTCCTGCCCTTCACTCTATGGCGGGCGTGCCATTGGGCCATGATTCCAGCTGCTGTCACCATAGCCTTCCTGCTGCTGGGAGTGGAAGAGATCGGGGTTCAGATAGAAGAGCCTTTTGGCATACTGCCTCTAGGTAAACATTGCTTGGTCCTGGGCATTGTCTAGTGGCTGTGTAGCACATTGATGCCATCTGCGCACTAGTTTTCTGAACGCTGCATTTGAACGCTGGTCTGAAATGCAGCAACCTACCTGAATCATGTGCATCCGAAGGAGGCAACTGCATTCTTGTGCACAACTTGCTGCATTAGCCAGAGCTCATTGCAGGACACAGATGTTGATGTGCGGGTGTTGGTTCAACTTGATGGCAAATTCATGCGCAGCAGCTGCATGTCTGCAACAAATGTTTTACACAAACTGCTGTCAAGTTGACATCTAGCAGTACTGAGTGACAACACTTTGAGGTTGGTTGTGCAGAGAATTTGTGTGACATCATTCATGAAAACTCCAAGGAGATCTTGGAGACCAGACATGAAGTAGAACAGATCATCCAGAAAGGAACTCCAGCCATTAAGAGCCTCTCAATGGTGGAGAAGGCACAAATGCAAAGCAATGGATCAGGGCTGTGATGTCACATTTTGTTGCTTGGCAGCGTTAGCAAGGGGCCAAGATGCATACAATGCTGCTCGCTATCCCCTTTCTTCAGACATACTGTATACTATTCTTTTGTGTGGTGCCGTTTCTGTGATTTTACTGGGGTTGGGAGCATGTTCAGGTTTGTGCTCGCATGCAAAATTTTGCTCTTAGTGGGCAGCAGACTTTCTGCATATTGCATTCGGGTTGTTTGTTGTCTACAGTGAAACGTATTTCATTACTGACTGGGAGATTCTGTGTGAGAGTGATGTGAGAAGAATCAAGGCTACAGAACTTGCTCATTGCATTGCATCAAGCCGCATGCTGATTCCTTTAGCCGAAATCAGGATCTGGTCTGAGGATATGGCAGGAACAAGGGTGTGAAGCAAATTTAGCAGTAGATCTTGTGCCCTCAGCAAGGCTGAATCCTAGCCTTGCACACAGGCGACCTCTTGAGCGTCACAATGCTATGGCGTACCATGAGAGAGAGAGAGAGAGAGAGTAATTGCACTGCTGTGCACGCATAGTTTCAGGTGCCTGGTGTCGAACAAAGCGCATCATGAAGCTTCCTCAGACCTGCTGGTAGAGGTATCCAGTTTTAGTCACAGCTACATGTCTCAGCCAAAGATGCCCTCTCACGTGCGCGCAGCATGCACAACACTCTACACCGCCAAAGCTGCTTTCGACGCGCTCAGCGCGCAGCACATCCAACGCTCGCTGAAGCGCGCTGGTTCAGCTAGCGCGTTGTCCACTCGTAACAGATTGGTCTGTCCCCCGGTGATCGGCACAAACGTCAACAACGCCAGTATCGTAAACGGGACAGCAACGTCTCGCTCTGCTTATCAAACTATGCTTGCACATCAAACAAGCGGCCTGAAGCTGCACGATGCTTCTCTCAATTGCCAGAGGTCCACCAGGGCTTGCTGCCAACGAGGCAGCAACCGAATTGTCAGTACTGCACAGAAAGAACCACCCAAAACAGAGCCTCTCCAATCTAGGCGTGATAGAATAGGTCGAGCAATAACTTCTTTTCGTATTCCTGCAAGAGACGCAGCTCAGAAGGTATTGTTTGGCGTTCAAGCTGTTACCATGCCCCCAACAGGTCAACTGAGGCCGCATCGACAGCTTTCCACACTGCTCCTTGCAGTTGCAACAGAAGGCCCTTGAAGTGGACTCCAGCCGTGTGTCTGGCGCAATCCAGAGTCTCATCAATAGCTGGAAAGCCTCTGACACTCAGGCTGAACAACAGCCAGAGAACAGCACCAACGGCAGCCATGAGCCTGACAACAGGAGGCAAAACTCCTCCAGTACTGCAGAGCCTAGCGGCAGGGCCTCTGATGGTGCTGAGCAAGCAAGACAGGATCAATCTCCTGAGGAGCAGCAGCGTCAGGAGAAGCGTATCAAGCTGCTGTCACTGTTCTCCCGTGGCAAGAATGGCCAATCACAGACTGAAGAAGCAATGCCTCTTCGGGTATGTCATAGAAGCGCAGAACATCATGCTCCTTTGGAAATCATGTCTGACAGTTAGCAATGATGGTCAATGCTGCCCTCCTGCCCATGCAATCTAGTAGGGGGCAACAGAGAGCTTGTGTTCATGTCACATGAGATAATGGCGTTCCTCTGAATTTGTGGCTGCTACACCTGTCGCAATGATTGGCATGCCATGTGGATTTCAACACATGCCATGCACTCCAGAAACAGTTGACACACCCACATTCAAGCCAGATTCTGCTGTTGCTGTCTCATAGTCCTGGCCTGCAAGGACTTGCTCCCCTGCCTGACTGACAGAATCGCCGGAAAATGAGTCCAGCTCACTGTACAGTACTGCAACAGAGAATGCGCGAATCTGGAGTGCATGCTACTGTCAACCTTGTCATCATGCTGCTTGAGCTGTTCTATGACTTTCTGGTGCTACAGGTTTGCTCACTTGTGAATAAGAATCCTACTGCTTAACACTTGCAAGGTGCCTGCACACGCATCTTCTTGCAAAAAGTTCACAGCAATCTTGTCACTTGGGCAGGACAACAGTCCCGTGCAGAGAGATTGCCAAGATTGTTAAATGTGGCAGCAGAACAGAGCCTACATATTGCCCTGGTCAGTGCCTTTGTGTGCTCAGAGGAGATGGGTGACTTGGTGCTCGATTTGGACCAAGCACTGCAACTCCTAAGAGCACATGGAGGCATTGAACATGTCAACAACTTGGCTCAATTCACTGCTGTGCACTGCTAGTCCTGGCAGCAACTTTGCACAAGCTTGCTGTGTCGTTTGAACACATGGCATGCACATCAACATGCACTGGCAGCAGAGGAGATGTACAGGTCATGGACGCTGTTGGTCACTGCATTCAATCATTTGCAGGAGGCCAACAATGCTGCTAGTAGCGGCAAGAGGTCAACCATGCTGCTAATAGTTGCAGGAGGTCAACAATGCTGCCCATAGTTGCAGGAGGGCAACAATGCTGCTTGAATCTGCGAGAATTAAACAATGCTGCCAGTTGCTGCATGATGTTGCCCACATAGCAAGGCTGCAGCCACAAGCAGCATCCGAAACGCCATAAGCCTGCTGACTTATTGGGCAAACTACCTCAGTGGCTCTGCATTGCTAGTTTCAGGCTATAAAGCTTCAAGGCAGATTGGCAACATATCTGAAGTTGTTCTGCAATGCTGCTTGACATGCGCAGGGAAACCATCCTGCCCTACAGCTACTAAGGCAGAGAGCTGCGCAGAACAGCTTGCCTGGGGACCGCAAGGACAAGTTCAAGCTGGGACTTGTTGTTGAGGGTGGCGGCATGCGAGGGGCTGTCAGTGCTGGCAGCTTACTGGAACTGGGCAACTTAGGCTTCAGGTACTGCCGAAGTCTCTGAAGGGACGCCACGGTCTAGCTGAGGCCTCTCAAACACGCCTAATGGCATAGACGCTCTCTATTTTCCCTTTTTTTGCAGTCTCTTCACAAGCCCAGGTTTGCGATCAGTCAGGATGCAGCCGGGATGATGCAGAGAACTTCCAAAGCCATATCATTGTATGCACAAGCAAAGACGCTCGCTCTGAAGTGCCACTTTCTCGTTTGCATCAATGCATGCATGTTGGTCCAGGGTGTGCTCTGATGGCATATCATGCATGTCGATGCATAATGCACAATAAGGACACCTGGATTTGTAGCATCACGTGTCCATTGCACACAACTCATGTTGCTGGGGATGCTTTAATGCCGTACATGGCAGCAGCACTGGAACCGTGTATGCCACCCAATTTTCTCAGTGGTGAATCATGAGACAAAAACATCATATAATATTGCATATGCCAATATCTTCAGCGCAGTCAAACTGCATCCATGGTGACAGCGATGGTGATGGTGTTGCTGTACAGAATGCTTTGATGCCATACATGACAGCAGTGTGGGAGCCATGACAGCCACCTACTTCCACAGCGGGCAGACTCAGCAGCAGCCAATTCATATGGAACAGCATATGCCAATACCTTCAGTCAGAACATACGCACAATGCTGCAGGGAATGCTTTGATGCCATATACGGAAGCAGTGCTGGCGCCATGAACGCCACCTATTTCCTGAGTGGGCAGAGGGAAGGCGTTTCCATCTATTACGAGGACATTGCCAACAAGCAGTTTGTAGATCTTGGGCGCCTGCTGGACCGCAAGAATGAGCAGGGTAAGCACATATGATTGAGTTCAGGTCATGGGTTAGGGTTCAGCTTCCATGATTGCAGCTGTGGACTGCTGTCAGGATCAAATGGCTGTATCCTTGAGTGTGCAAGGCATGGTTGCACGTGTGGGCTGCTGTCAGTTTGAGCGATAAGGGCATGACTGCATGCTTGGCCTTCGCAATGCGCACAGAGCAATTTGCACGCCTGACAGCATGTGCTGTGTGAAACAAGCTTCCATATCCATCAATATCACTTGCAGCCTGCCTGGTTTGCATCAGTGCTCAGTCCTGGCTTGAGAGGCTAGACTATCCTAGAGCTTGAGGTTCATAAGCAAAAGCTTCCAACACATGAAAGCAAAGCTTGCCAATCAAGTTCACAGCTCACAGGAGAGACTCAGTGGACAATTGGCTGTCAACGGTCTTCAGTAGTGCATCTGCAAACCCTTGTAAGCAGTTGCGTTACTTTCACCTCAGCCAAGTGCATTGCTGCAGGTCCTGTGCTGAACTTGACCTTTCTTCTGGACCATGTCATGGAGAAGGTGAAGCCACTTTTCTGGGATGCTATCATAGACTCTCCAATCCCTCTCAAGGTTGGTCGCTTACTGTTCAGTATTGAACACTGAAACTGAGCAGTTGCATGTTTGCGCATGAGGCAAGTGCTTGGCTTACATGTATATAGCTGATATTGTCAAGGTTGCATGTATGTATAAGAGGTTGTTTGCTCCATCAAAGTCCTCCCTTTCTCAGTCTATGCAACCTGCACGCCATGACTGGCACTATGCCAAATCTGTCAATGTATCAAGTCTGCCCAGATCTTGGCGTTCAGCTTGTCCTGTTTTTGTCTGTTACACACTTTGACAGTGTGCCTGAGCGTTCCATAGGTGGTGGCAAGCTCCCTTGACAGTCTGGAACCAGTGCTATTAGAAGGGTTTGAGAGCAAGGAGGACCTTATAGCCTGCCTACGAGCCTCAGCCAATGTTCCCAGAATAGCAGGGGAGCCTGTGCAGCATAGGTCAGTGTCCCCAGTCTCAAACAGTCTATCAGAGATTGCAGATTCTCAATGTGCCGACTTGAACCTGCTTTGTCGCTAGTGCACAGCAGTGAGGCACCCTTCTTCAATGTCAAAGGAATTCACACCAAAGGTATTGAGCAAAACACAATTGGCGCACAATCACTCCCACCTTCTGAGCGCATGAGCATGCACACATATGTCAACGAGTAGCACACAAACAATATATCAACAACATAGCCCAAGCCAAGCCATCCTTGCCCACAAACGCAGTAGCCTGCAATGGCAATTTGACAGTGCATGCACTTGCAAAGGCTTTCAAGGCACAGCTGGCATGCAAGCTGAGTGGCGTCAATGTGCTGCAGGGGCCAGAGACTTGTGGACGCTGCAGTGTTTGAAGCCGTGCCTTTCAGGGTTGCTGTGGCCGATGGCTGCACCCACATCATCACTCTCTGTTCAAGACCGCCCTTCAAGTGAGCTTTATACCCATGCATGACTCTGTGCTGCAACCTCTCTTGTGAGCATAGACAACACATTTAAAGCTTTTGAGGTTGTAAGCAGAATCTGACATATCTGTTGCCGTGCTTGGTCAGTCATAACACAATGGCAACAACGTGCCTGCCTGAGTCTTGGAAGGCAGCCTGTTCACTCTGAGAGTCTGCCGCAACACGGCAGAGACATCTGTGATGTCTCGTTGGGATGGACACTGTCACTGTATTTGTATCAAACCCCATGGTGTTGCTGTATGTGTTGCTTCATTTCTTGCCGTATGTGGTGTTGCTGTATCAAACCCCATGGAGCTGCATCAGGAAGGCAGTGACAATCATTTTCTTTTATGCAATCAAGCGTGCAATTCTCTCACCCCAGCATATTATATTTGATGCAGTTTATGCATTTCCATGTTACGAGTAAAATGATTTTGCTGCAGAGGGAGTCGTATCAGGAAGGCAGTCATTAACATTGTCTCTGATGCCTTCCAGCGCGCAGTCCTCACGTAGCAGCTTTGATCTGATGCAATTTCTGCCTTTCCCTGTCAAGAATAAATTCTGCTGCAGAGGGAGTCGTATCAGGAAGGCAGTGACCAACATTTTCTTTGATGCCATCAAGCGTGCAGTCCTCACCCCAGCATATATGAAGGAGGCCTGGCAGAAGGAGTTGGAGACAATTGCTGAAGATGGGCTATCGCCAGATGAGATGTTGGTTATGGGCCTGGAAGAAGGCTCTGAAACCATGCCCTTCTTTGCTGGGTGTCATGTCTACCCCATCTTTCCTGGAGCTCCCTCCAAGTAAGCTTTGCACCAGCTGCTTCAATATGATGGTGCATTCTCCGCAGTGCTTGCTAGAGCTGACTTTAGCTTTGAATGTGGTCCTCTATTGAGCACGAGGTCTGAGCATGACTGAGGGCAAGCAGGATTGCGGAACAGTGGTTTGCGTTCTGGCTGGCATCAATCTTCATGTGATATGTCAGCTGACTGACCCCCAGCTTTCGGTGTTGCTGCGTTGCACAATGAGTGTTAGGGGGAACTTGCGTGACACAAGATGACATTGGACACACACTGTTGACTGACGGCAGTGCGTTGCTTGTTAAGACACCTGGCAAGGTCACAGAGCCCCTTTAGCCACCATGTACATGATGCTGACAGTGATGAGGACGTGTCGTGCAGGTATCCTCCTGTCTGCATAGACTCCGAAACCATCATCAAGGGTGTAGAAGAAGGGCAGTTAGCTGTCAGGCGAGCACTCACACCCTATGCTGGCTCAGTCCCTCCCACAGCCGTTTCTGAGGCACCTCAAACCAGCAGCAAAGCCTCAGAGATCGACTCTCTCGACTCACTTGAGTCTCTCGCATCAGCTGAGCTGGAAAGCGAGTCTGAGTCGTCCATGGAGGACTCTGAAGATGACAGCAATGATGCAGAGGGACGGCACAAACTGCAGCAGAAGTATGAGTGGCTCACACAGCAGAGAGCTGCGCTTCAGCAACAGCTGGCGAAACTGCAGCAGGGTGGAGATGACAAACACAAGAGCTGACATTTGAACACGCGTTCTAGCCCCTAACCAACTTCTCACAATCAACCAAGTGACAAAGGCCATGGATGCTGGTACCAACACTGTTGCTTCGCGCTTTCATGAGTTTGCTTCGCTTTCATGAGTTTGCTTCGCACTTTATGGCTAGAACGTTCTGCTCACACAGGTTCCTATTATGATGCCTAGAGGTATAGACCTTCCTTTCGTTCCTAGGATGCTTGTCATCTAGGATTGTTACGCCAGCCTACCCATCAATGATTTGGTATCAAAGCTTTACTTCATTATCACGACTGAATCATTACAGCGTTTGCTTTTGCAGCCACTGTGGTCAAAATCTGACATGCGCATTCCTGAGCTGTGATCTGAACACTCATGAGTTGTGCAACACCTCTAAAGTCTGATGCAAGACCATGGCTGTCGAAATTGCACATTGCAAATTCCGCTTTAAATTGGTGAGTATACAACGTGTCTTGCTACTCGTTTGATATGCAAGGTTTGCCAGGTTCTGCAGAAGTGACATGTGGCTGCGAACAGCTGCTGCAACAACGCACAACTGTCACAAAAGCGAAAAGTTGAAGCTCAATGGAGACCCTGCACCTATTACCAAAAGGCATGAACGATATACTCAAACAACAACAGGTCTGTGAAAGGCAGAGCCTTTTCACACAAAAGCTGCTTCAGAAGCATGCAATTGCACTCATGAAAGGCTTGCTCAGATTCACAGGCATATACTTCAAAATCTAACAGGCTGCATGACGCTGTCAAACACAAAATCAAGCTGCTGCAATGACATGACCTAATGCATGAATCTAAGAACAGGCAGCGTATTTGCCTCTGTTTCTCCTTATTTGATGTTTGCTGTCCTGCCAAATGTGGAAAATGAATGAGCTGATCCAACTCAGAAGCTTGTCTGCCTGATGATGTGCATGTACATTGACATGAAGCATGGCAGCGTAAATATGCTGCAAATGTACTGCCAAAATAACAGGCAGGACATCTCTGCTTCTCTGTTTTGGTGTATTGTCACAACAGTCTGCAGCACACCACATGCAACCTCAAATCGCCAGCAGAAACAACTGTTTTTACATTGAAGGTCAAATCCTTTTAATGCTGCCAATTGCATGCTGGCAGGCTGAGCAAATATGTTTCAGTGTCCACATACAGAGAACCAGAAAGACAAAGCAGACAAATGCGCATAGCTGGGTTGAGTATGACAACATTGTTCATCATGACAGAGCACAGAAAGATCTCACATGATCAAGTATCACATCATTGTTGCTTATGACAGCGGGACAAACTTGACCTTGCAACGATGCGGATTCAAAAGCAACATCCTTGAATCTAGTGTCACAGCAGAGCTTCCTCTTGCCAAAGTAAAACACAGTCGAGCTGTTAGAGTGAGGGGCTGACCTGCATATTGATAGCTGTAGGGCATGTGTGTGTCAGTAGCAAAACCAGGAAGAACAACGGGTCAGGGGCTGTGAAGACATGCCATTTATGGGCCAATAACACCATAGAGGTGCCTGCATGAATCAGTCAATCTCGGCCATTGACTCAACATGACGGTCTACACACCATACAGCATGCCACATTCGCTGCCCAGCAGGTAAAGCTTTCAGGTTCATGTGGCAGGGAGTGCATTGCTGTAGTGCATTCAATTGAATAGCATGGCGCAATTTGCTACACAGGTCATGCCACAGGGAGTTTGCTTGACCAGATCAGACAGCAGTATCACTGTGACTCAGCCCACAAGATGGCTCATGCCACACGTCTTGTCAGCAGCACAAGTGCAAGCATGCTATCTACTGGTTCACTGCAAACAGTATCTGATTACAGTATGCAGCCCAAACTTGACTGCACTGGACATTGACTTGTTTGCAACACCAGGGTCAAACTCCAGTGGCTGTACTGTACTACACTGGACAGTAACTAATGTACAGCAGCCTGGGGTCACACCATTGTGTTGCTGACTACAATCATCCAGGATGCAGCGCAACATTTGCAGCAGAACTGCAACTAATAACAGCTTGAGGCCTGACCTAGAAGGGGTATCAAGATCTGCCTGACCCCCAGAACCCCCAGGATGATCTTCACAGGCACCTTGGCTGATCCAGGACCTTTATGTAAGACGCTGCCCAGAACCAGCATCATGCTGGGAATCATTGCTGCTGCCATTGTGTTGAGGCTCTCTGTAAGAAACTCCAAAGGGGGATCAGGCCCAAAAAGCAACCCCTTGATTGGGGTTGCACACCCCACTGCCAGCCCTGCAAGTCAGGAGTAGCAGTTTTCCATGTCGCAGGGCACACAGACAGTTCCTGTTCTAAGTCAATGTTGACAACTTGTGTGCAGGCTCTCTGTAAGGGGTTCTGGCCCAAACAGCAACCCCTCGTTTGGGGTAGCACACCCCACTGCAAGCCCTGTGATCGCATGACGATGTTTTCAGGTTGTACATGTTCACCTTTGAAACATTTGCATACAAGCCGTCGCTGGTAAGGTTGCTGAACACGACAATCATGCACTTACACACAGCAGCCATTCCTGAGGCAGTTGAGCAGTGAAACGCACAGAAAATGCAGTTGACATGCACGGGCCATTGCTGAGGCAGTGGCATGATTGATGAACATGATGTATGCCAAGTCTGTATGCATCATCATCCATTGCTTCACCAAAGGTGAAATTGATGATCAAGATCTATATGCTACGCGGTTCACATGTACCGCTCAATACGTGCACCCATGCTTGACTTTGATATGTTGGCTACAAGAAGTGCACATTCCAGCCAATGCTGAAGCATTGGGAAGCTCATTGACAGTGAGAACATGCGCTTGAAATGTACCAGTTGTTGCTGAGGCAGTGGCATGGTTAGGGACTATGATATGTGAACAGCCTGTATGCATCATCCATTGCTTCAGCAATGGTGAGGGTTACAGCTCAAGAATGCTTGCCTGTACCACTCAACAGGTGCACTCATGCTTGACATTGGTTTGTTCAGCTATACTAGGTATGCTTGTCAGCCACTGCTAAAGCAGTGGAAAGATTAGAGATCATGAGAAATATGCGCTTGAAACCTACCAGCCATTGCTGAGGCAGTGGGAAGGTTGATGACCATGATGACCCAACCCCACCCCCTGCTGACCCACCCCTTCACCTCAGCCCACCTGGACTGCCGCTGTACAGGCTCTGTGTCTATCTGCCAGGGCTGTGCTGCCTCCCTACACATTCCAGAAGTGAACATGTGTGGTAGCAAAGAAGCAAAGTCTGCAATGATGAAGGCACAAAATATATTGTATGCCTTAGCAATGCATTGTTGACTTATGCATGAGAGTAAGTGCTGCTGCTGCTGACTGGATGCAAGGGTTTGGTGGACTGGGTAACAAAATCCGAAAGAGACATCAAATGTGATATGGAACGTGACAGCATGCATGTGACAAATAGAGCAGACCATCAACAAATCAAATCAATACCATTGCCTGGTTTGGCAGCTTGCATGTGAGTACTTGCACATAAAGCAATTGAGCAGGTTTCAACTCACGAATGCAACTCATAGTACGCACGCTATTGCACTGCACATGTGGACACGCAAATGACATACGAAACCTGATGCTCACTACACACGTCTTTGCATCTGGTCCTTGTCATGACAGCATACCTTGCATCACCGTTCTGAGACGGCTCAGCATGTGGGTCTGCAGGCTGACTGTCAAGGTGACCGTTTGTATGCCCGTCAGTAAGCTGCTCTAGCATCTGCCCTCCAAGCTCAACTTGATTTGCTAAATCTGCGATGTCACACAAGAAACATGTTGGAGTTTTGAGGGCGCGCTTTTGCACGTCGCAGGACCTGAAGGAAAATGAAATGAGCGAGGATTTGCAAGGCTATCACAGGGACTCTGAAGTGTCTGATTGCATTTCCAGCCATTTGATCAATTCCAGGGTAGCATGGGACGTGCATACAGGAATGGTGGGTGCAACATTGACTGAAGGCTCCACTGCAGTACTGACTGGCTCTGAGTGAGACATACGCTGTGATGCCTAAACAGCTCAATATTGCACAAATGCGCAACTGAGTGAACAAGTACGATGTAGCAACAGCTGCGATGCTTAGCAAAGGTCATATGCAACAGAAGCAATAATTCAGCATGTAGGGCTCCAATGTAGGATACTTGCCAAGTCCCATGCCGGCAAATGGCAAACACAGTCTCAGATCTGACAGATGGAGTACCTGCCAGATGGAGTACTTGCAGAACCCAAATGCCCATTCCCATATGCAACAAATCAGTCACTTGCCTCACCTGCAGAATCTGAATGCCCATTCTGCTGCTGCCAAAGTGGCTGCATCTCAAGCTCCTCAGCACTCAGGCTCAGACTCAGCCCCCCTTCTTCATCTTCATGCACTCTGCTTCTGATTCGCTTGAGTGACTTACTGCTTGCAAACTCGCCGATGCCCACTGAGGCCAGATGCTGGGCATGGCGGGAATCTGGCGTGCCGGGAGTGATCCAGGGGCCTGCTCCAGGGGGCTTGGAGGGGGGTTCTGAGGGGTTGGAGGGCTTGCGTGACAGTGCTGGGGAGCTGGGCAATGCCAAAGGCCTGCAAGTGTATCAATTCACATGGTTTCTGGTGGTCCTTTCAATGTGCATGCTGCTCAACTGCATGAGGAAAGGGTGAACCTGGCCCCAATTTGCTTGACAGAACGACGTGTTCAGCTCATTCACGCAAAAGTGTGCAACGAGCCAGCTCAAATTCTGCCAACGATGCTGCTTGGCAGAATTTGAGGCAGGCAGGCAGAGACATGCTACATCTTTGTGAATATAAATACTGCATTGTGCAGTGTCATGGTGTGCCCACAGGTCAACTGTGACATTACAGGCTGACGTGACAGGCGTGGCACCAAACGCAATGCAAACACCAAAGCCGCATTGTGACAGAGCTGTGGGCACGACAAGCATGTCTGAGTACAACCATCAGATGGCTGTTGTGACTGTGTATCACACATAGAACAGGTCCATATATGTGTGCACAATGGTCATGTGACAGCATTAAAGTGGGTGTATTCCAGGCAGGCTTACTTGTCAGGAAGCTTCATCATGTTGTAAGCCACAGAGTACTGCACAAATCCAGCCACCCACATCGAAAAGGCAACATAGGCAATGCCAATCTGACCGCACTGCGGCCCCAGTTCCCTTGAGAACTGGCTGGTCCTTTCATCACAAAGCGTGGCTACAATCACCAAAGGCAGATTGCCCACATTACCTGCAAAACAGAATGCCATCTCACACCACACTTGATGAGCTTGCAACAGCATGCAGATGTTCTGTGCAAATTTCAGCACTCATGGCAGACTCAGAGACTCTATGCAACAGACTAGTGTGCATCAGTAACACGTCACTTTGTTTGTTACATGTCATGGGCAGCTGGCACGATGGACTGCACCTGAAAGCAGTGTTTCAAGATGAAAGATACTGTGTAAGGATTGGTGGCTCACCAAGGCCTGTGGCAACAATGACGTGCATTTTGAGCTCCTTTGGTGGTCGGATTATCATTGCTGTGAGCCAACCTATCAGTAAGCCTGTAGCTATGCTGCAAGCATCGCAAGCTGATGTCAATATTGACTCTGTGTGTGCATTGCCACTGCAGATTGCACATGGGTTCATTGAGAGGCATTTCACCTGAGTGCTGTATTGACAGGAAGAGGCCACCAGATAGCCAGGTTATTTAGGTCAACTGAGGAAGCTAACTTTGTAAAAGTCAAACAGGGAACAAAAATGTAGAAAACAAGCTGACCCAGATGCTGCCTTGCTTGGCCATGTAATATACCCTGGAAAGAGCGACAGACATGGTCACGACAATGAGTGGTTTGGGCGAAGCGGGTTTTGCATGTCTGCTACAAGTAGCAACGGACCTGACGTGCCAGGAGTGCGCCCATGCAGCACATGAGCACGATCTGGACGACCGGCATGGTCGAAGTGAGGAACATCGTGAGCCACGCTGGCGCCATCGCGAGAGCGACGAGGTAGGTCCTGTGTCGTTGAGCGTTACTGATCAAGCTGCCAGAGTATATGCAGCTGCATGGATGCGAGCGTCAGCCCGTTACGTCAGCAAGATCTCCGAATTGCAAGCCAAGTGCGCTTCGTCACGCGCGCCGCTGTCATCAACCGCAGGGCGCAGCGTTCATGCATGCCGCATCTATGACTAACGGCTTCCGCCTGCGCCATGACGGTTTTGCCGATTACACGAGGTTCTGCCAATGAGAGCTATGGAAGAACCTGCTCAAAGCACTGCTACTTCAGCACCCGTCTGCACAAACCAGGCCTTTGCTCCGTGAACGAGTGCTACCTAAGCACATCTGCTGCTCACTTGTCAGCTGAAGGGTTCAAACCTCGCTGCTTGTCCTTAGCGAACCTCAAGTCTTGGACGTTTGTATACTGTGTCAGGAGTTTTGCCCTAGGCGTTGCAGGCTAGCTGAACACATCAAGCATGTCACTCAAGTTCGTTGTCGAGTTCAGAGGTAGCTTCGAGGCCTGCAATCACACTTGATGTTGGTTGGCTGACTTGATCACCTTTTTAGCAAGATGCTGTTTGCAGGCAAACGCACAAGCGTGAACGTAACACCCATGGCTCCTCTTCAGAAGATCATCGAAGAAGTCTGCGTGCTGCAGAAGCCGCAGCTCGACGTTCAGGGGTGTCGTCTGTACTTCCAGAAGAAGCTGCTTGATCCAACAACTCCTGTGCGCTTCGCCAACCTGCCAAAAGAAGCCAAGCTCGAGCTGATGACAGGCAAGTCGGCTAAGTGGAACGCTATTGCTGCAACCTAACGACATGATATCCCGAAGTAGCTGCAACGGCAGCAACAGAGTGAAAACAGAGATGCTTTGCTGCAGATCAGGCTGAGCAGCGCCTTGGCCTTGCAGACAGCTCCACAGCAACCACTTCTGCCTCATCTACAGCAGCTGCAGCAGAGACAAGCTTTGAGAATGCAGCAGCAGCCCCAGTATCAGCACACCCTCAGCCAGCATCTGATCTTGCAAGTCAGCCTGAGCCAATTGACACAGTGCATGCTGCAGGGCCAGCCCAGTCGATAGTGCCATCTATTGAAAACGCCACAGATAGTGCAGGCATTGATCATGCAACAGAAGATAGCCATTCCAAGCACGCAGCAAACGTGAGCGCGGCAGTAGCTGGACGAGCAATGCAGGGTGGCAGTAACAGCAGCACACCACCTTGCAACAATGGCAATGTTCTGCAGCACACTGAAAGCAACAGTGTGAACCCTCAGCCCGGCAAGCTTGACAGGCAGATTCATGTGTTCACCAGACAGGCAGCTGCAGCTGCAGAGGCGAGCAGCAGGTACAGTCCGCGTGCTACGCCCATGCTTGATTGCATTTGCTTGCTATCGGACCCTGTTAGACATAGGCAAACACTGTGCAAGGCAGTCCTCACACCAGTGCTTGGGTTTTGACCCAAAAGCGAGACCACAATTGCAATGTTTCAGAGACTCTGCATTGTTTGACATGGCAGACAAGACCACAAGGCAAGTAATACACATGTTCAGCTGACCTGGCAAGGCGCATGCCTCACTTGAAAAGCACATATGCGTCTTGCAGATGTGAGACAGATGTGCCAGAGGACTTCTACGACTTCACATCAGATGATTATCAGAAAGTCATGTCTGGCTGGGCTAGGAAGAATTCTCAAGCGTCAGCGCCACTCAAGACTCTGAAGCTCAGGGAGCAAGAGGAGCGGAAGCGAGCCGAGCAGATTGGGCCTGTCCCTGTGCGCGTACATCTACCAGATGATAACATCATCCAGGCAGAGTTCAAGGCCCTTGAAACCTTGGCAGCAGTGCACAGTCTCATTCAACAGTGTCTTGACCCTGGAGTGCCCAAATGGTACATGTACGTCACTCCACCCAAGCAGATTCTGAAAGATCGCAGCTTGACGCTTTACAGAGCAGGGCTCATACCTGCTGCCAATGTGTTGATTGGCGTTGAAGGTGAATACAAAGGCCCTTACCTGCAGTCACAAATCACAGCCTTGCAAGCTCTACCTCCAGCCAGATCCATTGCTAAAGCTGATGCTGACAGCTCAGGAAGCCAGGCAAGAGCAGCAGAGGTACAGAATGGCTCCGGATCATCTTTCTTACCAAGCAGCAAACCCACTGGCACTGGTGAAAAGAAGGTTCCGAAGTGGATGAAACTAGGGAAATGAGCTCAAAGTCTTGCAGAAAGAAACGAACCCAACACTGATAGAGTCACTGTACATCTTGTCTGCAGACCTTGATCATACACAATGCATGTAAAGTGTCAATGTGGTGCACGTTGATTGGCAGTGTGCTTTGAACAGACACTGAGCAGGTCTCAGGAGTTGTATCGCTAGATTTGTTTACAGACACAGCCAAACATAGGCTAGCAAATGTACAATTGAGCGCAGTTCGCGGCAAACTTTGCTGCTTAGCTGTGCCACAGTAGCTTTTTTGAAGCTTGTATGCAGCAATCCAAAGCAGCAATGCTATGTCAAACATATCGGCTTGTCACCTGACATGATCCTGTTGATGCACATAAGGCTTGTCCGAGCATTCAGGTTGAATGCCATTGCGTGCACAGATGCATGGACAATGGCATGCACAGCAATTTGCTTGCAAGCCTAAGCATCGCTTTTGGGTGACATTGAGGGTTCGCATCGTGCAATCGAAATCTGCGAAGCCAAGCATGGACAAGCAGTGCTGAGCGCCTACATGTTCAGGACGGTGCACTTACACAAAGGCTGTTGCGTCCACGTTGATCTGTTTGATCTTAGCAGCTTGTTGTGCACACGAGCGCCTCGATTTCAATCGCATGGATTGGGTCGATTCGACAGGCGAAGCTGTCGAGCCTGCAAATGCTTTGCGACAACCATTTGAAGTCCTTAGGCCTGTTCCTACCCAAGCAACAGCCCGAGTGCAGAAAGTGCAAACTGCAAAGGGCAAAGCTAAGCCCGACACAAAGTTGCAAGGTAACCGTGTCGCATTGCACATATGAGTCCACAAGACGTGCAATACCTTTCAACCTATTTGCAACTGTGCAGACATTCTGCTACAAGCGTTCCCCACCTGCTTTGAAAATGAGTCAGATGAACAGCGCACCCTGCGGCAGGAGGCTTGTTCCCGCTGCTGGACAGCACTCAGTCAGCATCTAGAGGCAGAAATACCCTTGACCTGACATGCTACTTCAAGCAGTCCAGGAGTAGCATGCAACACGCCACAGTGGTTTGCAGGCTGTCTTGGAGCAAACCAACCATGCCACATTCCAAGCTCTGCTACAGTTTGCCGCCACATCACGCCATGCTGCAAGCAGCAGTGATAGCTTTACAAACAGGCAGCGTGTCATCCCCACAGCTCTGACAGTTGCTGGGGGAGTAAATTCAGCAGACCATGCACAAACGTTTCCCACTCTTGTGAAGCTTCTGAAGGAGCAGGTGTACAGACAATCATGCAAGTGCTGTGTGTGCAGCAAGTTAACGCTTGCTATGCTTTGGAGCACTTGCTTGATCAGACTTAAGAGCCAGTCTTCTGCTTTGCATTTGTCAATCCTCCATGCTGAGAACTTGTAGTGCATGCAAGGGGTTTTACAGAGCAATGATGTGAACATGCAGTGTCTCTAGACTGCTTATGCTTCGCTTTTATGATTGACATCAACCTGGCATTGTGTATGGCGTAGAAATGCAGTCTGGACAACCTGGCGTAGTCAGCAGCTTGACTGCTGATGCAGGGCTGCTATGCTGCGCTGTTGCATCCCAGCCAGCTGCCCGCAGGGAAGGGAGTCAGCACTGCCATCAACTCAGTGCTATGCCAGTTCTCTGGTCTTGAGACGGATGCAGACGACATGCTGGTGAGCATTCAATTTGTATGCCTGGCTTCCCGGTACTCATCAAGCTGCTGAGTTTTTGTTTGCTTACATGACACGGCGCCTATTTGTTGCTGTGCATCAGCTGCGCTGCCAAACATTTTGGGGTGTTCCAGCATTCACGCACAACCCAAGACATAGATTGCAGTTGCAGTCAAGTGTCCAGAAGGCCATACATGCCCATGTACAGACTGACCATCCACCCACAAAATAGGCACCTTGCTGAGCCCACGCTTGCCATCAAAAGCCCTGCAGACCCTATCATCCTAAATCTGTGACATGAGCGTTGTTGCACAGGCACTCTCAGCTTGGTATCAGGATCAACTGGCAGGCCCTGGAGCAAGCAAGAGCTGGGTCTCCCCACCCAAACCCCCTGCCACCCCCTTTGGCAGACTGCAGCTCACCACACCTGCCAAGACCACTAGAGCCACAGCTGCTGCCCATGCTGCAGCTGCTGCTGCAATGGACAGTGGCCTAGCTGATGACGCTGCTGTGACAGAGATTGAGACGTCCCCAACAGGATCTGTGACCTCGCCATTGGCCAAGCTCGGCATCAACACATCACTGGGCAAGAGATCAGCTGCAGCTGCAGTTCATGCAGATCAGGTGCCTGTGCGCGCTGCAGTCCTTGTGCATCGTTGCAATATGCTGCTGCTGTACAACGGCTTCAGAGCAAAGTAATTGCTATCGAGCACCATTAATCCAGCATGGCGGCAACTCATCACCGGTGATAGCGTCACCTGCATCAGATGCGTTCACTCAGCCTCCCTTCATCATGACTGGTACGTCATCAGCTGCCGCCCTAGTCGGTCATCTGGACCTCAGCAAGGACGAACAGGCTTGAACTGAGCCTCGCTTGTGTTGCTCAAAGGGCTGTGGCAAGCAAAAGCACCCACAGATGTCCAGACTGCATTGCACAAATATGAGTCACTGATAGCCCTTCAAAATGATGGTTTGCTCAAAGCTGTTCAAGCTCTTGGCTGTCTTTGCTTAAAACAGACATTCTTGAGGCATCAGAGACTGCCTCAAATGGCATTCCTGCTCTGGCTAAGCCACAAAAATGAATTTGTTTACACATGCAGGCAGGGGCGGAAGTGCTTGCAGCATCGGAGAGGCCTTTGGTGGTTGTGATAGAAGAGGCTGAGGCTGTTGACACCCTCACTCTGCAGGACCTCATACTGGTCCTGAGTGAGGTCAGGCTCTGCATTGCGCTGCAGCATGGCAACCCTGGCACTCAAACATACCTCTGATGCACAGCATCTATACCATGCCAGCATCGATCCAGGCGTGTAGTGACAGACACTGCAAGTCACTGCTTGGGTCTGTTGCTGAAAGTTGACCACATGCAAGCAAGACAAAAGTTGGCGCACACACATCTAGCAATTGTGCTAACATCTGCAATGTATCATTGCAACCATCACATCCAACTCTGATGCTTGTACAGCGCTGACGTCTGCTTGCTGTTGACAGGCACATGCAGAGCTGCCCGTTGTCTTGGATCTGATCAGATCTGGCATCTGTGTCAGACTTGTAATGTATCATTGCTGCTATTACATTCAGTATGCATTGTCCTGCAGTGTTGACGTTTCCTGTCGGTTGGCAGGCACATGCAGAGCTGCCCATTGTGCTGGTGCTGGGCATGGCCACCTCAGCAGGCGCCCTGCAGCAGATGCTACCAGTTGCGGCAGCCAGTGTGCTAGAGCCCCAACACTTCCAGCTCACTAGCTCCATGGAAAGGTACCCCGGGCTCAGCCCTAACACCTGCTGACAGCATCCGCTTCGTTGACACAGAGCTCGTACCACTGACAATTACATCGTGGCCTCTATGCTTGCTGAGCAGTCTGGTCCTGTCATTGCCCATATACATGTCTCCAAAAGGCATGCAAGCAGACACTGGGCTTGCACACTTTCGGCATCAGTCAGACCCTGTGCTTGCTTTTCCTTGTCTCTAACATGCTGATGGAGCCTGCACCACTGACTGCTGTGCAGAACTTGCTACACAAATTGTAAAACAGCTGACAAGATTTGCTGAAATGCAGATTTGAGGCTGTTGTCAGAGAGGTCTTGCTGGGCTCACACTTTCCAGGCATCTTCTTTGGTCACAGCGTCATGCGCTTTATTGACCACCAGTTCTTGACTCATGACTTCACCACAGCTGTTCTACGGAAGGGACTGCTGGTAAGTGTACTACTTAGCACCAATGTATGCCAATGCAGAGATGCACTGTATCAAGTCAATTTTGCCAAAGCCCTTGTGACAGTAAGCGTGACCAATTCAAAACAAGATGCCTTAGAAATGAGACTGCAAGCATTGCACATTTTGAAGCAATGCTGATATCTCACACAGTCATCCCCTTGTTGGTCATGGGATGCAGACTGCAAGGATTGCGCATTCTCCATTGACGCTCAGATCTCACAGAGTCATCACCTTGTTGGCAATGGGCTGCAGATTGCATGCATTGGACATTTTCAATCAGCGCCTCTGTCTCACCTGGCAGCAGCTGCAATGAGCTCTGCTCCGTTGGAAGAGCTGCAGCATCTGGTCGAGCAGGTACCGGACTCACAAGCAGAGTTTGTGACACAGCATCTGCTGCAGAAGCTGCCACCACAGGTGACATGATCCTGCCTTCAAGCCATTGCTGCTGCTGGTGTTTGTAGCAGGCGTCATACTGTCACCATCATCGTTCTCATGCTTGCTAGTGAAGATCTTTGATACTGCTGCATACAGAAGCAATTGATTGCCTCCTTTGTAATTCTTTCCGAAGCCATTTCTCTGTACTGTGTCTTGCACAATTGCAGTGATGTCAGCTTCTGGGTCTGAGCTATGCAGCAGACCAGCAGCCTCTGCATGTGCGGGGCAGCTGCTGACATACTTGAAATCCTACATTATCGTCATCAGGCATGCAAACATGCCAAACACGCTTACTGCCCTGTAGAAAACCCAGTAAGAGTTGTAGGTTTGAGACCTGTATGTTCTGTTGCAGGTGCAGGTAACAGCAGACGAGATGGCTCAGCAGCTGTGCAGTCAGATCCAAATCACGTGTCAAGCGTGGAGCACTTGGGCTGTGACGTTGCACTGGATCAACTACACAGCCCACATCTGTGATGACAGCAAACCAAGTGAGAATTTAACCGCCCTGCTGCTGCTACTGCTGCTGCTGCTGTTGCTGCTGCTGCCACCATTGCTACTATTACCATTGGTGACCCATGGCTGTTACCATGGCTGTCTGTTGTTGATGCAAGTGCTGCTGCTGCTGCTGCTGCTGCTGGCAAGGCTGCCTCTGCTGCATGGTACAGCAGGAGTCCATTTCAGCGTGGCTTGTTATGCTGTCAGCAAACCGCATGTTTTGAGTAATCTGGTCAAAATTGCGCTTACTGTAGACTGTGCAAGAGAAGTCTTCATTTGCAAAAGAGTCGGTATGTCTTGCAGCTTTTTCAGGCTGCAGCCTGTCACAAATGGAACTGATAAAGATGGTATTGTTTATATAGGACCCCTTCACACCTTGAGGGCATTGTACGTGGACGCATCCAGTGCCAAGTACGCTGGCAGCACAGACATGGACCGCATGCTGGACCCTCTGTGCAAAGCAATTGAAGCTCTGACTGTTGAGCAATGCATTGAAGTGTTGAAGGTGAGGGTCCTTATCATACACAAGCTGCTGACTTGGGGCCATTGAAATGAGTTGGTTTGTTGCTGGTTGATCTCCTGCATGTGGCAAACGCTGATGCAGATGCCAATCAAAGTTGGCAGATTAGCAGTGCCTATGCTTTGGCCAGGTTCGGCGCCGATGTTGCCTTAGATTGCTGACTCACCTTACACTCATCACCCCTGACTTGTAGCTTGTGGTCAAAGGACAATAATTGCAGAGCTGGGACTTGAGAACTGATGCATGATGTGGCAGCACATCAGATGCTGCATTGACAGCACTAGCCTGCTGAGCTTGTGTGCACAAGCAAAGTGGATGTGCCTGACAGTTGATGTTGTGTACTGCAGGGCTTGCCACGTTGCGCTGCCAAAGTGTGGAGGGGTGCAGATTTTGTGAGAGCAGATGTCCAGGCCTCACAGGCAAGCCACCCGTACCATGTCGCTTTTTCTTGTAAAGCTTCTATGGCAGACTTCAGCACAAGTGTTTAATCTCATGACATTGGACATGCCTGTTGCAATATCTTAGCAGCTGTGGCAGCATGGGTGCTGCAACAATTCATGAAGTCTTGAGCAATGATCAGCTGTCAGACATAGTTGACTGATTTGAATGTGCTCCTGCAGCTTGTTCACGGCAGCACATTAACACCTATGGGCAGCATTGATAGTCAATTCACTTGTTTGATCTTGCCACAAACACGCGATGCTACACACATCGGTACATGCACTGGTCTTGCCATTCATGCAAGCAAACTCTCTCAAAAGTGCAAAAATCCTGCAGGACCTGATCTCAGAGCTACAGGCAGGCAGCCCTTGCAAGGAGAACCAGCCTGCAGTGCAGCAACCCGCTGCTCCAGCACCAGCAGTTGCAGCAGCAGCTACAAGGGCAGGGCCAAGCAAACCTGCCTTGGCTCCAAGCAGGCAGAACGCAAAGCACAGCAGCGCAGCCAACAGGCAGGCTGCAATGCGACAGCAATTGGAGGTATGGCCATACACCTTGTCACAGAAGGGGTTTGGACAAGGCTGATGAATCATGACAGGGTTTCAAGTTGCATGCCTGAGCAGGCCTGGCAGGCAGAATTCATTGCGTTGAGCCACTCCGTGGCGCACCACAACATTTTCCTGAGATGCCATGCAGCAATTGACATTGTCTTTCCACAGCAAACCAAGCTTGATGTTATTGACATCATTAGGCACAAACTGTGCCATGCTCAAAATCGCTATGTCTTTCAGCTGCTGGTCTTAATCCGTGCAAGATGCAGATATCAGAGCAAGTTTTGCTCAATGTGCCAGACCTGCAGGGCTACGGACTGCATCTGTAAGCTCATATTCCTGGAACATGCAGGGTGCCAAAGCCAAAGCACAGCAGGCTCAGCAGGCCAAGGTAGTGGTGAACTGGCACCTGAGCATGGCTGCCAAGGTGGCAGCTTGGCTGCGCAAATTTGTGGAGAGAGCTCTAGCCAACCCCCCTGCCGCTACCCCAGGTCAGCTTCAGCCCCTGAGAGCTTTGTGTTTATCATTTGCCACACTTCTTGTCTGCCTTTGGAGACAACTTGGTGATCTTGCGATCAATCCATGGTCAAGCTAATCAGTCAAGGCAGGCATTGAACCAGCAGGCAATCAACTCAACAAGCAAACAGGCAGTCAGCCTAGCAGTCAGTCATGCAATGAGTCCACCAACAACTGAGCGCATGAGTTTCCAATGCTCACACATCACAGCTACAGCGGCATGCAAGACACTGCATCGGTAAACACGCATGCTACACAGGCTCAGCCAGCTCAGCTAGTTACAAACTGGAGGAAGTTGTCTTTGACAACTTCTGTCTCATGCCAACCTGAACCAGTTACACTGAAAACGAAGGATGGAGAGATCTTGCGCACAGTTGTCTGCCTGCCTGCCTGTCTGCCATTGCCTGTTCACAAAGGCTATACACATGCACAGGACAAGAAATGGGCAGGTTCTTGTGATGGGGAGACCTGCAGCGGCTGCCATGCTATGATGCGGCAAGCCTGCAGCAGCAGAGGCCTGATGGTATGCCAGGGATGCCATGACAAGCGCATAATTTGTTTCATCGTCATAGCTGATGTTGTTGCAACAAGGGATTGCCTGCAGGGGCTGCCATACTATGTTGTGGCAAGGCTGCAGCAGCAGAGCTGCACTGCCTGACAGCCGCTCCCCGGCTGGCCATTCATGAGGCGCTGGCAACGCCCCACAAGTACCTGCACACCCCTCCCCAAATCAGCCTTGACGCCACCATGGATGATGCCTGCATTGCCTACCAGCTCTTTCTAGAGGTAGGCCAGGTCTCCTTTTGTCGTGACTTGTTGCCTTGGCCTGTACTTGCAGCTTGGGTGATGCATGAGGCCCTAGTCATTTCCCATGTGTACCTGCACACACCCCCACAGATCAGTCTTGACCCACCATGGAGGAGACGTGCATTGCTTACCAGCTCTTTCTAGAGGTATGGACGGCCCCTACAGTGCATACCAGCCGTATTTGTGCGCTATTCCTGCCCATTACTCTGGTCTTGTGCCAAATTTTGCATGCAAGGCCATTGTATGGCTTTGTGACGATTGCCTCCTGCTGTTGCCTGTATGACGAGCATGCTGATAGGTCTGCATGATCTCAGGACTGCGTGTGTGGCTATTGCTTACTTCAAGCGTCCCATCAAAAAACTCAAACATCACGGTTGCTCTTGGTGCAGTATGGTGAGTCTGTGGACGTGGCTGATTGGTTCAGTGGCTTCTGTGCGATTCATGACTCATCTGATGGCATGCCAGTAGAAGAGCAACAGGCTCCTGCAGCGCCCAAGCCAAAGAAGAAGCGTGGTAGACCCTCCAAGAAGGTTCTGCAACGGGTATACTCACCTAGTCAGCCCTAATGTTGCCATTCTGAGCTGTCTGCATATGTGACAAAGTTTGGAGATTTCAGAAAAGGTCAAACACTCTTGTATGGTGTTGAATCAGACTGGGATATACACTTGTTAGCAAGTGTCTACTACATCGACCCAACTACATTTGTAGTGCTGACACAGTGTTTGAGCAGAAGCATCTGCTGAGTATTAAAGACCCAGCATGGGGCCATGACAGACAAGCAGGCAGCCTGGATCTTTGCCTGGGCTGTCATGACAGAGCCTGTTATGGTTGAAGCATACTGAGCCAATGATGGCAGGCACCCCTTGCAGAACACCGTGACTGAGCTCATGAAGTCAATCATAGCAAATTTGAGCCAAGACATGCGACTTGCAGGACGACCCACCTGTACCTTCTACGTCAGCTGCTCCTCCTTCAGTGTCTCAGAGACGCAGTTCAGGCTTGATTTCTACCTCAACTAAGCCAAGCCAAGCAAAGAGTGGCCCAGGAGCCAGATCAGCACAATCCAGGCTAGCTAAGACAACCTCAGCCTCAGGCAAGCAGTCTGCTGACCATGTAACCCACCCCATGCCGTCCAAGCACCAAGTACAAATGCATTCAAGTCACCTCTGATCAGCAACATAAGCAGTCCTGTAGCTGCTGCAAGCTTGTCTTTGAGATGTGAACACATGCCAAGAGAATGTTGTATGCAGCTGCTGCAATGAACTTTCAGGCTTGAGCCAAACTTCCTCCGTCTGCACTCTCCTGCTCATGTTCTGGTTTTGCGGCTGTCACCAGCCCGAGGGGTCCAAATCCAGGGGCATGTAAGACCTGTACAGCCTGTTTACTGCTCTTCAGGGCTTGTGCTGATCTGCCTCATGCAAAGCTAATTGTGTATACTGCGGATGAGTCAGGCCGTTTTGTTGCTGCCTTTGAGATGTCTTAGCCTGTCTTGCAAAAAGCTGGCACGCTTGCATGCTGTGACAATATGGTCTCGGTGATTTTGCTTGCTCGTGAGTGCAGCTTTGGGATCATGCCTTTGGTCTTATAGATCAGCAGCAAACAAAGCTGAGCATGCTTTGTCACAGATGAGCCTGGGCCAAGTGGGCAGCATGCTGCACCTGCAACAGAAGCCCCACAGAACAGGTCACGCAAGTCAAGCCGCACCTCTGCAAATGCAGCAGCCTCAGAGCTCACCTCAAGCCGGCCAGACCAAATTGCACCCAATCAAGACAATGGACAGTCACACACAGTGGACAGACGGGAAATGGTAGAAGAGGAAGAGAGGGCAGGGCCAAGGGCAGATGCAGAGCTTGAGGATGGAGATGATAACAGCAATGCTGGTGGCAAAAGCCTGGAGGAACTGGCTGTGCGTTTCAGCCAAGCCACCAAAGAGCTGCAGGCAAGTTGTGCTGATGATGCCTAAGCTGTAAACAGATGTATGAGTGTGAGGAGCTGGCTTTTGCATATGTAAGTTGGCATTTTCGTGTGCTATCAGCTTGACTCATGCAATCTTCTGCTTCAACAGTTCTGTTCATGTTCTATCTGCATAAAGTGGATGTTGCTGAACACAATCAAGTTCATTTGTCAGTGGATACCAGCTGAAAGTCTGCAACGGCATAAGAAAATGAGGTCTGTGACATTGACCTGTGGTGCTACCTGCGCCTGGCAGGGCATGCAACTAGCCATGATGCATGGCTGTCCATGCACCTGGCTGTAAGCAGTCATGAGCATAGCCAAACTATGTGTCTTCCGTACAGGTGCTAGGGCTATTGCGGCCTGCCCGCAAGCGCAGAGGAGACTTTGCGCAAAAGCTTGTTTTCCACTCTGGCCATGCAGACATGGATGTTGCAGTTGCAACAGACTGTTAATTGCTGCATCTAAGCCAGCCTTTGTGGCAGAGTATCGGCTGCTTGCATGATTGCAGCTTTGACTTTCTTCAGTGCTCTGTCTGCGTGAAGCAGAGGTCCATATGGACATAGCACACAGGACTTGTTTTGTCTTAGTGTCAGCGTTCGTTTGAAGATACTGGGCCCAACAACCAGAGCTTCACTATTTACACTGCTTTTCACGATGAAGCTGTAGTACTCCCGTTTTGATAGAGGGCATATCTGGGCGTTTCATGTGTCTTTCAAGCATACTCAGCTCATCTTGAGTGGCTACTAGAACGTCTTTACGATCCAGTATTGGATATTTAGAAACATTTTCCGGAGACTGGTCAGAACTCCAGTCATGGGCTCGTACGCGGTGAGACACTCAACACACAGGAAAAGTCAACTTGCACTCCTGTCAAAAATCTTGTCAGCAGTATGACAGTCAAAATGTTCTTGTCGACATTTTACAGCATCATTTCTTAGCATTCTTGTGCCATGCTTGCAAGTTCTGTAGAGCAGCTGGGGGCTTGAACAGCCATATGTCCTGTAGCTGTATCAATCAGAATGGTAGCTTGAAGAGCCGGTGCAGCTGGTGATATGTGTCCGCATCTGACTCTGGGCGTTTTGACCAAACAAGCTGAGTATTCCTGAACACTTTGAATTCTTTGCCATCAAATGTATGTCTGCCATCAGCTGTCTGCTGTGCTACAACTATATTCTTCAAATGATTGGCTGCTGGACATGTTGACGTATACCAGTTCAGCATCTCATACTCAGCAAAGTTTGTATCCTGAACATGAAAGGAGTACAAATCTTGGAATTGGCCTTTGCTGTCTAGGGCTTGCACAAACAGCCCAGGCATTTGTATTGTACTACTGTCTGTGATGTCTTCATTTGTTTTCTTTGTCCTCAGCCTGTGTCCATAACCTGGGCAATTGGCGTTTGCCTCTACCCAAATGTCATCTACATCTTGATATACATGCCTTGCGAGTGTGCTGTCTGTGAAGGAGCTGTCGGCGCTGAGACTCACTGCAGCAAAACGTGTTTGCTGTGAAAACTGAAAACTTGCGCACAACAATACAAAACTTGCAGCAGCATCGCCACATGCCAAAGACATGCTTCAAGTGTGCGCCTTTG
This sequence comes from Trebouxia sp. TZW2008, assembly GCA_002118135.1. Classification (NCBI taxonomy): domain Eukaryota; kingdom Viridiplantae; phylum Chlorophyta; class Trebouxiophyceae; order Trebouxiales; family Trebouxiaceae; genus Trebouxia; species Trebouxia sp. TZW2008. The sequence continues at coordinate 47,294 of BDIU01000271.1, read as the reverse complement.
GTATGTTAGGCTAATGTGTGCACACCACAGTATGCCTATATGCACAGGTGCTCAACAAGTATTGCAACAGACTGCATGGATTACTGCATGGTGCAGACAGCTGGGGAAAGCTCTGACCTGTGGGGGTTTGAGCATTGTTGGCAAATTCCAAAAGGGTGTTTTTGATGGGCAGTCTGAGGCCCTTGCCTCCATAGCCTACATCTGCATGCCAGTGTGTGCCATCAATGATGACTCCAATGGCAATGTGGGGCTGGTTGTGAATGACCAAAGTGGTTTTTGGGTCATGGGGCCTCACTCTATTGGTCCTAAAACACAGTTTCACCATGTCAGTCCATGAGATGCCGCTGTGATCAGCACGCTGCACAGGCTTGTGATCACGTGGCTCCTGATGATCAAGGAGGATCTGCTTGCCTGCCATTGTTGCTTCAAGCAATGGGCTGATGCTGCTATGACAGTACTATCTTGACAATGCCCATGGACGCCCATATTAGCTCAAGAGACGGATGCATGCTCGGCATGTTTGCGCAGTCTGAGGCGAACTATTGCCACACAGCTACATGCCCACACGGCAAAGGTGATCAATAGGCATGCGCACCCCAGCGCCCTACACGCTGATGCGGCAAACAGAAACGACCAAAATGCGGCCTGTGCAGCAGCATGCCGCGTGACAAGGACGTCCCACAAGACTGTACATGCGCTCTGGTGTTAATCCCATGTAGAGCGCTGATACCTAGCAGACAGCAGGTAGATGGAGAAGCCACAGGCTCTGAGTGCAGCTGCAAACAGAATGTTCTGCTCAAAGCAATAGCCTCCTCTGTGTTGTTGCACAATCTTCTCAAACAGGTCACAGGTTTGCAGGGACACAATCGGGAACTGTCGCTTTGCCTGCAGATCTGGTAACATGTAGATGCAGGCCAATCAAATGTCAAATTTGCAGGGAAGCGCAGTTCAAGTCGGCAGTCCTGCTTTACAACGGGTCTGACCTTGTCTAAGTGCAACGATAGGTTTTCATACGGTATCGACTGCACATGCGCAAGATGCATCCGGCACAGGTGCTGCAGGTCTGGCTTCACAGGATGTTTCAGAGTTGCCAGCTGCACTCGCTGGAAGTACGCACTCAGCTGCGTTGGCGTGAGTGCCGTGACGGCCATCGTCGCTGGTGATCAAGATCAGAACGACAACTGCACAAGAACCGGCAATCAGAGAAATCGCCCAAAAGTCGATCGCGTTATCTTCAAGCTAGTAACTCGTGACAGTTGCGCAGCACTTCCTCCGGCATTCCCGCGCGGGTGCGAGTCCGAGTCCGATCTGACTAAGCCATGACAAGTCAAAGGCATGCAGCGGAGACCAAACGGCGCAAGCAAGTCAACCATTTCGTTGTGAAGCTGGCTCATGTAAAGCATGATGTTGCAAAGCATGATCTTGGAGGCTGCAGCATCATGGTAGGGAAAGGCTAGACTGGTCGATGGCCATCATGCATTGAGGCTTGCCTGAAGAAGCCACTGCCTGCTCTGCACAACAGGCAATCAAGTGGCACCGTTCCACACTGTATGTGCTCAAACAGACACCCTTGCCTTCACTGCACTGACTACGTATGCAGAGGCGTTGGTGGAGCCTTCACTGAGCCTGACAAGGCAACCTATTCAGACGTATTAAAACCTGGAGGCATGCTAAAAAATGCTTGGCTGTAGGTGACAACTGGCTGGAGAGCTGTGTCATGGCGGGTAGATCAATGGCTTGAACAAGACAGTCATGTCAAGATTGCCTCAGAAGCTGTCCAAGCACCTCAACACCTGGAGCCTTCAGCACGAGGCCTTCTGACAAGGTGAGCACAGCAACCTATGCATTGGTACTCATGCCACAGCCTTGACAAGCACCCATGAGCACTCACTTTGTTTGTGCACCTGACTGAAAGTTGTCTCTCAAGTGCTGCTCAGGCTTTAGCTAATTTAGTCATGCAGTCTGAAACTTCCTTACGACATAGACAAGGCAATGCGGCCAAAAGAGCTTGTTGCACTCATTACACCAAGATTTGCAGACTACCACATAACACCTCAGCCGACGCCCTTATAGTCGAGCTTGTCACAATAGCACCGAGACGAGAAGCTCTTGACAAGGGAAACAGCTGCTGAGGAGCTAGCGGCGAAAGCTACAGCCTATTCTTCAGAGCGATAAGTTGGCCTGCCAATGTCTCCATTCCATCTCGTACTTCATTGACAGACTGCCGCTGTGTCTGTGTTTTTGCACATTTCCCCTGCAGCTGTGCCTGGTATTTGGAGAGGGCTTCGTGAAGTTCCTTAATCTGGCTATCCTGCACGCACAGCCATCAAGCCATCACACAAATTACAAAGTGCTGTCCAACAATGGCCTGGTTGTAATGTACTGTGTTGCACACTTGGAGGCTTGCTGTTGTATGCAACATCAGACGCCATTGATTGCATCAGTGCTGCAGGAGAGAGCTCAGCGAGCAGTGCACTTTGGCTCAAGCTTGCCTGAGCTCAGGAGACTCAACAGTACTGGAAAGACTGGTAACAACAGCTGCATTACTGACTGTATGCAGCTCTGATATGCTGGAGCCAACAACCCAGTTGTTGATCTGTCACACTGATGATATACCTTCTGAGCCAATGCTGTGTCCTTCTCAGCCAATGCTGTGTGCTTCTCAGCCAATGCTGTGTCCTTCTCAGCCAGTGCTGTCACCATCTCAGCCAATACTGCATCCTTTGCTGCCAGCGCTAGGTCCTTCTCAGCCAATACTGCATCCTGCGCAGCCAGCGCTGCGCCTTTCTATGCAATGCAGCGCTGCAACATGCTCACCTCCACCTGCACAGATGCCACTCATGTAAACATACAGGACTTGCAGAAAAGAAACCTGCAGGATCCTGTGTTGCAGATGGCAGATTGCTGTCTGCGAGCTGCCACAAACATGATGCTAGCAGAAGCACCATGGCAAAGAGTGCAGCTTGACTGAGTGTGGCGCAGACCCTGTTACAGCATCACAGTACATGCTGAATCTTGATGCACAGCATTGCAGCAGACCATGTCAGAGCAAAAGCACTTCCAGCCTGTGGTTCCTGTCAATTTGAGCCAACAGCCAGTTGCTGACTTGATCCAAAAGTGCGCAGTGCGGTCTTGATGCAGTCTTTCAGCGCTTTTATCAACCTCAAGCCCAGCATCTGTCAATACTTGAGTGTCTGGAATGCAAAAATTGGAGGTCATGCATAGCGTACCTGCTGCACAGTCTGGGCAGGAACAAGGCGAACTTGAGCAGCATCATGTTGGGGCTGCTGTGTACTGCCAAATGGCAATCTGAATGGTTCAATGAAGGAATGGTAGTGCTCAGAAGATGTTCCTTGTACATCAGTGAGAGGTGCTGCCAGGTCCACCTGAGGCACACACATTTTGCAGCTGTTTATGCTTGCTAGGATCATCAGCCGCTGTGAATGTGGAAATGAGTCACAGGTGTAGTCTTTTGCAACGGCATGTAGCATGCAAGGCATGTCATTGATGATTGCACCTGCTCGGGTTTTCCAGCATGTTGCTTTCAGTGCAAGGGTTCCCAAGCATGTTGCTTTCAGTGCAAGCAGGTGTGCTGAAGCTGAGTGATATGCAATGGGCAGCAGCTCAAGCTACCACAGCCGCAGCATGTGTCCATGCTGCAGTGACCTGATGTTGCCTGCTCATCAATTGTTCACCTGCTGGGTGTCATAGGTGGAACCTGTGTGCAGCGATTCCTGGAACAGAGGGTTGTTCTTTGAGCTTGAGGACCAGACAGGACTGAAGGAGCGGGTTTGAGGAGGGGGAGGTGGACTACGGTCGCGGTCTGTGAACAGGTTGTGAGGCTTGGAGAACAGGAAGGAGGTGTTTGAAGGTGGAGGGGAGGTGGTTAAACTGGAGCGTTGCAGAAGACGGGCAGGTGGGGGCGGGGTCGGCCTCATCTCTGAAGACTCAGTATAGCCTGGTCGCACATGCCTGGCATCGTATGGCTCAAAGCTCTCATTGTGTAGATTTATGGATTGTGAAAGAGCACTGAGGGGAGAGCCACGTCCAGGCGGGTCCCTGAGGCTGGCATGCTGCTGTGACTGATGACGGTGGCTAGGTTTAAAAGGGGGCATGCTGCCTTGCACAGTGTGAAATGGCAGCTTTGTCAGTGCTGATGGCTGAAGCGCCGATCTGAAGGCATCAAAGGCATTCTCCTGCATGGCCAAGTGCAGAACCTGCTCAGCACAGATCCCATGCTCAGTGCAAACACAGAACTAGCCCAGTCCAGGTCACAGTTGTGATGCTGTTGTCAAACAGCTTTGCCGCAGAGGTTATGGGCTTTGCTTCTTAGCTAGTAGTAGTCAAGTGGACGCTGGCAGCAGACCCCGGAATGAGTACGCTTGGTATACTGGAGTAAGTTGCCTATGATGCCGCATAGGATTAAATAGGATACCACAGCTCCAAGAGAGCTATGTGACAACATACAAATGCTTTCGAGATTTGTATCGCAGGCTGCATGCACTGCAGCTTGTTGCCTGTGGTGCTGGGGCATGTGTGTAAACAGACCATTGCTTTTTGCATACAAAGAAGCTGTGTGTCGTTTAATCGTGTCACCAGATCTGACTGGACTCCAATCACCAACCTTGAATGAGAAAACTGTGTTGCCTGCTGTTTCTGCCCTCAGTTGCTTGCCTTCTTGTCTCAGTGGCAGGCTGTTGACAGATTGTGAAGTTTGCGACCTGATGCGGCCACTGCCAATGGGGTTCATGGAGGCTGGGTCTCTGACATCATGAACCAAACTACCCTTGAAATTCTGGAGAGCGTCGTGACTGCTTGTTGTGGTGTGGTTTGTGGCGCTGAGAGAGGATTGGGAGTGAGTCCTGGAATTTGAAGTGTTTTGGATGACTGCACGCCTGTCTCTTTCCTGCTTCTTTGTTGCGCTAAACGCTGTGTTGCTGTGAGGCTGCATTGACAGCAGCAGCACAGTCAGATGTCTGCTTCTGTGAGGTCAGGAACACCTTCAAGCCGTATGCAAGTATCAGAATTCTGCCAACAAGGCCCGGGAATTGCAGCTTACCCTGCCTTTGCCTGTCTGTGTCTCAGATCGCTTCTCAGAAAGTGGCATGGATAGACCGTTATCCGATCTGATGATCAGCTGAAGGTGTTGCCAGCTGAAGGCCAGGATGAAGCAGGCGCCTCTGCAAACACGGCAACAAATTCAGGGCAGCAAGTCTTCACGTTGACGACGTTGCCGTCGCAATCGGTGTAGCCGTGGTGAATTTTGGCCTGGCCTCCTGCACCCGTCAGCGCCGGGGTGGGCGCCTACGCCCGAACGCTGGTCCCACCGCTGCTTGCCTGCGGGCGCCTGCTGTACAGCTGTAGCTGAAGCTAATAAGGCTGTAAGACTCCTGCAACATCGAGTTGAAGCGTGCGAAAAGACAAGACGAGCGCGCTGTTCGCTGACGCTGCTTGGGAAGATGCCGTGGCGATCGATTTTGAAGTTTGACCTCGGGCTTCCCAACTTCGCACAGCACAGCATAGGTGCTCGAAATGATTTTGAAATGCTGATCAGGTGCCACCTGAGTCTTTGTGTCGGAGATGCACGTCGGTCAGCCTGAAGCCTGACAGTGTGCATGCAGCTGGACGCAGCAAACGGCAATCAATTGCCCACGGGCAGGGCCAACTTGAAGGCTGAACTTGATGCAGTTTTCAGCTTAGCAGCACTGCCGATTGCCCTTGACTCAAAGACTGGAGCATGCAGAACATCTGTCAAGGCATGACAGATGCCCAGCAAAGAGGTCAAGATACAGCCTGACAGTGTTGTTGTCACCCCTATACAGTTGATGTACGGCCCTAGTGACCCCCGGATATCACACTGCCCTGCCTGTCTTGTAATAATGATACAGTTTGACAAGAATAAATGCAATGACTGTAGCTGCAGCAATCAGGTATGACCTCAAATCCCAAGGCTCAGTTTCTTCTTTGACAGCTTGTCGCAATGCAATAGCAGCATCCTCCAAAGCTCTGACTGAGCAGCGTATCTCTGCTAATGACCCCATAAGAATGAAACCATGAACAGCCCCACCATATCGTTTGGCCTTTGTCTGCAGCACAATGCCTCATTAATCATTGGTGCATGCTGCTGAGGAGCAAGTTTGAGGCGCAAGTGAGGCATGTAGGCAGCAGCAGTCACCATGCAGGCTCGACTTCACAAGGCATGAGCAATGGTGATCAGTGTATGAAGCCATGACAAGTCAGAGCCAATTGACAATTGGGTTGCTGAGGAGATCCTCATCACCGTGGTGAGACAAAGCAGCAGGAAACTGTAACACAGTCATGTGCTTTGAGGCAGAGCGTTTGCTCTTCAGCACTTGCAAACAGTATGCACACATTTGATCATTACTACTGACAATTCCTGCAACTTCCACATGGCTACGTGCACCTCGTTGCATGCAGCATGGCATGTGTGCAGAGCCTGCCAATGCTCACTCTGCAGCTGTTCAGATGGCTGAGGATGCCACCAGGGAGAAGCACAAACGATGCCAATTAGCTGTCAACACATTCCTGTTCACACAACACAGAGCTGTCTGCCACCATGCAGAAGCCAATGCTCACTTTTGGTCAAGCTCAAATATGTTTGATGCAAGCCGTCCAGCACAGGTCTGCTGAGCTTGTCTGACTTGCGTTCATGATGAATGACTGAAGGAATGAATGGACCAACACATGAATGAATGGATGAACGGCCAGCACAGCAGTTGTACCTGCACTCCATTCTTATGCAGCCTTGCAGCATAGTACTCTGCCTCATCTCGCAAACAGTCATACTGCGCTGTCATGATGTATGCAGGGGGCAGCTGCTTGACAGTAGGGGCATGGTTCAAGTCTAGCAGCTCGCTGAACTGCTCCTCTGAATTGTTCACCAGACGCTCATAACCTGCCTGACAATGCTGCTTTGAGAGGATTGGTGCTGTGTGGCCTAGCTCCTCCATTGACTTAGATTCTGCAAAGACGAGCGCCTGCTTATTCCAGAACCTTGAGGCATGCGTGGCAGCGTCAACGTCGTGCTTTGAAATTTCTTGCATGTAATGACAGTTCCCAGCGTTTGCACAACATATGTGTGCCACATGCCTTGCTTGTTCCAAGTTTCTAAATGAAGCTCAATGGACAAGATTTCTTTTGTCAAACTGACTGGAATGTCTGCATCACAAGCTTGCTGCAATGTCGGTGACATAGCCTTGTGTGAGGCATGAAGAGCTGACATCAGGCTGATGTTTCTGTTGCTGTGGTCCTAGCAGCATGCAGATCATTGGTGTTGAGTCATTCATTACATGCAACAGCAGATTTGTCAGCCTTTGATTGCTGGTCGATGTACTTCCCAAGCTTGCAGATCTATAGGGGTCCAACAGGCCGACATGTTGTGCTGTGCAAGCGTTGCGAAATGACAGCACAATGTACGTGAGAGTCGTTGCACGTCAGGGTACAGGGCCCCTAAGTGACAGGGCCAAAAGGCGTTGCAGCCAATCACATGTAAACAAAGCTTACCATATTTGCCAGTGGGTTGCGTCATGGGGTATATCAATAACTGCATGGCTATCTTGGGCCCCTTCATGTCACGCGCCATCAGGCAAACAGCAGCAGCCATGCAACCCCCTGCACTGTCACCCCCCACAGCGAGCTGGGTGGGGTCAGCCCCTAGGCTGGCAGCATTCTCATGCGCCCACTTGGTGGCTGCGTAACAGTCCAAATGGCCTGCTGGAAACTTGTGCTCTGGAGCTAGCCTGCATCATCAGAAGACATGCTCGCCAAGAGGATCTGCACTCTCATGCGCCTATGTAATGGAGGGAGTCATAACTCAGCCATGATCTTGACCAGAAAGTCAGCGTCGGTCTATAGCATGCATTGTAGTTTCCATTGAATGACGGTCGTTGCCACATTGGCAGATGCCATGTCACATGCTGAACTACGATATTTATGCTCGACAATGCTGCATAGGCAGCGACAGCATAGCGACGCTGCTATGCTGACAGGAGCAACTCTTCCCACGCTGCTCATTTCTGCCAGGACTGCCAAAGGCTTCGTGTGCATCAGGTGTCATGACTTGGTGGCAAACAGCATCTTTGGGCACTTTTGAAGACATCATGAACTGCCGCTGGTGTGACACAGACCGCAAGGCGTTTATGTGCATGCAAACCGATCATTGGGAGATAGTTTCACATGCATTGTCCAAAACCTAAAGAGGATGTACCTGTAGCCTACTGAAACCACAATGTATGCAGAGAGGTGCCCCAGATTGCGGCACAAGTCGTCGTAGGTGTCCAAGTCTCCTGAGAAAAAGCATCCTCCGTGGAAATACATTAAAATTGGAAGACCTCTTTTCCTTGGCTTTGCATCTGCAGGGTGGTATATGCGCACTGGAATCTGATTGTTTTCTGGTCCTGGGATTTGCCGATTGGTGAGCTGCTGCACTTGAACCTTTGACTTGACTTGCCTGCACTGTACAGCTTTCAAATTTGCAGACAAGACCTGCTGCAACCCTGAATACTGCATGCACTGTACATTGCATTGCAGGCTCAAGCACCATTGGGCCACAATGCTGCAAACTGCAAAGCTTTGGGAAGAGTTCTGAAAGGTCCAGACATGTGACCAGAGGTGTTGTAAACCCCTTGGCAAGTCTTGCTGCTATGTCAAACTGCTGCACAATACTTGTGCGCTGTGGCTGCGAGCAGGCTTCATTTGCTGCTTTGCTGCAGCTCTGCGTTCGACAAGTAGGGCAATGCGCTGAGTCATGCTTGTGGCAACTCGCCAACTGAATGCTACATCTTGCTTGCATGCTTTGAAGATGCAAGGTGATTGCCTTTGCGCGTTTCAGGCAGCACTGTGCTTCAAGCAAGCTGCAAGAAAAAGACTTACTTGTATGGCTGCTCGAAAAGATTTCGCATTTCGTCGATAGACTGACCGCTGCAGTCTCCTGGATTTCCCATCGCATTGTATTTTTCCAAAAATGCCTGCAGTTGCGGATCAAGCTCCATGCCTTCTGTCATCTCGCCACAGGCGGTTGCAGAATTGCCACTGCAGTGTTGCGAGCTGCGTAAATGGTACTTCCCACGACGTTATTGTTTTCTACTATGACTGCAATGCTCAAATTTACCTGAAGCCGTAACAAGCCTGTGGAAGCTCTGTGGCTGCCACTAGATTGTCGTTGCACAGCCGCGCTACGATTGTGGAATGAACGTCGCCAACGGCTATCAGGCTAGAGATCTCACTTGCAAGAAGTCTGTGGACGTATCTGACTGTCTGCTCAAGCGCAGTACACCTGACCAATACACACGGTCTGTTGACGGATATCCGGACAGACATCCTGCTTTACGATCCTGCCCTTAATGTTGTGCCGTTTGGTCTTCAACAGCTGGTATACCGAAAGTGTGGCTGCTCTGTTGTGCACATCAGCAGGCAATGTTAGGTCGTTGGAGAATTCATCTGGCAGTGCCGTGAAGGCTCCAACGACTGACATGATCTCTGAAGTGCATGTCATTAGCATCAGTGTTGCACACAGCGGATCATCATTTTGACGCTTACCGTATGTAGTACATCACTGACAGCTGTCACACGATGCCCATACATAGGCCTGATACATGATAGTTGTGATCATCAAAAAAGGATCCAAAATACTGTGTGACAGACAAGCTCAAGTGCTTGAAAAAGGCCAGGTGCAGCCCAACGTCATAGCAAGAGAAGCGAGCTACAGCGATGCAGATGAGCCTGTCTTAGGAAAACCAGACAGGGCACCCTATTGATGGAGTAATCTTCATTATTCCAGCGCCACATTGTCAAGCCTGGACTGAGATCTAATCAAAATCTATCTCAATATGCTGTGTTGTTAATTGATTGGAGTGCAAAGTATTGCTGCTGCGGCAAACACTGGTCAAAACAGCAGCAGAAGTCATCTCACTTGGCCTACCTTCACAAAGCAACACAAACCCAAAATGTGACCCTAGCCCTGCAATTGTAAGCAATGTTCACAGGGAAAATACAGAAGATCTGCAACAAAAAAAGAGAAAGATCATTGTCACAGAAGCTGCTCCCCAGACAAGAACGCAACAGCTGCTTGGCGCAACCATGTGAACTGAGATGCTGGCTGAAACCTGTCTATTGTCAAGCTGAGCATATTCTGCAATGCTGAGGCAGCATAGCTGCACCCTGAGCAGCTGATCTTTGCATGTCTTGCTGCAATGCTGGCTGATATCTATACATGAGCGATTGCTAAACTCCAGCATCAAATCCTGAAGTGGGCGTAATGTGGACACCATGTGTTCAGGCTGTGGTAAAGTATGGATGTGACAAAGCCTGCTGAACAGTAGGCCTAACATAGGGGTCCAATAGCAGCAGTCCACGCAAAACGTCTGTCAAACGTCTGAGTTGTCTGGAATAAGCTGATGCAGGCTGTCCAAACCAATTGGCAGCACATCGCCATTTAGCATGTTCTGCGCCTGCATGTCATCATCACCACTCAGACATGCTTTAATCAACAGTCACTGCATGTGCCGCAAGCTTTCGAAGTCAGCCAGTGATTTGATACAACAATCCAAGTCTTGTACCAAGCAGAGCCTATAGCCAAGGCAGATGCCATCGAGGTTGCTATCCGCTGACTGCTGCAAGCGTTCCTGCGGTGACGGCCGACTGAGTTTCACTTAGCTCCAACCCAAATCATTTGCTTAAATTTAGTAACAATGAGGTGTTCATGTGCTGTTTTGCCTGACTTTCAGCTTGCAGCTTTCAAGCCAGGCAGATCAAGCCATCTATGCTCAGAAAGAGCTGCAGTCAAGTGCATTCAGGCGTAGAACATGCATATGACCTTGCATATGAGCATGCATGAGAGCAGCCACATCAAAGCTCATGCATGCAGAGCGGCTTACCCACTGAGCCTGACACTGCATGGTGTGCATAAGCTGCGCCTGACCAGGCTGCTGGCGGACTTCACGGGTGATGAAGATCGGCTGGCCGATGAGTACTTCCAGGAACAGGCAGCCCACAGTCCACATGTCAGAGGGAAGCCCCACCAAGTGCACTTCAGCTTCGCCAAACAGATTAATGCCCTCAGGGCTCAAATAGCCCACATGGCCTTGCACCTCCCAGCATCCTGCAGCCATCTCCTAGTGTCTTACAATAGAACAATGACCAAACTGGAATAACAAAATCATATTGATTGGTCTTATGCGCTGGGCACCAGTGCCAGCATTATGTGGCCGAAGTCCTGTCATCAAATGATGCCTTATGATTTTGCCAGCACGCTGCATTGCTGCACGCGTGCCAGGCACGTGACTCCACGGCATATTGCATGCAGACAATATGAAAGTGTAATGTACACTTGTGCTATGTCACGTGCAAAGAACAAAGCAATGTGGCTCAAGTACCACAGCCTATAGCAGCTGCATGTGTCAAAAGCATCATCTTAACAAAAGCAACAGTAAGCATGCCCTGCTCCGCCGGACACAGTGCAATCAGGCGGTGACAAGACAGGGGATGTGTCGCTAAGGCGAATGTCATCAGCTACACACGCAAATGACATCAGCTTCTTGAGGGCATCCAATGTGCACAAGCTAGGTGTCAAGCTTACGGATGCTGTGCGGTTGGGCAGAACCCAGGTCAAGGATTGTCAGGTGCAGGTCCGTGCCATCTCGGCCCATCCTCACTTTCACGTCGTCCAACTCCAGGTCAAGATGGGCTAAGCCACAGGCATGCATGACGCTGAGTCCCTGCAGCCATCAGAAAGTCAAGCCTGCATGCCGCACCTGAAAGACCACTGAGATGTCACACACTCACACAAATCTGAGTGTGTGAAATTTGCACACTCAGATTTTGTAACTGTTCTGAGTGTGCAGAGGCTGTGCAGACACAACAAAGCTTTAAGCCTTTCTTTGATTTGGTAGATCTTTGTTGGCTACAGGCTGCAGGTTTTCTGGGTGGTCTTGCACTTTGCATGCGGAGATGGTGATAACTTAACAGAAGTAAAGATCAGGCCAGCAGACTGCTGCTGAGTACTCACAAGCAAGCAGTGCATCAGACTTGCATGTATCTGTTGACAACGTTTCATGCAGAGCAGGATCCTGCCCTTGAGCATCTGCCTGAAGGCCTCCTTGACAGCTTTGTGGAAGGCATGCTTGCCTTGCTGCAGCAGTAGCACATCGCCCTGGGCTGCTAGCACTGTATCCTCGTACAGCAAGGAGAAAGCCCCTTGCATGTCTTTGCCCTCCACATACCTGCGGCCATTGCACCCTGTTAACAGAGTGTAACATTGTCGGCCTCAGCTGCCAGCGTGACAGCCTTCAGCAACACAGTCAATGCATGTTCTTGCCGTGTATACACCTGCAGTGTGCATGTAGCAGCCCTAACAGCGGGGCACATGACAGGGGTTAATCTGCTGCCTTGACACATCAGAAATGTGCCTGCACAGAGATGGTAAGTGAGGCACCTGGTAAGTATGCACAGGCGCTCTTGTTGAGTCTGCTGATCAGCATGTAGGTAGCAGCCCTCAAAGCGGGCCACATGGCAGGGCTCAGCCTGCTGCTGCTCCTGCAGGGCCCTGACACGGCTCAAGCTGTCAGCCTCTCTCTGTCCAGCAGCATTGTTGCTGACCATCTTGATAGCCACAGGCACACAGCCTGTCACCCAGCCGGCGCTGCCGTCTATTGGCGGCTCTGGGCCCACAAACTTTTGCCCACTGCCAGAACAAACATAGATGAGTGAGCATTTTCACACGAACTTCTTGATTTCAGCAAATGACTCTCTGCTGGAATCAAGCTCTTGTCAGAGAGCTGGCGGTGGTAACTGCACATCTTTCATGACTGTGTTCCAAGCTTGAATGCTACTGACGTCAACTTGCATTTCACAACACTTTAGCTCTACATCACAGCACAAAATGACAGGCATGTCAAAATGAGAGTTCTCACGCCCAGCAGCAGTCAAGGGCCATACTGAGTCTGCGCATGAGTCTTGATGCCAGCATACTCATGCAAGGACAGCAGCATTGCAGTGTTGGCATGCCCAAGCAGACAAGCAGAAGGCAGTATGGTTGTGCACAGCCATCAAGCAATCAATCATTCTCTCCAACACACAATCATGCTTGCATGGCTGCAAGCCCAACTTGGGATCAGAATCGTTTGACCAGTGTGACAATGTTTAAAACAGACAGCAAATGCATTGGCATGTAACCTTCATACATGCATGTGTTGCTGGCAGGTCCAAGCATGAGCTGTCATGTCAGCCATCACGAGACTTGTGCCCAGAAGCAGTCAAGCCACACTGAGCCTGTGCACAAGGCAGACATAGCAGTGCACTTATTGGTGCACAATGCCAAAATCGCCCTGCCCAATGACGCCCAGGGACTGCATTCTGAGGGTGAAGACGTCGCCCTCAGGGGCAAAGGGAGCCTGCAGCAGGTGCCAGCTGCGTCTCCAAGGGATGCCAAAGTGCTCCAGTAGGGCCAGGCTGCGGTGATGCCATTCTGGTGATGCCAGCTGCACACAGTGACCCAATCAGTTTTGTTTGACCCGGCAATGCTGAGTGCAGGATGATACATGCAATCAGTGCTTTGTGAGGCCTGGCAATGCCGAGAAAACAAGCGAACAGACAGCTTGATCCACAAAAAAATGCCTTCCAGGTCTGTGGATGCGTCTGGCTGTCAACAGCTAAGGCAGAGTGACTTTCACCTCATGACAAGCAGACGTGTTCCAAGCACATGCGAGATGCTGATTGTACACTCATAGTAGCCACATGACTTTGCTTGGACATAAAACACCAACATCCGTTGCAGAGCAGTCAAGCTGCAGTGCTGAACATCTCCAGAGGTTGTGACAGCTACTGGCGCAGATATTCAGTTGGTTTGTTGTTCAAAAGTATCACCTTGGGAACACAAAACACTTCTGAGGGATAGCCAACCACCTCTTCTGGGCAGGGCCTATCTGGAAGATTACCCTCAGGCAGCAGGGCCGCTAACAGAGCATAGCAGTCATCATCAGTCTGGCTTTGGCTTCTCTCACTGCCTGATAACATTGTCTCTGCATCCTGGCTGTCCTCCTGCAAGTGGCAGGGAAAGGCGTTCAAGCTTGTCTAAGCAACTCACAAAAAAAATCTAGCGCAGCGTATGTCTTGCTTGCCACAGGGCCTTGTCTTGTTTACTCAGAGCATGCAGACAAAGCCCAGTTCCATGAATGCAGCGCTGCGTGCTTTGCTGCCTTAGTGCCAGAGCATGCATGCCTTGGCCACACCATTTTGGCATCTTTGTATGATGCTTATGGAGCCACCGAGACCCAGAGAGAGAAACCCACTGAGATTGTCTGCACTTACTATTTTAAGGGGGGCAAAGCCCCCTTAAAACTGCAGGGCTCAGGTGGGCAGCCCACTCAAACTCAACACGGCTGCAAGGCATCTTGCGGGCATGGACTCTTGCAATTATTGCTTGTACATGTAAACAGCAGGTTTGCAGCCATGGCTCAGTGAAGAAACCTTTGCTCACACACTGCAAATTTGCAAATGTTTAAACATCTGAGCTGCTTCAAGCGTCATTGCAGTGAAAGGCTGGTAGAAAAAGCGTCTTAACCAATTCCAAACGTCATTAGAGGCTTCAGTCAGCCAAAGCAGCCGTTCTAGCTCATGTCGAATGTCAAAAACCTGGCCTAGCACTGGCAAGATCCATTGGGCTTGACCAAATGCTACAGCATCAGGGCAAGCCTAGTTTGCTGACTTATAACTGCATTCTAAACTCCCACTTGGCTGGGCAGGCGGGCAGCCCACCAATATGGGCTGTTTGCGAAACTTGGCCCAGTGGTGGGGGGCAACGCCACCAAATTGAGCCCTCAAGTGGGAAATCAACTAATTCGGCAAGGGCCTGTCGAACCCTGATGCACATATCTGAGCTAGCTTTACCAGTGAGGCAGTCACAGAGATGACGATGTGTAGCATCATTCAGCATGAAGTCCTGTCTGTGCGCAAAAACGCCATCAAGTCTTTCTTTCATTTGGTGACGTTCCTGTTGGAGCACGACCCTGGTTCATGTGAGTCTGAGGCTATCTTGGATCTAAGGTACCAGGCGAGCAACAAGTCTTGCAATACTATGAAGTTTTACCTGCAAGACTTGAAGGTTTCGACACAGTAACCATGACTCTGCCCATCGCAATGGAATACTTAAGATCTTTAGCTTGTCACGCGTGGCTGGCTGTTGATTGGTGCAAACAGTCAACTTGAAGTGGAACTACATTACACGTGCCAGCTTGATCACAGCTATAGTCTTGCAGTCTGAGTCAGAATCACCCTGTCCCACTAAGGTCATGCTTGCAATACCACAGCATTGGCAAAATCAGCAGGCACAGCAACATTCTGCAGGCAAAGTCTGGGAATGAAATTCACAAAACACTTTCAACGAAATGCATCAGATTTATTCCACAATGCCAAATGCTACTCCTTTATTGGCCAATAACTTTGGTCGAAACTGCCACTAGCTATCACGCCAAAATTAGATTAGCCTGCACAGGTCAAAAGATGAAACGCTCTTCCGCATAGACCTAACACACAAATTTCAGTCAGCACAATGTATAACCAATATGAATGGTGTTACAGTCCTCCTGACGTCTGGCCCATTGACATGGTGTTACGGTCCAGCTGGGGAAAGGTGGCAATGAAGTCCTCTGCCAACAGCTGGTGCACGTGCTTGGTGGGATGCACAGGGTCCCAGAAGATGTATGAGTTAGGGTTGGAGCACAGAGGGTATGCATAGCCGCCAGTCAGGTCACCAACAAATGAAGGACCCTGGTAGCAGTAGCCCATAGTGTTTGTGAAGCCCATCTGCAAAAGCACAGGTGTATGTTAGCAGAATGAAGCAGTGCCACAGCAAAGCTGTGTGTTCACAAATTGCAGCAGTGACAGTGTTTGTTTAAGGAAGCTGCGTACTACAGCACTGACAGATGCATACTCAACAACTGCAGTAAACATACGAAAGCAGATCAACCAACAGTGCTCAAAACATAGAGTGCAGATGCAGCTTCAAAATGGATATGCTGCTGCTGAGAGCAGCCCTTTAGCATACAGACACACACTCACAGCATGCTCAGTAGTCAATCACAGTAGTCTCAGTCGTCAATTGACATGTGCTCTAAACAGATGTCAGCAGAGAGCCATAGTAGAAAGCACTCACTGTTGAGGCGTTGGCCAACAGGTTTGAGAAGAAGGTGGCTGTGTCGTAGTCATAGACGGTAGAGTTAGCGTTGTTGGTGCGGAAGGCAGCTGTCATCTGAGTCAAGGCTGCATTGTGCATCATGGAGAAGTTGCTTGCCATGGCCTGCATAGAGAGCGCAATTGGTGCTGCACAGTTTGTAAGGGTACAAGTGACTCAGCACTTTGCTGGAAAATATGCTCCTTGCACTCAATCAGCCAGCATGACACAAATGCTTACTTCGCTGACCAATGGCACATCTGCAGCTGATGAAGAATGACTGATGAAAATGTACACCTCAAGTGAGTAATCATTGACATGCCCAATATACATTTGCAAATGTTGTGCAATGCAAGGGTCCAACAGCTCTAGGCAATGTAAGAATAGCAATGTGACAGTAGCAATGTAAGAATAGCAATAAAACAGTAGCAATGTAAGAATAGCAGCACAGATTGCATGGTATGAGTGCATGAGAGCTCACCTTGGCATTTGCTGACATGGAGGCGGGGGTGTAGGGAGGTGACAGGTTGGGTGCACCACCCAGGTCAAACAGATTGGGGATGACAAACCTGCAAAAACATAGCACCATCAATCACACAAATTATGCTTACCATGCACGCAACACTGCAGTGTCACAGTTTGCTGCAGGTGCTGAATCATCACTGCCAATGGTACAATGTGTCAAAAACGGCTAGTTGCATGACAACTTCGAACGAAGGCAGCCACAGTGGTTGACAGTGAGACAAATGCCTGGACGTTTACAACAGTGGAAGAAAAGCTTGAGCGCACACATCTTGACACACTGAGTCAACAATGAATACTGGTGCAATCAGATGAGGAGCTTACTCTCTGGCACCGGCATTGTACAAGTTGGTCATGGTCTGGTTGATGGCTTGCACAACACCAGAGACAGTGGCAGTGGCTGTCATGTTGACGGTGTTCAAGTAGTCATTGGCGCCAATGAAGATGATGTAGGTGTTGGATGGGCTTGCAACTCCAGCATGCAAGTTCAGATATGATGCAGCCTGCACAGTCAAAGGGTAGTTTAGTTCAGCAGTCATTGTACTAAAGCTGGCCATGTCTATGCACAACAGCACTGTCAACATATTGCACGTTGTTACTGTGAGCAGCACACAGTGTGTCCTTGGGGCTGAAGGCAGCACCCGTATACATGCTCAAAGAACATGCATGCTATGTGAGCGATGAGTAGGACAGGATGCACAGCTCAGTGCTACTATCCACGACATGCAGAGTGTAGCTGAGTAAAGCACGGAGCAGCAGCGCATGCTTCTGTGCTGACGTCACGGCTGCATGCCGCCACGTTGCTGAGCAGACAGTCCACCTGCTGCAGAGTCGAGGGCACCAGCACGGTTGCTGCGGCGGACAGGTTAGCGAATGGCTGCTGCACTGCGAATGATCCTGGGCGCTCGCCGGTTGCGCCAGAGATGGCATTGCCGGTGGCAAAGTCCTCTAGGTTGTCGCCGAAAGTTGCAGCGACAAGCTCGATCCAGACACGTCCGTTGGAGAAACGTGCCTGATAGTAGGGTGGAGATGGGAATGGGCCGGTCTCAAACTGTAGCAGATCAGCATGTCAGGCGGTCAACTCGCAGCCAGTGCGGAATGTGCGTTGCAGATGTCACTTTTCCTGCACAGATGCAAGATCTGCAAGGCCGAGAAGACAGGAAGGACGTACCCCCGGCTGACTCAAGGCGTCCTGGATCACAGGGTTGGCACCGTGGCCATCGTCCGAGAAAGAGTCGCCGAGCATAACAAAAGTCGCGCTAGTGGCGGTCAACAGCGAGCATGCTGCCAGCAGCAGCAGCATTTTCTTCATCATGATTGAATTGGATGCACCAAACTTCACGTTCAGTAAAATATGTCGGTATACAGATCGGTGTCGAGCAAATGCGAAGAGCTGAACGTCAACAGGACTTAAGCTATATGCATGACGACATGTCAAGCGCTCAAGATTTTAGATGCTTAAGCCAGCGGCATGACACATATTGCCTGGTGTAATAAGTAAGTAATGCAATCTAGCAGATACACAGCCAAATCATCATCTGGCCTACGTGGCCGCCCTGTACATCCACCTCCGTAGCTGCGGAACGGAGATGTACGGCAAGCGCAAGCCTGACTCAGCAAAGTTCTGTGGCGCTTCTTCTTCACTGCGGAGCTCCGAAACTATGTTTTGCATGCTGTGGTTCGACTGAGCGCATAGCGCACTGTCTACTTTGCATGCCTGGCGAAATTCAGACAAGGACTCCCCTGACTCACGTGTCGCCATCTTGATGGCAGCGTCGAATGCATAACTTGCCTCAGACCGATAGCTGGCTTGGCTCGACAGTGAACGCCGTGTCTGCATAAGGCAGGGGCTGTCACCGATTTGATCTTGATTTGCTGCAAGCTGCAAAGAACGGCGACACCGGCACGTGCTTGATCACCGACGTAATCTCGCCATTTGACCGTGTCTGCGATCCGGCGCTATGGCTCTGCGGAAGCGCAAGCACACACGTGAGCAGAAAGCCCCAAGATCGCTCGAGACGTCCCAGTCATGCAAACAGGCGCACGATGCAAACTGCAGGCAGCGATCCTTCCGAACTCGAAGAGCCCTTGTTAGCACCCAGCCAGTCCGATGTGGCCTCAGATGATCCACTTGCTTCACAAGACCAAACTGATAATCCTGAGAGGGCTATAGTTCCTCGAAGCATCAACAAGTATGACTGGGAGGAGCTATGGCGTTCTCTTGTGACCACCTGTGCACAGTCCTGTGCACATGCTTGGCGTAAGTCCAGTGCTGCGCTTACAGTTTATGTCAATTCTCTCTGCTACACAGCTGAACATCCCTGTTACCTTGCAGAGGCTTTTGTGTCTTGCTTGAGCAGCATGCTGCCCATCAGAGTCTCACCAGGCCCTGTTGAGCTTTCTGCTGATCAGGTGAGTCTTTCACAGGGATAGCCCTGCACTGCATGCCCACTTGCACAAAATTTTGCAGATCAATTGCCAGGCTCTGGTCAAAGCATTAAAAGTCCTAGTGCCAGAAAGCATCTTGTGCACTGACTTGCCAGCATGCATGCAGGCTGAAAGGCTGGAGTGCTTGCAAAACCGCGTTACAGTGCAATATGATCCAGCTGACAAGCAGCATCAGGTGAGATCACTCCACCTTTAACCTTGCAACTTAAACAGCACGTCACGTCAGCAGACAACAGCAAGCATCTACTGCTGCTCAGACTGCCTTTCTATGATAAAGCATTCGGAGGCCATCCATTGCTTCTGTGCGCAATTAGCAGGGTCGCATAAACCGCAAACATGTAAGTAACAATGATACCTAATGCCCCAGGCCTGCCAATTGGCTGCAGCTTGCTTTCAAGGCTTTGCAGCAGTGCTGCGCTTCAATGACTGTGTGGGCGCATTCTCTTCAGTGTGACAAATCCAGCATTGTGTTCATTCGCTAGCATACTTGCTAGCTATGCAGGGCCTGGGTCCTGTTTCCTTTGTGCGTCTTGCTCAATCATTGTGTAAACCCAATGTTGCCTGCCATTCAGGATTTGTTGCGCCAGCTCTGGGCACATACATTTCCAGGAGAGCCTTCACAGCTACAGTCAGACAGATGGAAAGATATGGGCTGGCAGGGCTCAAACCCTGCCACCGATTTCAGAGGCGGTGGTCTGATATCACTAGAGAACCTGTTGTTCATGGCCAGTCACAAACCGCAGCTCTTTGCAGCTCTCATGCATAAGACTGAA
The DNA here is from genome assembly GCA_002118135.1 of Trebouxia sp. TZW2008. NCBI lineage: Eukaryota > Viridiplantae > Chlorophyta > Trebouxiophyceae > Trebouxiales > Trebouxiaceae > Trebouxia > Trebouxia sp. TZW2008. The sequence goes on along the minus strand of BDIU01000271.1, from coordinate 27,365 downwards.
GGAGAGAGGGCGCAAGACACCCCCCTTGAAGATGGGGGCCGGGGGGGCGAATACCCATTTGCAGCTGCTGGGGTCAACTTCAGTCATATGCTGATTGAAATGCTTGACTTGAGAGACACTACCACAACACCATCTTCTGCTGCTGGCTTGGGCTACCTAGAACTGCTGAAGTCTGATGTTGATGCATTTGACAAGTTGTATTGCCTTGCGTTTGAGCGTTTCGATCAATTATGGTTGCAGACTGGCATAGAGTCAGGTGGGAAGTGGGGATATTTTGACTTCAACAGCATCAAGTCCAGGCTGCAACAGGCCTTGACTAAGCAGATGAGCAGCAAACCAAGGACAATTCAGGAGCTTGAGGCCCTGTTAGATTTGCAAGCCTGATCTCACATCGTGCATCAAGCCTCTCCCTCTTTGCGTTTGATGGTGATGCATTGAAGCCTGTCATTTACTATAGCTAGTGGTTGAGCAGGCAGTCCAGCATGCCATAGATGCAGCTTGACTGCATATCAAATGCATGAGCGAGGGCGAAGTGTGGTAAACGCGCCATGTTCTCACAGATAAAACAGCTACAAGCCAAGCAAGTTGCAAAGCAAAGTCATTTGCACTGCTACTGTCCACAGAATTCATGCAAGAACTGTGCTACGTTGATGCTGTGTGTAGCATGTGGGTCCAAAGTGGCAAGCACATACTCCTTCTCCTTGTCTGACATCAAGATGTTGCATGCTGCTGAAGCAGACAGCAGAGATCGCTCTGATACAGCCCCTGAATGCTGCTCATCAAACTTGCTCAACACCTGCACCATACTGCAATTCAGCTACAGTACTTTGACAAAGTGTCATTTCGACAATTGAATGCTGCACAAAATTCCTGTTGCGCACTTGACATTGCAAAACACTCAGTATCTGGACATTGGAACCTTGCGCTGAGCTGATGGATGTTTTGTTGTGTTGAGCTTCCCTGTGTTGAGGGAGAATGTTGGACATTGGGACGATCTCAAGCCTTGCAGCTTTAAGGATCGAGACCAAGCATGCATTGCTCCTGGTCAAGATCATCATCAGTTTCTGTTCAAACCACTCAAGCACAAGCATAGGCACAGGCACAGCCTGCATGCCTAGTGTGCATTGTGTTACTTGTGACCATGTATGCACTGACCTTGCTGCATGCATTGCGCAGTGTGTAAAAACGTGTGCCAGCAATGCCCAGCGCTTTATACAAAACACATCCAGTGATGCTGATGCAGTCCTGCTTTCTCCAGCACAACACTAGACCACAGAAGCAACACTCAGGACCACTGTATAGAACACATATATTGCTTTTGATGCAGCCCTACCTGCTTCAGCTTCTGGCCCTGAGCAGCAAACTGGCTCTTGAGGTTGGTGATCATGTTGAAGGTGGAAGTGGCATCCAGAGTGTTCTGGGTGTTGTCCACTGTGCCCAAGTACAAGGCGTAGTAGTCACTATGCAGCAACTGCTTCATCAGAGCCTGGTAGTCAATCACCCCTGTTGCCTGAGGGTCGTACTGCATAAACAGCACACATGTGAGATGTGGACATGTAAGGACTGCAACATCAGCACACATGCGAGCTTGACAATCAGTCACTCCTGAAGCCTGAGGGTTGTACTGCATGAATGCATTCATATGAAATTTGAACGCACAGGAACTTTGGGCCTAAAGGCTAGTGATGCTGCACGACATTCAACCAACATTATCAGTGTTGTATGAGTGTGTCAAACGCCTGCTCTGTCCAACCTGGACATTCTGTACGTAGCTTCACAAGCAGACAACACGTAAGCCCTGCAGCTGGTACATAGCGAGTGTTCATGAGCCTGGGCGGCCAAAGCCCAAGTGCAGATACAATGTCACTGCAGGACCTTGATGACACACAACTGAGAAGGTCATTGGCCCATAGTTCATTGGCAACAATGCTGTCGGAACAACAATGCAAACAGGACTTGACAAGTGAATGCAGATGGCTCAGAGGGATGTGCAGTGGCTCACCCTAGAGAACAAGGCCAGCAATGAGTCATCATCCAGCTGCATGCCAAAACTCTCTGTCATCACTCTGAAGTCCTCGATGCCAATCTGCACCCAACACACAGCTATCAGGAAACATTGAAAACACACATCTGCATGTTAGCATTTGTTTCCCATGCACATGAGGGTCTTGACTTGGTGCACAAGGAACACCACAAGCAAACAAGGCAGTCGCAAAGTATGAGGCCTTACGGCTGTGCAAGAAGATCAATTCCAGAAAGTGCTACTATGCATGCTAGCAGCTGTGATGCCATGCCCTAGAGGGTACTGAAAGCAAGACCGTCTGCAACATGAAAGTAGGCAATGCATCACGCCAAGGGATACACATAGCCGCTGCCAATGCCGATATCAACAGTTGTCTTGCAATGCCGAGGAAAGAGTTGGAAGCAAGACCATCAGCAGCATGCAAGTAAGCAGAGCACAAGGGTGACAGCCATACGTAAATGCTGCCAATGCCAATGCCAACACCAACAATTGTCTTGCAATACCGAGGCAAGAGTCAGAAGCAAAAACATGAGCAGCATGCAAACAGGCAGGGCATGAGGGTGAGGGACTCACGTAGCTGCCAATGCCAATGTGAACAGTTGTTTTGAAAAGCCGAGGCAAGAGCTGGAGACAAGAATATCAGCAGCATGCAAGTAGGCAGAGCAGCAAGGCAAGGGCCACAGGTCACTGCTGCCGGTGCCATCATCAACAGTTGTCTTGTGCTGTCAAGGCAAGTGCTGCAAGCAAGGTCATCAGCCGCATGCAAACGGGGAATGCACCGTGGTGCGGGCCACACATACCTGCTGCCAATATCATCATCTTGCTTCACCAAGGCAAGTGCTGGCAATAAGATCTTTAGCAGCATGCAACTAGGCAGTTATGGAAAGGGACTCACATAGCCGCTGCCAGCAGTGTCGTACATCTTGAACAGCTTCCTCAGCATGAAGGCGTTGTTGTTGGCATTGCCAATCTTGCCGGCCAGGCGCTCCTTCATGTGCGTCATCATGTCTGACAGCCGCTTGCTGCAACACAGACAGCAGGCTAAGTTTGTGTGAACCAATGCAGCCAAGCTATTGAACACCTGAGAGCTGCTTGCTGTAACACAGACAGCAAGCTGAGTTCATATGGCCCAATACAGCCAAGTTAAATGTGGAATGTGTGAGCAAAGCCAAGCAGCAAACAGATCAACTGATGCCATTTGCACCTTCCCTTACCTGGTTTGTTCCTTTCTTCCTTTTGTGCTTTGCCAGCAGCATTGGCATGAGCACTGGCAATCATTGTTGTAGCGAGCATTTCAAACACGGGAGCTGCAGGCAGCATTGGAGGCATTCACAGCAGTGAGAATTGGAGACATGGGATACAGAGAAGGTCTTACTCGCCAACCCTCTGGAAGGCACTGCTGTAGATCTCCTTCAGGTCTGCCACATCAGCCAACATCTTGTTGCGCAGGGGACTCCTGATGCGCGCGCCACTGACAAATGGAGCAGCGTACTCTGTTCTGTAGGAAGTGATGAAGGGGTTGATGCGGGCGTCTCCCAGGGTCAATGAGCTCTTGGGCGGCTTTGCGCTGTCCTGCTTGCCTGCAATGACAATTCAAGTTGTGAAATCAGGCTGGCTTGTTTGAGCCGTGCTTGGTTGTGTACCAGAACAAGGCATGAAGAAAGCGATGACAGAGAATAACTTGGCACGGCTGTGAGCTGTTCTGTAGGAAGTGGCGCAGGCTCTGTTCCTGTGCTTGCCTGTTCAGCACGACAAAGCAGCCTTTGAGTATACATCCCTCTGACGCTCATGGCATGGTTCATCCCCTTGAGTGGCATCTGCATGCACGGTTGAGTAAAGGTGGCAGCCATGTGACATAAAGAGGTTTTGTGCTGTTGTGCTTGCCTATTGTTGGCACCATCATCGCGTGACATGCAAGCAGGGCAAGCACAAGGTGTGCGCGATGCTGTCCAAGTGACAAGACCTTGAGTCTAGCCTGCCAAGCCAAAGGTATGCAGGTATTGTTGAGTTTGAGGAGCTCTTGCTTGATCCTGCTTGCCTGGTAGGGTCTGATTGTCAGCTCGATTCAGGAATGGCAAATGTGATGGGATAAGCACAAGTCTGTGTTTTGGAAAACACCAGAAGCAGCTCTGTTCATGTGCCAACAGGAGATGCACATTGCTACTTGCAGAGACACATGGATGCACTGTCAAGCTATGCTCTCATGAGTTGACAAAATAAGCAAGGCTAGGATGAGCTGCAAGCACTTGAAGTCCTGCCACACTGGCGACACTGCTGCAGCGTGCTTCTGACTGCAAGGTTTACCTTTGCTCTGCAGTTGAGGCCACAGGTTGACAGGCTCATGACTGGGCTTGTAACTCTCTGGAAAGTTGCAAGGGTCCCTGGAGGGTGTGCTGACAGGGGCGACGTATGTCCTTGTGAACAAGAAGCTGCTTGGGGGAGGCTGCTTGGTTTGCAGCTGAGCAGGGATGGGAGTTTGGGCATATGTCTCCATCAGGCCTTGTATGTAGCCAGTGTACCTGCAGCAAATCGCTGCAGCATGAGCGATGGCAAGCAACGTTACACGTTAAGACTGTGAGACTCAAGACCGTCAGACTTCGAATTGGACTGCGCAGGTGAGCAGTCTGGACTGTTTCGCATGCACTGGCAATAACGCTAGTAAGGGTGTTCAGCAAAACGACAGTGCGGAAGGAGGATCAGGGGAGCAAGAAAGTTAGCAGGCGAAGCTCACCCGGGCATCTTGAGCTCAGGCTCAGAGAAGGGTGTCGACTTGTTGAGCCCCGAGGTATCGACAGGAGGCATGCCCGTACGGATGACCGACATGATGACTTAGCCGCACACCTGACACGCAACGCGCACAAGCTACAGTGTCAGATGCTGACTAGTCTCAAGTCTCGCGGGGTGTACTCTCGGGCAAACTGCTTCTCGAGTTCAGGCAAGATGGGCTGTTAGGTCACAGCGAGCTGAGGACCGCCGAAGGCCAATAGGCGGTAAGCGTTGACTAATCAGTTACCCGGACAGTCAGGACTGGCAGCTTGAAGCTCAAATTGATGGTTTGAGCAGTAAATTGAGGAGCTCAAGCCAGACATGTCGAAAGGGCAGCCGCAGACCAGCGCATCTCGATGGAGACCATGTCGTTGCTAGCAGGCACAGCCCTAAGAGAGGACTTCAGCAGGCCAAGGCTGCAACCTGCACACAAAAGAAGCCCTACAAAAGCAGCTGTTTTACACCTTAAAGCTGAAACAGCTTGCCACGGGTATATTCACTGAATTTATTGGTCCTTCATCAAGTCAAAGCACACGGTAACGAAATACACTTGACAAGTACTTGTGTTGCACATTGTCAAGTACGTTGCAATGCAGAATTCCTAACTAAATTGGTTCCAAGTGTGAATCGAATTTTAACAGATTGCACATTTTTCTTAGTGCTTTGCGATTTTCAATGTCTGGCATTACTGTGCACATGCACAGAATACGATACAGGACCTCAAAAATCTGAAATGCAGGCCTGTCAAGCAGTCATGGACACAGACTACTGAACGTCATGTTTGTATCAGTCCGGAAATCTTTGAGAGTCTGTCGCACACCAAACACAGCAGAAATGCCTGCACCAGCAGCCATGATACCAGCCAACAACAGCACCACAATGGCAGATTTGTAACTCTTTCTGACCAATTTGCCGATCACAAAGACACCAGTAAGTGACGCCAGAAAGTTGCAAGCTGCAAATACAAGCGCATACTGCCAGTTCATGTTCCCACTGACAGCAAAAGAAAGCGTTGCAGCGCTGCTTGAAAACAGGATCATGAGCGTTGATGTTGCAGCCATGGCCAGTGGATGTACATGCAGTGTCAGTAATAAGGGACCCATGATGACCCCGCCCCCCATCCCTATTGTGGCTGCTAAGGCTCCCCCACCTATAGCTGTAGCTGATGCGCCCAGCAGTGTCCTGTGCGTCAAATTGCCTTCCCTGACCATCGGATTGCCTTCACTAACTTCGCTTTCTGTTGGTTTCTGCTCAGGTGCTGCCTTGATGACTTGAATTTGACAAGCAAGAAGCACAAAGGCCCCTGATGCAGCCAACAGCAGCAAGCTCTGAAAGCTGTATAATGCCCAATACAGGGCTGAACACTGCCTGCAGTGCCCTTTGGCAATCTGCAGGCTGGCAAAACTGAGCCACATGACGACAGCAGCAATGGCTTGCTGCCTGGGCTGTGCTAGTACATCTGCAAAACAAGACCATCTGGTCCTTGAGGACTCATATCTTGATTGTCCGTATGGCAAATCTTGCTGTGCCGGCCAGCTGCTCTTTTGCCCTTGCTGCATCTGACCTTTTACGAAGTCCTGCAACTCAAAACTGCTTGTTTGCTGAATCAGAGGCGCTGTGGCATCACTATGACTTGATGCTGGAGATGATTCGGACTCAGTGCTTGAGCTGCTGGCACGTCGCTCGAGCTGTTGATCAACAGTCAGTTCTTGCAAGGGTATGTCACCACTGTGTGAGATACTGTGAGGCTCTGTCTTGATCCTCAAGGAGCCCACAGAGCTGTTGCTCAGCGTGGGCTCAAGATTCTGCTTGTAATGTAGCTTGCCCAGCTGAGCATCTGACGGACTGCACTCAGCTGCTTTTGCCACGAGTGCCAGCTCTTGTACCTTTGTTGACTGCCCAGCAGCTGCTTTGTCGTGCGCAGCTGAGTGTGCTGCTGCTGGCGATGCAGGCACTTTGGGCTGTCCTTGTTCCAGGTCTGCATGCGCTTCAGCAGACATTGAGCGCAGTAAGTTGCGCACAGACTCGTCAGGGCCCTGTTCATCTTGCATGTATTGCTGCTCTTCAGGAACCAAAGTCTGGGCTGCTTCCAGACGGTATAGTTTTAGGCCCTTGGAGAGCGTCTTGCATGTCACATAGAACAGCAGAGAAACAAGGCAGATTGTGATCAGCCATACTGGAAAGATGTGATTCAGCAGCACACCTACAAGGCACATAAAGCTGTTTCGCGTCAGCATACAGGGTGATGACTGATCAGTGGTGAAATTCAAATGCTTTTGCTTGCTGGCTAAGCTGATCAGCTGCCATGTCAAGTTCACGCTCTGCATGCTGCATGGTTTCAAGCACATTGAACATGATGCAAGTGTGATGACTGCTTGTGTATGCAATTTTCAGGAAGTTGGAAATGCACCAGCCAGCATGAAGACCATTATGAGACTTCACAATGCAACTGGCAAATGCAATAGGCTTGCAGATCAGCAGCAGGCCTACCTATGCTGGTGCCTACAAGCAGGGAAGGGATCAAGATCAGGGCTAAACTGAATTCAATGAGTGGTTGTTGAGGCTTGTCAGGATGTTTTTGGAACAGAGCAAAGGATGCACCAGCTATGGCTCCTCCAGTGATTATGGCTTGTGAGACTGCTGCTGAGCCCTTGACATCTGCAAGTCAAGAACAACTGTTTCATTAAACATCTGTGCCTACATGCCAGATGGTGCTCTGATGATAATAATTGATTACACTTTGCAGCACATGAGCTAGGTGTATGTGGCCTGAGAGATGGTGCTCTGGACTGGCTCAATGCTGCAATGGCAATGCAACAGAGCCTGCCCAGCACAAGCATTGATGGTCCGTCAACCAAATATGAGGAAACCACACAAGGTGCTGGCGCTTGTCAGGGGGTCATTGCCCATTGTACAGCACGGAAGCGTCGTAGTGCATCAGCTTTGCAACATGCGGACAGCACAGGCAGGTAGCGCGCTGTACGCTTCAGCTGATAGCAAGGCCTACTGGAATGCAAACACTTCATGCAGGAGAGGAGCAGCATATGTTGTGCATGATTTTTGCATTGATACAGTTGAGGTCAGGAAGAATGCGCACCAAATTGCAGCAGGGAGGTAAAAAGGGGCATAAATATTGCCCCACCACCTGCCCCAGCTGCTGTTGAGAGTGCCCCAACCTGCATGTTATGTGCTGCGTTGACCAGACATCAAGAAAAACCTTCTTGACAGAGGCAGAAATCTGCTTGTTCTGGCAAGTGCAATTTTGCGTACTTACCACAGCCACAATCAGCAGTGCTGGCAGGATGCGGTCAAGGTTTGCAAGGAAGGCCTGATTTGCATCCATTGCAACCAGCAGTCTTCCATCGTACCCCAACCTGTAAGGACAGTGAGCCTCAAGTTCTGAGACAAGAATTGCGCAGTGCAGGGCCTTGATTTGCTGCCTCCGTGCGAACCTTTGGAAAGTGCATACCTTTTGTCGTTAGTGAGTTGCGCTGCGTCTGTGAGTATTGGGGCAGATTGGACTCGTTGTGCGCAAATATATGCCCAAAGAAGCGTCCACGAAAGTCCTTGCCAACAGTTCATGCCCTCCACTAAGTTCCTGATCACTGAAACAAGCAGGATTGTCTGCTCCTGTCACATAGATCCGCAGCGGCAAATGTCAGCACGCATCAGCCGAGCTCCCGGTTGCGCGAGTCCCGAGCTATCACCGCTGAACGCCAACTTTGTGCCCAGGCTCCAAGTTTATACCCGCTCAAAAGCTTCACATGCCCTCTCAGGTGGTTCTCATTTAAGTAAGGAGATTAGTCATGAGTAGGCTGCAGCAGAAACTAAATGCGGCAGTCTAGCTAAGAATCCTTGCTATAGTAACAAAAGCTGTACGTGAACCATGACGTAGGGCATAACTAGGGTGTAAAGTGCCTGCGACACGCGCAATGAGCTTAAGCTGCTCCCAGTGCGGGCAGTTCTGGAAGCACAATCCACTGCTTGGAGTAATGCAGGCCTCGTCGGGCCACTGACCGGCTGCCAGCAGTCCTCGATCGTGCAACATGTGTTCGCAAATGCGCACGTTCGTATAAAAAAATACAGTTGTGCTCACTGCTTGCATAGACAGATTGGGTGAGGGCATATCGCGTGGTGGATTCATCGTGTTCCCGTCAGGAGCAGGCTGCTAGCATACCGTTGACAGCCATGGAGACCGCAACACCTCTCAATAATAGCGAAGCGTATGCCGTCGAAAGAAAGCAGGAAGACTTTGCATCTCTTCGACAAGCGGCTATTGAGCGTGCAGATCCTGCATCGCGCCACCCGGTGGTTGCTCTGCCAGGTGCATTTTTAAACGTTACTATAGCCAAACATTGACCACAAGGCCTCAGATCACAAGGCCTCAAATCACAACAGTCTGCTTGTCACTGATCCTGCGATCTTGGACTCGTGAACTCACAGACGTGCTTGGGGTGTTGCAGCTAATCACAAAGATGAACAGCCAGCAGACACTACTGATCTTGATGTCCGTGAAGCTCACAAGCTGGGCCGCGACACACGCAAGAACATTGTGGAGAAGGCTCTTGCAACCAAGGATCAGGATCAGTACAGATTCTTGAAGCTGATCAAGGATAGAATGGATGCGTAAGTAGCATTGGCCAATATTTGCTCAGCAGCAACAGGTGTTGGTGTCAGTCTCAACTAACCTGTCTGATGTATGGATTCTATTTGCAGCGTGGGCATCTCACCTTCCTCTGTTGAAGTCAGATTTGAGAATTTGCACATTGAGGCAAAGGTGTTTGTGGGAGCAAGAGCATTGCCAACCGTGCTGAACTCCTACAGAAACTTCTTTGAGGTCTGTTGCTGCTGACACCCTGTTGGTTTACCATCGGTTGCTTTGCTAAGCAAAACTGATTGCCATAGCCTTTGCAAATGCCAGAAGTGTCCATACCTGCCTGCACGAACTACTACCAACTCTCAAGATGTGGCAGTCTTGGCTGGTCAAGTTTATTGCTGCTCAAGGTGCTTAGTGCTGCTGACACTGCTTTGCTACACCTTCGCAGCAATCCCTTCCATGCATTCATGCGCGCGGCTTTGCTGACAGGAGCCAATCTTCGGAAACAGTCGACGTCAAGCATAGGCACAAATAGCTGCTGTGGCGGCAGCAGTCACTCAGCTCCAGGCAAGCTTGCTAGCAACCGCTGTATCTCCATGCAGGGCCTTCTGCAAAGCCTGCACCTGCTTCAGCTCAAAAAGCGCAAGTTTGTCATCCTGGATCAGCTGTCAGGGCGCATCACCCCAGGCCGCATGACTCTTCTTCTTGGCCCCCCAGGCTCAGGAAAGAGTACCCTCTTGGCAGCTCTGGCTGGCAAGCTGCGCCACAGTGACCTGCAGGCAAGCCACTCTTCTTTGTCTTCTCCAGCTGTCAGATTCTGCTCCTCACGTTGAGGCAGCAAAACACGCTTCTGCAGTCATGCAAAGCTACAACAAATGCTCAGCTGATCTTGATGTCCGTAGGCAATGTCATTCATGCTGTCAAGCGTTGCTTGCCATGCTAGCTGACTCTCTGCGCAATCTTCATCACAAACACGCAGTCTTCTGGAGCTACAGATCTCGCCAGCTTCACCATCATGTCTATCACCGATTGCATTCATGCAGTCATGGCATTTTGCAAATCATGACAGCTGTATCCTCATATTCAAAAGCCATCGCAATCAGGTGGTTATGTCTGTTGCTGCAGATCAAGGGTGACATCACCTACAATGGGCACACCTTCAAGGACTTCATTCCTGAGAGGACCTCCAGCTACATTGACCAGCAGGACACCCACCTGGCAGAGCTGACTGTCAGGGAGACCTTTGACTTTGCTGCCCGTTGCCAAGGCACGGGTCACAAGGGAGGTGAGCAAAGAATTGTCTAGCATCTCCTTGAATGTTTTGACGAGTTGATGTTGCCTCAAAGCGATAAACACAAGCAGCAGTCAGCTCACTGGGTCTCAAGGTAGCGGTGTCGCTGTTTGGCTGTGTTTGTGCACTGACATACACTTTTGCATGCCCAGCAGTTGCTGGGTGCTTTTGGCCAACAGGTGACACACCAACCACTCGCAGAGGGATTCCTTGTTACTTGCCAGCATGATTCACACAATGATATGTATATCCTGTAAACCCCTCTGTACATCCCTCTGTATATCAGTCTGTATATCATGCACAACGCATTTGGTGTTAAAGCCAGACAGAGGTGTCCGACCATGAGAATGCATTTTGCAGAGGAGCTAAGGGAGCTGAGGAAGAGGGAGAAGGAGCAGGGCATCCAGTCCAACTGGGAGATTGACTCCTTCATGGCCGCTGACACTCTGGAGGGAAAGCGGGAGGCCATTGTGACTGAGTACATCCTGCGCATCCTGGGACTGGACGTATATTGCTCTCTCCCTTTTCCTGCTGGGTCACTTGTTTTTGTGCCTCAGATTTGGCACTGCGTCGTTGATGCATTTGGATCTGGCCTTATGTTGACATTGCGGGGTCAGTGACTTCTGATGCAATGTTGGGTTTGTGTGTGCGTCACCTTCTTTGTCCTTCTGCTGAGTCCCATGTGTCATGCATTTGGGACTGGCATGTGTTAAAACAATATCTCATGCTTTTAGATCTGGCACTGTGTTCAGCCGCTGTCTCGTACAATTAGCTAACATCGTGGTGGTCAATCGTCCCATGCATCCATATCTGTCACCCTGTTAGTGTGATGTAATGGTCGCCCCCAAAACCTATCAATAGTGTGCCTTCAAACACTGCTAGTACAAATGACTGGTGTAAGTGCAGGTGTGTGCGGACACTCCTGTGGGCAGTGCCATGATCAGAGGTATCAGTGGTGGCCAGAAGAAGCGAGTCACCTCAGGTACAAGCTTTTCCTCTAGACTATCAGACACTGCCAAGACAGGAGTTGGGTCACACCCACCTAACATCTGTGCTGAAGTGGCTAAGTGTTCAAAACTCTGTCGGTACAATCACCAGATGCTGCAGCCTGCATTGGCATCATTTTTCCAGCTTCAGCCGTGTGTTGCACATTCTTGCAGGGCATTCTTTTGCTCCTTCCTCATTGTTTGTCATCGTGACGTCACTGTTGTGCGGGGCTCAAGTGGAACAGGATGCTTGCGTACAGTGTGCATGCTTTTTCATGACTTTGACTGATGTCATGCTTTCTTGGCGTGTAGGTGTCACTGCAACCCTGCATATGATGTGCATAGCATACAGTACGCGCAGCATACTGACTGTCATGCTTGCTCATTGTGCAGGTGAAATGATGGTTGGGCCCAAGAAGACACTGTTTATGGACGAGATCAGTACTGGTCTGGACAGCAGCACCACCTTCCAGATTGTGAAGTGCATGGGGGACTTTGTGCACCTGCGGGAGGGCACTGTGCTCATGTCCCTGCTGCAGCCCGCGCCTGAGGTCTACAACCTGTTTGATGACATCCTCCTGCTGTCAGAAGGTACTTCTGCCTGCTAGCACTGTATGCTGAGTCTTCCTTCATGACCTGGGCTTTCACGCCGCAGTCAGTAGCAGAAAATTGCACATTTCATGATAGTGTTGAGAAGGCAAGTTTTCCAAACACACCAAAATGACACCGTACTGCGCTAGGTTCAAGTCATTGTTTTGTGTGGATCTTGGCAGTAACAACAGCTGCTTCACAACACATTGCATTGTAGCACAATACATTGCAGCACCAGCAAAGACAAAGGCGCACAGCCACGCTCAAACCGTGCTTCAACAGTGCAAGCAACACCATTTGCTGAACAAAGGTTGCAACTGCGAGTGCAGGGCACATTGTGTTCCATGGGCCTAGGGAGGATGTGGTGGGCTTCTTTGAGTCATGCGGCTTCCGCTGCCCAGAAAGGAAGGGCATCCCTGACTTTCTGCAGGAGGTTACCTCCAGGAATGACCAGAAGGTCAGGCCTCAATCTGGTTATCATGTCTTGCATCTGATTTTGCATCTTCTCTTGCTGTCTGTTTGCCTGGCATTCAGGAGTGACCAGATATCAGGTCTCAATTTTCTCATCATGTCTTGCATCTGTTTTTGCATCTTTCCTGCTGTCTGTGTGCATGACAGTTCAGGAATAACCACAAGGTCTGGTCTCCATGCACTGTGGCACAGACAGCAAGATTTTTGTGCAACACAGTCAGCATGTCTTGTTTGAAGCTCTTGTTGTCTGTGCCGCAATTGCGTCGCCTTTGTGAGCATGTTAGCGAGCTGCTGCTTTTGTGTGCATTGACAATACATATGCTTGTCCCAAGCTGCAGCAACATCATTGAGCAAATTTCCTTGCACATATATGCCAGTCACCAACATTGGACACAACAGTTTGATACATGATGTCATGCTGCGCATACTGCTGTGATTGCAGTGCTCACTAGTGTCTGGCAAGCAAAGTCTTTGCTGCCGCTAGCTTAGCTGCAGTTGCTGCCTCTGTATGTGTTGGTGATAGATTGCAACAATGCTGCAGCAGTACTGGTTTGAGTGCACTGCTTGGAAGTACGTGTCAAGGCCTCCTGCAAGTACAAAAGTAGATTTGAGCGGACTATCATGATATACTTAAGTCTCTCTATCTCCGCTTCTGGGCTAATTAGACATGTTGTGCTGCAGCAATACTTGAGTTTCTCTGTCTGCGCTTCTGGGCTACTTAGACATGTTGTGCTGCAGCAATACTGGGTTGAGCGCATTGCTTGGAAGTATGTGCCAGTGGCAGTCTTTGCTTAGGCTCGCTAGAATATCACACTGCCTTTCACTCAACTGCTTAGAAGCAGCGGTTGCTTGTTGTTTTTGCGCCTGTGCTCAAGCATACACTGTACTGCAGCAATATTGGGTTGAACGCACTGGCTGGAAATATGTGCCAGTGGCGGCCTTTGCTGAGGCCTTCCAGAAGTACAAGACTGGGCGCAGGAATGCTGAGACCCTAGCCACGCCCTATAAAAAGACTGATGGGGGCACAGACGCCCTGGTCAACAAGCGCTTCTCCCTGTCAAGTAAGCTGTTGCCTGCTCTGGCTTGCAGTAAGCAATCCTAACGCAACTGCTAGGTTTGTGTGGCCCAAGTTGCGTGGTGTTTGGAAACTAGTAATCTCATTGACACAGGTGATCTTAAAACTGCCTGCGTAGTGTCATCTGGCTTCTGCAATCTGGTGCAAGTCAAAACACTGTGCAGACCTGTACTCACTCATACTCTGAATATACTTTTTTGCTTTGAAGGACTGTCATTGCTTTGCTGTTGTCTGTGCCTGCTTTTTAGCAGTTTGTCTGAGGCTCAGTCGTATAGGCGCCTTTGTTTGCTTGTTTGCCCTCCAACAAAATGTCTGTTCTCTGACTGTGCGTGCGTTGTGGTGCAGACATGCAAGCCTTCAAGGCTATGCTGCGTAGGGAGTCTACCCTCATTCAGCGCACCCTTTTCGTCTACATCTTCAAGGCAGTCCAGGTCAGCCCTGCCTTCGTCTCGTTTGCTCAGCATGCGCAGCATGAAGAGAGCACACACAAATTTGACCATGCTGTCTTTGCCTGTATCTTCAAGGCAGATGAGTCCAGCCCTGCTTCTGTTGACCAGGCGCAGCATGGGCAAAGCATCCATCACACCCGTCATCATGCTGTCATTGGCGCCTTTCAAGTAAAAGGCTCAGCACGCCCAGCATGAGCAAAGCATATATCACAGCCTTTGTTACGCTGTCACTGGCTGCAAGCGAAGCGCTGCATTGGATGCTGTCATTCTATATGCATGCTGTGAGATGCTGAACTGCACAGCACGCACAGCATGTGTTCTGTTTTGCAAAGACTCACAATTTGGAATGTGGGCATGCCCAGCATGCACAGCACAGGATTACGATATGCATGTCATGCACTGCATGCCGCGTTGACATGATGCATGGCAGAAGAGCATCATGGCATCACCTTGCAGCAACCAAGGGGTCTGTAAGCAGCAATTGCATATATATGCTTTGCAGGCTGGCATAGTGGCATTCATTGCTGCCACTTTGTTCCTGCGGACCCACCTGCACCCCAACAGCATTGCTGAGGGGCAGCTTTACTCTGGCTTCCTCTTCTTCACCCTGCTGCAAATGTTCTTCAGCGGCATTGCAGAGATGACTTTTGCGGTATGTCTGCACACTCTTTGTTACGCACAGCCTGCCAAGTACTTTGTGTGCCTTCTTAACCCGATTGTCACCTGCTGTTGCCTAGATGGAGCTTGTATTGCGCCACACCTAAGTGTACTGACTCAGACATGCTGCTCCTTGTTCTTGATACCTGTCCTCCTGATGTCTTGTGCTTAGTTTGCTGATGTTCAAAGGCGTGTAGACCCAAGCTGTGTCCAGCTGAATTGGTGCTCTGCTGCAGATTGAGCGGCTGCCAGTGTTCTTCAAGCAGAGGGACAACTACTTCTTTCCGGCTTGGACCTTTGTGCTGCCCACCACTCTGATGCGGCTCCCTGTCTCCTTCATAGAGTCCCTGCTCTACACCGTCATCACGTACTTCGAGATTGATCTCGCCCCCACTGCTGGCAGGTGAGACTCATCAACACCCTGTGCCTCAATGCTTCACATGCTTTGTTAAGCATGTCGCAGCCAAGCATAGTTCTTGTTGTTGTGATCTGATGCTGACTGCTGACAGATGGTTTCTGAATGCACATTGCAGCATCCTGTTCTGGACTGCCCGGCGTATGCTGTGCCAAGCACTGCGCATTTCAGTGCAGTATGTTGTGGTGCTGTGCCTGTGTAGCAGGCAAACCAGCTGACTGTTGTTAATGTCATTGCAGCACTTGACCACAGGGTCAAGGGACAGGGTCTTGCGCAAATTGTTTGTGTGATGGCTGCTGCTACTCCTTGTGCACAACACAGCAATCTGTCTGGCCATTGGTGCCCTATCCTGTGATGTTCTTGTAGCCAATGTGGCCAGCTTCCTTGCCTCCAAAAAAATTTAAATGCTGACAACTTGTTGTATCTGTGCAGGTTCTTTGTGTACTGGCTGCTGCTATTCCTGGTGCACAACATGGCCATCTGCCTCTTCAAGCCATTGGTGCCTTATCCCATGTCCGGCTGTAGCCAAGGCAGTTGGCTCCCTGGCATCAAAAGCAGTCTCATGCTGACAAGCTGCTGTGCTTGTGCAGGTTCTTTGTCTATTGGCTGCTGCTGTTCCTGGTGCACAACATGGCCATCTGCCTCTTCCGAGCCATTGGTGCCTTGTCCCGTGATTTGGTCGTAGCCAATGCAGTTGGCTCCCTAGCCCTGCTAGCCATCATGATGATGGGAGGCTTTGTCATTCCCAAGGCGTCTGTGCATCCGTGGGTGGTGTGGGTCTACTGGATTGACCCCCTGCAGTATGCCCAACGGGCCATCATCATCAACGAGTTCACAGCGTCCCGCTGGGGTGCCCTGGGACCCACACTGCTGCAGATTAGAGCCTTCCCTAACCACTACTGGTATGCTACTGCTGTCTTGAGTTTTTCATGTATGCTCTTACTTGCAATGTCGTTTGTTCTGTCTACTGGATTGAGTCCTTGCAGTACGCCCAATGGGCCAGCATTTTCAATGAGTTCACAGCATCTCAATGGGGTGCCCTGGGACCCACACTGCTGCAGATCAGAGCTTTCCCTAATCACTACTGGTATGCTGCGGCTTGCACCAAGATCTTTTGTTGTGGTCTTGTTGTGCCATCCTGCATGTCATTATCAATGTGATGATATGTGCAAGGGTGGCGCATAGCATGCTTCTTTTGACTAGCCACCTCCACAATGCTTCTCATGACTTGCACCCAAACCTGCCCTCGCACCCAAACCTGTCCTCTAAGAGTTTACCTGCTGCGCCACAACAGTCAACAGAGTCACACTGCAACTAAATCTGCTGCACAACTTCAGCTTCTTTCACTGACAATACAATCAACTGTGACTGTCCATCATTGTCTTCCTTGTGCATCCTTCAACCTTGCTCAATCACTGATAATCTGCTGAACAGGTGGGTGTGGATTGGTGTGGGCTACCTCATTGGGGCTATCATCTTCCTTCATGTGGTCATCATTCTGGCTCAGAAGTTCCTGGGGCCCCTAGGCAAGAATGCTGCGGTGCTGTCAGAAGAGGCCTTGAGGGCCCGAGACATCTCCCTGTTTGGCCAGTCTGGCAAGGGGGAGCTGGATGACGCTGTACTAGACGTTGATGGCCAGGTAATGCCAACAATCCTAAGCAGCAATAGCATTGGTGCTCCAGAAGCTATGCATCACACTTGCACTTGTGTGACACTGGCAGGCAATACCGTTTATCTGAGCATCATTTCATCGCAGCGTTTCAGAACAGTTACTGCCAGGCAAACTTTGGGTCCAAGTTTTACTAGGCCCCGTTGCTGTGAACAATAAGGTTGGCCCTCCCTGGCTCACAAGGAGAGCTGCAGCAACTCAAGCTAATTGCTGCAAATTCTCTTGCACAAAGTTCCTGATAGATTGACTGCTGTGCAGAACAAGAGTAGGCGGAGTCTGGCTCTCAAAAACAGTCGCAGTAACCTGGGCGACAACAGCTCCGCTCTCTCCCAAAGGCGCTTGAGCCTTGAGAAGGCCCAATCCAGAAAAGCCCTTGGCAGCCAGAAGGCCCTGGACAGCAAACAGACCCTGGAGAACAACGGGATTGCTGATGTCCACACAAAGCCCCCAGGCACAGCTGTCAACCCTGTTGCTGATGTGGAAACAGGCCAGATGCACCAGGGTTTCAATGGAGAGCGTCAAGTCAGCAAAGCAGGTACGCTACAAGCTGAGTCTGTGCTGCAATCGTTGCTGAGACTCGCTGGCATGTCCTATGGCGAGGGTTATGTATGCCTCAAGCTGATGGTGTTGTCAATGGTTTACATGTGCAGATCCTGGTAGCAGCAATATTTTCAAGTTGTATAGCTGATGTTATTGCCAATGGCTTGTTTTGTATCTGCAGACAAACTGAGGGCCAGCACCTCAAAGCGAATCGGCGGCAACAGCTTCAAGGAGAGCAATGTGGACAAGGGCATGGTGCTGCCCTTCACACCCCTCACCATGACCTTCCATGATGTCCACTACTTTGTAGACTGCCCTCCTGTAAGTCCACCAACCTCCTGCTCTTCTCCTTGCGTCATGCACCTGTGAGAATCCCACTATGACCTTACACGATGTCCACTACTTTCTAGACTGCCCTGTTGCAATTCTACCCTGCTGCTCGTGATATGCACCTGTCAGATTTCATTTTATGTCACGCACCTGTGAGGATCCCACCTAGACCTTCCAAGACATCCACTGCTTTGTGGACTGCCATTCTATAACATCATTCTCTGCTCTGAATGTGATGCCATCATCTTGCACGCATGTCAGCAGATGTCTGTAATGTCCAGACAGCAGCTGTGCCTGCTGATGTGCCATGCTGTCCGTGTCACGTCTAACATTGATGCAGCCCGCATTGCAAAGCTTATCAAGGCTCGATTATTTCATGCTTTTCCTGTCTTGCCCCATATTCCTTAACTGGAGTGCAGCTGTAAAACACACCTTTGCCTTCTTTGGCCACAATTATAGCAACATCCTGAACCCTTGCATGTTTGGTGGTGTAGGAGATGCAGGGCAAGGGGCTGCCCAATGTGAGTGAGGTGGCGGGCAAGAGCCAGCTCGAGCTGCTGCACGGCATCAGCGGAGCCTTCCGCCCAGGCATCCTTACTTGCCTCATGGGGGTCTCAGGGGCTGGCAAGACCACCCTCATGGATGTCCTGTCAGGCCGTAAAACAGGTGTGTTGTTCTTGCCTTTCTTGTTTGCCTTGTTGGGCACATCATGAGGTGTATTTGGGTGTTTCTTACAGCATTTCTAAGGACAAATTTTTGCCCTCCAACTTATGTCATAGGGGTGTCAAGGAGGTGACGCTTGTTGCTGTGACTGTTGCGGGGGGCGTCAGCCAGGGTAAAACAGCCTGTACAGTTGCGACAAAACCAGTTTCTGTCCGCTTGTGATGCCTGCTATTATGGCTGCAGGCGGCGTGATCCAGGGTGACATCCGCATGAACGGCCACCCCAAGGTGCAGGCCACCTTTGCCCGGGTCAGCGGGTACGTGGAGCAGTTTGACGTGCACTCCCCCCAGACCACAGTCCGGGAGGCGCTGCTGTTCAGTGCCCAGCTGAGGACCCAGGGCGAGACCAAGGAGGTCATCACCGCCTTTGTTGATGAGGTCATGGACCTTGTGGAGCTCACCCCTCTCAGAGATGGCCTGGTAAGCCGGAGCCTCTGTTTTCAATTAGTTTGTAATATTGGTGCATGTCAAGCTCCATGCTGTGCTTCGCTGATGTACAAAATGAGACTGCTGTCAAGGGTCCATAGTCAAGCTGGTCCTTTCAACCCGAGGCCTTTTGCAGCACCGATCAGGCATCAGTGGGACTTTGAAGTTGGAACGAAAAGTGTTCATCCGAATATGCCTGAAGACAGGCGCGTCTTCGCCACCTGAAGAAAATGAACTGGGAACAAGGCCTTAAAGCATGTAACATATGATGAGTGGCGTGCAGGTGGGTATTCCAGGCATGACCGGTCTGTCCGTTGAGCAGAGGAAGCGTGTCACCATTGCAGTGGAGCTGGTAGCCAACCCCTCCATTGTTTTCATGGACGAGCCCACCTCAGGTCGGTTCCATACCATTTGCAAGCTCATCTACAGCCATTTGCAGTACCATGCATTTGCAGCCAAACCTAACAGCTCGCAACTGTAGCTGTTTGCATGAACAGGCATTTGTAGTCGCTGGCATTGCAACAGCAGATGACCACAAGTGCCTGCAATGCTTGTGAAAGGACCCATGAAGACAATGCATGAGGCTTCCTGCTTACCATTGATTTCAACACTTGCTGTGTCTGCAAGCACAACCCAATTCAAAGCTTGCACATCTGAGGACCTGCGTGGATGTGCTTGACGCACCTAGCAGACTCATGGAGCCTCGCTACCGCAGTGTTTAGCATAATACTGATGATGGAGGATGTGCTGTTGCAGGGCTGGATGCCAGGGCTGCAGCCATTGTCATGAGGACAGTGCGCAACATCGTCAACACTGGCAGAACCATTGTGTGCACCATCCACCAGCCATCTATCGACATCTTTGAGTCCTTTGATGAGCTGCTGCTGCTGAAGCGTGGAGGCCAAACCATCTACGCAGGTGACTGCAAGATCTTTGGATGCTTGCTTTGACAAAGTGCCCTTCTCACATGCATGCAGTCTTGCAAGCAACAGCAAATTGCCAAGTATTGTCTAATGTGGCACATGCTTGCACGTTTGGTAGCAGAAGTCAGTAGCCAAGCATTCACCCTTACATGCTGTGCTCTACAGTGACAGAACAGCTTCAAAACCCCAGCAAACAAATGAATCTGTTTTGCACAGACTGACGTTGCTCTGTTCTGCACAGACTGACATTGCTTGTGAACCATGGAGAATGCATTGCCAGACATCAAGCGCTCATTCTCAATCTCAGCAGGACGAAAACGTTTACCATGCTGCTGCTGCAGGGCATTTGGGTGAGAGATCCAGCAACCTGATTGCCTACTATGAGGCAGTACCAGGGGTGCAGCGAGCCCCTGAGGGCCTCAACCCCGCTACTTGGATGCTGGAAGTCACCATGCCTGGCAATGAGCAGCGCCTGGGAGTGGACTTTGCTGAAGTCTACCAGCAGAGCAGCCTCAACAGGTCAGCTGAATCCTTTGTCTACAGCTGGATAAGCCCTAAATTGCTGACTTGTATGTTGTTGACTTGCCTCCATGTGTCTGCTGAGCTGCTTTCATACTATGCCCAGCAATGAGCTTTGCCTGCGAATGGACTTTGCTGAAACCTACTAGCAGAGCAGCCTCAATAGGTGTGACTAGAATCTTCGCCCTGGCAAGCCTCACAAGCACACATGACAGCCCATCACTGCATCTGGTCAGACCCACTGTGATACTGTTCAGGTTGAGTTGCCTCAATCTGTCTGCTCAGGCGCGGCTGCAGCTGCAAGCTCATGCACTTAGTGCTTTAGGCCTTCTTTGCTGCTCATGCTGATGCTACAGCTGTAAAGCCCATGCACTTGTTTCACAAGGGCTCGCGTCAGGCTAATGCCTCAGGTTTGTTGCACCACAGTGTTGAATACACGTATCGATGAGCTTGTTCTGACTTGAAGCATGTTACCATAGTCTTGACTCCTGAGTGCAGAAATAGTGTGGAACCCCTTATGGTGATCCCACAGTGCTGACTCCATGCGCTGACTTGCATGGTGCTGACATGGTCCTGCCTCCACAGGAGAATGGAGGACATCATTCAGAAGGGTAGTCAGCCTGACCCTGATGTCCCGCCCCTCAGTTTTGACACTGTGTACGCCCGTAACTTCCTTCAGCAGTACCGCATCTGCCTGTGGAAGTTCAACCTGACCTACTGGCGCACGCCCAACTACAATGCCACCAGGTTCTCCTTCTCCCTGGCTGTGGCGCTTATCTTTGGCGCCTGCTTCTGGAAGCTGGGTGGCAAGACTGGCAATGAGCAGCAGGTGACTCCTCTTAATGCTGCTGTTGCTGCAATCAGTATTGCCTGAACAAGTCCCTGTGTGCTTGTATGTCCCTGCTCGGTGACAGTTTTGGCAATTTGCCACAGGCAAAGTCCATGCCTGCTGCTGTTATTGTTGCAGAAGCAGTGCACAAAGAAGACTTTCAATATGCTGTGCTGTACATGCTGTCACATGATCTTTCTGTGATGTGCTTGCCTTCACAGGATGCAGTCAACAGTGTCAAGCAAGTGCTTCTGCCGCCCTGTGTAGCAGCCATGCAAGATGTCTTCAGGCGTGATTTGCGTTACGTGCGCACGTGATGGTCATTGTTCAATTTGCTCCCTTATGTTGCATGTTTGGCACTGGGCATCAACAAACTGCACAGGCGGTGTCTGTCTATGCAGAATTACGACATGCTACAAGTGCTGATGACCTTGATGCAATTTATGGGCATGTCCGCTTGAGACCTGTCTGTCTGTGCAGGTGTACAACACCTTGGGAGCGCTGCTGACTTCCACCCTGTTCCTGGGTATTCTCAACTCCATCTTCGTGCAGCCTGTTGTGTCGGCTGAGAGGGCTGTATTCTACCGTGAGAGAGCAGCTGGCATGTACAGTGTAGAGCCTTGGTACCTGGCTCTGGTAAGTCATCAACAGCCACAAAATGCTGCTGATACGGCAAAACAGGGTGTCTGCATTGTTTGTCATGTTGTTGCTGAGCTGAAAGGGTCAATACGTCACGCTGCACTTGCTTGCCATCAGTCTTCAGTCGTCCCTTTGATTGCATCGCGTCTCGTATGGTGACAGGCTGTGTATACTTGACAAACCTGAGTAGGGTTTTTTTAGGGTTTAGGACCTACCTGAGTTATTTGCTGCAGCGTAAAGAAGCTTCATGTCATGCATGAGCCGTTTGACAATGTGTGCTTGACTGCAGGCTACCATAGAGGCCATGTACCTCATCCTGCAGGCTGTCCTGTATGTGTGCGTGCTCTACTTCATGGCCGGCTTCCAAAAGACTCCAGGCAAGCCTCCTCTGCATGTTCTCACCTACCTGAGACTGAAGTACAACAAACGCATTGCTGTCTCTGACAAAGTATCATGCATGAATGTACTGTTGAGTTGCAAAATTCTGATGTCAGCCCTATCAGGCATTTGAAATAGCATGTGCATCGTGACTACTCATCTTGGGCTTGCAATTGACTTGTGACACGGCATATCGATCTTGCGATGTCTGTGAAAAGCACAACAATGCTGCCATTGTTCTCAGTCATCGCTACCTCAGAATACCATGTCATGTGCTAATTGCATGTCAATTTTGAGCAGCCTGATCGTGAACGGGCAAAAATTGATCATGCCCTCTGATACTCTCCGCACGGTGCAACTGATATACTGGCTGCAGCTGCTTTGCAACAAGCCTGCTGTGCGTTATCTGCTGCCATTCAAAATTCTCTGATGTTGGCGCAGTCTTATACATCATGTTCCTCACGCTGCTGCACTTCACCTACCATGCAGTGGCCTGCGTGGCCATCACCCTCAACGTCATGTTCCTCACGCTACTGCACCTGTTGCATTGTGGCAAATCTGCTGACACTGTTGTCGCTGTGCTGCAGCCAAGTTCTTCTGGTTCCTGCTTTTCATGTTCCTCACCCTGCTGTACTTCACTTACTATGGAGTAGCTTGTGTGGCCATTACCCCCAACCTCATGATGGCAGCCATTTTATCAGGAGCCTTCTATGGTCTGATGAATCTGTTTGCCGGTTTTGTCATGCCTAAGCCCGAATTCCCAGGCTGGTGGATTTGGGTGAGCACTTCTTCCAATGCTTGTTGCATCTTGTACCGTCTGCTTTTGGGTCTGTGGTGTAGCGATGCTTGTACATTGTTTGTGTGGGCCTCATGCACTGTGTGTGGTACAAGTCAGGACTTGCACTGTAGTGATGCTCATATCCTGCGGCCCCATGTACTGAGTACAGCATATGTCTGAGTTTGTACTGTTGTGATGCTCATACCTGTTTCCGCGGACCCATGCACTGAGTCGAGCACTGGTCTGAACTCGTATTGTAGAAATGCTTTCACCCTATTTCTGGAGTCCTGTGCATTGTACCGTGCATAAGTTTGAATTGTATTATTGTGATGCTTGAGGCCTGTTTCTACAGTCTCATGCATTGTACAGCCCACACAAGTCTGAACTGAGTTGCAGAATTGCTCCACCCTCTCTTTGCAGTCTCATGCATTGTATGGTGCACAACTCTGCCTATTTCAGCCAAACTGCCAGTTGCCAGTCCAGCTAGCAACCCAGACTTGTGGTACACAAACCTACAACTTATGCAGAACCGCAGTTGTATATTGATGCCAGTTTGCATTCCCATGGTGCTAGCATTGCCCTGCGTAAACCATGGCCAAACAGATGTTGATGGATTCGAATCGTATCTGATGATCGTTCTCTTGTTGCAGATGTACTACTTGAATCCAGTCTCTTGGACGTTGTACGGCCTGGTTGCCAGCAATGTGGGTGACTTGAGCGATCAGTTCATCACACTTAACGGCGAGACCACTCCAATCTCTGTGCCACAGTTCCTAAGGCAGCAGTTTGACTACCGACATGACTGGCTGGGCTGGGTTGTACTCATCTTGCTTGGCTGGATCATTGTCTTCTGGCTGTTGGGTGCTTATGCCTTCAAGAAGTTCAACTTCCAGAAGCGTTGATTTCTTTGCACAGCTTGGATTTCAAAAACTTTTGCCACTAGAAGCGCTTTCCCAACATAACTTGTAAAAGTTGTGGCGCATGTGTAAGCTTTGTGTTTTGCAAGTAGATATGAACTGATGCAGCCTGTGCTGAGCAGAATGCTCCCTATTTGTTGATCTTGCTGCTTGTAGACAATGCTGGATAGCTTCTTCAAATTTGCCTGATGATGGTGAAAACACAAATGACGTTTTAGTGTGGTGTCCAGGCAGTTCTCAAGTTATTTTACGTGTTCGTTACATGGGTACTACATATACCTGCGTTGAGTACTGCTATGTTTATATGCCTGTCAGGCTGTACAGTATGATGTGGATCTGACTTCTCAATCAACGCCCGTACCCTGGCCCATGTGGGATGATTCAACTTGGCAGTCATCAAAGAAGGACTGTAACAGCAGCACGACTTTCAGCCAGGCAAAGTGCAGCTGCTTGAAATAATGTTGCTTGCAAAAAGTCATTTGCTGCACTTGTATATATTTGCAACACTGACCACTGACCATTTGCCATTACTAAGCATTTGCAGTGTTATGTCATGGTTTGTCATTGGGCGTGCATGACTAAGCAGGGGAGAGACCCTTACATAAGCCTGCAGCTTCCCAGGCTAGGTTTTAACTGTTTGAAAGCAGGGGGGGATCTATCCAGGTCAAAACACTACACTACTACCCCTGCTTCCCATACCATTTATTCTTATTTCTAGTGTGATTAGTGTCATAGTACTTTATGTAGTACTGTAGAGAAGTAACGCCCACCTTCCCACCTTCCCACCTTCCCAAGAAAAGTATGTAGAATCGGAGGTATGTGACTAATCGGGTTCTGGAGAGAGTATGTGTGGGAAGCAGCTAAGGTGGGAAGGTTACTAAAACCACGTGAAACCAGGGCCGCGCTCACATGACCCCCCTGCTTTGGCGCCGCTTGCGGCGCTGCCTTTGTACACAACCCTGGGATTCTAACATAACCCAGACAAATTCAAGCTTTTGATCTCTGCACGCAGATCTAGTGACAGCTGCACGCAGTGGCTACAGAGGTTGTACGCAGAGCGCGCAGACTTCAGGCGCTGACGCCTCAGAGATGTGGCGCTGATCTTACAGAGGTTGCACGCAGTTTCTGCAGAAGTTGGGGCAGAGAATCTACTGTAATTTTCAGTTTCTGCAGAAGTTGGGGCAGAGAATCTACTGTAATTTTCTCGTAGGCTTACGAGAAGGTGACATAACTTTGTTGTTTTCTGCATGCAGACACGTGCAATTCCAATTTTCTTTAGATTATGTCTGTTTTTTCTGTGGCTTCAGTAGGATGGCTGTCGTGAAGACAGTTTAGGCATAATCATTATCGTGTTCATCGTGTGTTTAGTAGCAAGTTGTATCATTTTTGGTTGCTTCTATGAGCACCGCTTACGACAACCTGAAAAAGCATTTGGAGCTGGCGATAAGGCAATTAAAAGAAATCAAGGAAACCAAGAAGAAGTTTGACGTCGAGGAGCTCTGCAGCCTAGAGAGCCAAGTCACTGATTTGATTACTGAGCTGATAGACGCCACTGAAGAAGAGGCATGAACGCTACAGAGATCAAGGCAGCCCTAGAGGGTATTGTAAAAGCGACGTCGAAGACTACGTTCAGCCCCAGAGATAAAGCGCTGCTCAGAAGCCTTCTCAACACAATCGAGTTCTCAATTCTAGCATGCCCAGTCCAGCCAGAGAGTTCTTGCCCACCTACAATTTCTGCAACAAAGAGCTAGAGATCATCGCCTCTGACCTAGCAGACATAGCTGTCAACACAAACACCAAGATCACCTACGACGAGGCTCGAAAGGCGCACCTTCACCTCAACGTGATCCTCAGGCACTATATCCTAGCAGCAAGGGCGGCAGGGTACGCAGCGGCTGCAGAGCTTCCCGCTTCTACACCACCTCCCACCCTAAGTAGGTCATGAGTCAGACAATTCACAACACTGACCACTGATCATTTGCCGTTACTAAGCATTTTCAGAGTTACATCATGATTATGTCATGGAGTTTGCATTACTAAGCAGGGAGAGCATCACTAAAAAAACACTGCACCTTCCCAGGCTAGGTTTTGTGAAGCTGAAAGCAGGGGGGTTTCCGACCAGGTCCAAAACCCGACAACCCCTGTTTCCCATGTCATTTGTTCTTATTTCTATTGTCGTTGTTGTCACAGTACTTAGTGTAGTAGTGTAGAGTAGGGACGCCCCACCTTCCCACCTTCCCAAGAAAGGTTTGTAGAATTGGAAGTTGCTCATACTTCAGGCTCTCAGGAGAGAGTGAGTGGGAACCTGCTGAGCTGGAAAGGTTACTAAAATCATGTCAAACCAGGGTCGCACACACGCACTACCCCTGTCTTTTCGCCGCTTGCGGCGCTGCCCTTCACACAACCTTGGGGGACTCTAACATAATACACTCAAATCCAAACTTTCGAGTGTCTGCACGCAAAGCTACTGATAGCTGTACGCAGTGGCTGCGCATGCAGAGGCTGTGCCCAGAGCGCGCAGTGTGCAGGCGCTGACGCTACATTCATGTGGCGCTGATCCCACAGAAGCTGCACGCAGTTTCTGCAGAAGTTGGGCCAAAACCTATTGAATTCCCCAGGATTCGGGTAGGATTCGAACAGGATGACATAACATTGGTCTTTTCTGCGTGCAGACATGTCGAGTTCTGATTTCTTTTAGATTCTGTCTGTTTGCCTATCTCACCACTGACCATTTGCTATGACTAAGCATTTACAGGATTATGTCATGACTGTGTCACGGAGTTCCCTTACTGTGCAGGAAGAGCATGAGTAAAACCTTGAAAACGCTAGGTTTTACTGTTTGAACACAGATAGTCATCTGTCAACCCTAGTGTAGTAGAGTAATGCCTCAGCTCCCCAGCTTCCCGAGAAACGTAGACAGAATCCTGCATAACCCAGGCTTTTGGATCTTAGCAGGGAATGAGTGTGGAGCTGCTGAACTGCGAGGTCATGTTGCAAGAGTGTTTTCCGACAGTGGTGGTGTCGAAGTGACACCGTTAACTGTTGTAACCGCTGTATGCACAGCAGTTCTTGCAAGAAGAAGTATGCAAGATAGATGAACGCGCTGAGTAAGCAGCATTAAAAAGGGACGCTGTCCATGTGATCATGGAAACAGTCACCACGTGAAAGTCAACCCGCTCTTGGGCTAGTCAGCAGTGAAAGACACAAGACCTCAGTGCTTAGAGGCTTGCAACCTGCAATAAAGAAGCTGAAACAACAGACTTGCCCAGCAAATTGATCAAACTGATCTGACAAATCATGGACTTCAGTGACTGTCTTCAAGGCAATGTAAGTGCTCGTGAAGTGTAAGACAACCTTGCGGAGGTTGCATTACA
>BDIU01000270.1:21783-91978 GCA_002118135.1 Trebouxia sp. TZW2008 | reverse complement strand
TGTCTGTCTGTCTGTCTGTCTGTCTGTCTGTCTGTCTGTCTGTCTGTCTGTCTGTCTGTCTGCCTGCCTGTCTGTCTGTGGTATGCATGCTTTCATTCCTGCTGTTGTTAGCCTGAATCGTGAACATCTTCTGCTCAATTTTGAAGCTAAGCAGTGATTGGTCAGCATATGTCCAGCCCAAAGTTGCGTGCATCGCTCACACTACTTGCATGCTGTGGGGTGGCATTCAAGTCTTTGGGGCATGTTGTGGACTCAAGCGTCAGCAGCAATAAATGCTGTACCTCAAAAGATTGCCACAAGCCTGCACTCGTTGTTGACATAGCGTTTTGCTTGGGTTCCTCACAGTAGCTGCTGACTCAAATGCTTGTGATAGGTGCGGGGCTAAGTCTACTTGACAATGCCCTTGCAGGCCACATTGCACTAGTGTCACAGACATGGAATAGTCCTGCCAAATGGCATCACTAAGCCGCACTGTAGCAGGACTAAGGTTTGCTTTTGGGTCCCACCGTGCTGCCTCTGCCAGTCACCCATGAAGCTTGGTCAGCTCAGCTTGCACAATTGCATACAAGCCTAGGTTGCTCACAACGGCAGCCAAGACTGACTTGCTTGTTACAGGTGTGGGGCTGGGTCCACTTGACAATGCCCTTGCAGGCCACACCGCGAGTGCCAGTCACATCTGACACTTGGTCAGCTCAGCACTCATAATTGCATACAAGCTTAGGTTGTGCACACTGGCAGTCGAGACTGGATTTCTTGCCACAGGTGGAGGGCTGGGTCCACTTGACAGTGTCCTGACTGGACTCAGCGCTTCTGGCAGCAATCACTGAAGCTTGGTCAGCTCAGCATGCATCATTGCACACAAGCTCAGATTGCTCACAATGGCAGTCAAGATTGAACTGCTTGTTACAGGTGCAGGGCTGGGTCCACTTGACAATGCCCTTGCAGGCTTGAGCGTCTCAGGCAGCGACCGCTCAAGCTTGGTCACTTCAGCATTTATACTGGCATACAAAGTCGCCTACCGCTGTATCTCAGCTAATGAGATAAGCCTGCTCACAACCACTGGCTGGTTTTTCAGCCCGGCTCGTGGAGCAAACGCAAGTGACTACCTGCTGCGAGCTTGTAAGCACACCTGTCCTTGTAAAACGCCTATGACATGCCCATGTGCTGTAGTCACCTTGATCTGTCCTTACAGAACGCCGATGACATGCTTATGTGCTGTAGTCACCTGAACTTGACCTTGCAGAGTGCCCAGGACATGCATATGTGCCGTAGTCACCTGATCAAAGGGAGAGGCATTTTACTGCAAGCTTGTAGGCACACTTGCGCTCACAGAGATGCCCAGAGCGTGCTCATGTGCTGTGTCCACCTGGGAAGTCTGAGCACTATTGTATGTTGACCTCCCTCTAGGAGTGGCCCTGCATGTGTCTGACAGACTTGCATGTTGGCGGTTGACGATGTCTGCATGTACCCGATTGCTGGGTTGCAAAGCCTGCCTAGCAAGCTATTTCTGAGCACTAAACCCACATCAGACAAAGTTTCCTACATTTAGGTGCAGATGTGACAGCAAGGCAATGCCTGGTGTGGGGGTCCACACCACTTTTGTGGATGCTTGGACAGTACAAATCAGCAATACTCATGAAATCACCTGCTTGCAGCACTATCTGGTTCAAGCCATCTGCACAGCATGAAGCCCTATACCCCTATTTCATCTTTGCGTTGGACCTTTCAACGTTAGCTTGTCCTCATAGCGGTTGACTTTTATGCCATGCTCAGCTTGAGAGTCTTGGTGCCCTTGTGATGTGCAGAGACTGCATTTGAGGCTTTGGGATCTGTGCCATCCAGCGAGGAAATTGTTTTTCTGGCAGACCGCGATTCTCAGAACAGAACTCTGAATTGCAGCACACCAGGCACCTACTACACTGTTGACTTCACATTCCCAATTCCAGCCAATGCCTTTTGGTCTCTGACTATATTCTTATATGGCAACTCCACATTGGTGAACAACACCATTGATCGGTATAGCATCACTGATCAGGTGAGTGGCAAATAAGGCATGAGATAAGTTTGATGCATTTACAACTTGGGCAAGAGCATCTCCAAAGGCAACAACCCATGCCGAAGCAATAAAGCAGCGCTGATGCCTGCGCTTGTTTGCACAGCAGCTTGTGGGCAGCAATCCGATTTTGTGGCTCAGTCACAGGCATCTTTGAGGCATGCCATTTGTCAAGCGTCATCAATCATGCAGGACACTGCTTGCAACATTGCCTGATAAACTCATCAGTTTCTTGGTTGAACGCAGATGCCTGAGCTGCTGTACACCTGATTTAGCGCGCTCTATCATTGCGCCTGTTGTGTGCTGTGCGCATGCAGACCCCTGGACCGCTTTGTGCATGCATCAGTGTGCTTTTGGAGTACTCAGTGTGCTGTTTGGATGCAGACACTTGGAGCGCTTTGTTTCTTCATTAGTGCGCTTTTGAACCTGTCGAGTAAGCTGTTTGGATGCAGACACCCGGAGCGCTTTGGGTTTTCATTAGTGCGCTTTTGAATCTGTGGAGTAAGCTGTTTGGATGCAGACACCCAGAGCGCTTTGTGTTGTGCTTAGTGTACTTGTGAAGTTATTGAAAGTGCTGTTTGGATGCAGACACCTAGGCTGGTGTACACTGGCAGCAACAACAATACAACAGTCACTGCCACTGTGTGGCACCTGCAATCAGCCTTGTCAGTTGGCTGAAGCATGACCCGTGCTTCTGGGCTTTCTTCTCCTTCTTGTTAGTGTGCTGTGTGAATGCAGACTCCTGAGCTGGTGTACAAGCCGCAGCAGCAATAATACATCATCAACCTGCATTGCAGCACAGCAACCGCCCGCATGCAAAGCTATCTAGTACATCAATCAGTATGCTGGGTAAATTAATGTGTGTGCTGGTTGAATGCAGACACCTGGACTGGTGTACAGTGGCAGCAACAATAATACATTGTCAATCTTCATTGCACCACAGCAACCGCCCACAGGCTCAGCTCAAGCTGCCAACTGGCTGCCAGCACCTGCGACCTTATTCTACCTTGAATTGAGGTTGTACCAACCTCAAAGCCAGGTGTTGGCTGGCCAGTACATACCACCGGCTATTCTACGCAGTGGTGTGACCTCATGAGTTTCTGAGCTGTGATCTCGTGACCTTTCAAACTGTGAGCCACAGCATGCACAATGGACATGCCATTTTATACTTAGTCGTCATCTTTGGTAGATTAAGCTGGGCTGCTGCAGATGGCACAAAACTGCTGCCAGCAAACTCTGTTGCATTGCATTTGTCGGGTCAGGCTTCTGTGTTTGCTAGCCATTGTGTCTCCATAAAAAGCTTTAGACCCAAAGGGCATTAGGTTTAGTGACAAACATACGGTGACTGGCTGCCCACTGCACAAGTGTGCTGTTTGAACAGAAAATCTCTTGGTTCAGCATGTCACTAATCTCAAGGTGCCCTTGCTGGGTCTCCGTGTCTTGCAAGGTGTCATTGCCAGGAGCAATGCTGCTTTTAGGTCTTGTTGTGATGGCATCGTTACGCAAAATTTGCACTTAAGTATGGCCATTTCGTCTTTCGCTCAATATAGTGAGTTTTAGGGCCAAGATTGCTGGATTGATCTCGTGACCCAGACGCAACCTATGGAAAAAAGACAAGACACAGTTCTGGTTGCGCAGAGCATGAGCTGAAGCTTAGGTTTTGTACCAAATGTTTGGCATCTGAAGCTTCAGTCCTGGTGCTGTCCGATCATGATGCATCGAGTTGCGTTTGTTGTGTTTACTCATGGACGTTAACTTGATCAAGATTTCATGTGAGAAGCGGCTACATTATTTTGATACATCCATATGGGTAACTCTGTATTCAGAGTACCTCCAGTGCACCAGCACCTCCACTCGAGTAGACTTACTGTGGGTTTTTGCAGCTTACACTTGCGTCGCCTTTCATGTTTGTGGTTGAGGCATGCTCAGGGCTGCTGCCGTGCATGTAACGTACTCACACAGTCAAGTCATGCCTGTTATTCATCGGCAGCGCTGGCAAACAAAAACTTTCGTTGACAGCACCTGTACTCCCAATTGCAGCGTGGGGTGCAACAATTGTACAGAGGCCTGCATTCTCTGTACACATATTTAGAGACGCAATGTCACCATGTCATTGCGTTCATAGTGTAAGGCAAGTCTGGTTTCAGAGCAAGAAGCTGCAGCTGAAGCTCTGAAGTTGACTTGAAGATCGCTCGCAAGCCCCACTCCGGAGCAGCTTTCCAGGACGGTGTGCCGAACTTGTCAGCCGGCTCGGAAGTGTTCAAGTCTTGCCCTTTGACGTGACAAGCCAAGCCAAGCATTAGTCCTTGGGTGTCAGTCCACAAGGCGACCCGAAGGAGCGCAGGCTAGCGGCTGCCTCGTGTCACTGAAGGATGACGTCGGTGCTCTTGAACGATACCGCCGGTAGACGGCTGGCTTCCCGGGGTTCACGAGTGATAAAAAGAGGCGGCAAAGATCCTGCAGGTATGCCTGTAGCTCACGTCTAGCTGCAAAACAGAGGCTTCGAGGCATTCTGCGCGACTACGACAGTCAGTTTGTGCTGAAAGATGGCAATGTTGTGCAGTGACAGGTCCCGCTATATTCGACCTCGCGACAGCCAAAACCAAGGTGGCCAAAGCCATCGAAGACACAGCTCCTGGGCCTTTCAAGCACTTTTACGCCAGTCCACTTTTTGACCGCATGGTCTCGTCCTGTCTCATCTACTTCATAGACAATCTTCAGCTGACGACTCTAGCCCAGGTGAGCTTACCCATATCAATTTTGTAGGGGCACAGTTCTCTTGCTTGTTCGAAACTGTCGGTTTGCGTGTGCAGCATCGTAGCTGCATTGTAGGCTTTCTGCACAATGCTATCGGCTGAGCAAAGCTTTGACTAGTTTCCTGCCTATGAAGCATCTTTAGCTATTCTTCGGTGCTTGCTGTTCTGTCAGACCCTAAGCAAACAGCATAACAAGTCTGACTGAATCACCACAGCTTTGCCACCTGGGTGGTTCTTGAATCACAATCAGTAGCAACACTGTCTTGCTTGACAAGTCGAGTGTTCCCTGGCCCCCTGGGAGTTGCTCTTGACAGCATGACCAGCTGGGCACATAGGTGTCAAGTCAGTAGCACCCAGCACTCAAAGCGCTCACGGCTACAGACTTGCCATGAGCAGCATTGCATGCAAACGAGTGAGATGATGTCAGGCAGAAGAAGAAAATCAGCCATCCCATGGTATCAGATGCACAGTACAACCCACTTGATCTTACCACTGCTCTGTCTCTTTCATCAGCACAGCCCAACAGCAGCAAATTTTTTCATGTCTTCTGCTGAAGCTGATTCAGAAAGCCAAACAGACCCAAGCGGCAACTTGTGCTCAGCCCAAGACAAGTGGCATCATCAATCCCTTGTCGGGGCCAGCTCTTTGACCAGGCTTGTTCTGGAAAGCATTTCTGACAGCCCTGTAGCAGCTTCCTTGAGAGCAGCAATGCAGCCTTTGCCAGAAGCGCAGCATATTAGTAACAAAGTTGTTGTGAGATGATCAGCAGCAGCAGCAGCAACGGCAGCAGCAGCAGAAAGGGCAGCAGCAGCATCAGTATCAGTATCAGGAGGCTTTTTTGGCGCTGCAAATGCAATGCCAGATGGTGTGAGCAAAGCACTCACTAAACCTTACGGTCATCTCCCACAGAAAACCCTTCTGGTCAGCTTTGCAGTCAACAGCCAAGTCAACAAATATTACTGACGTAGTGAGTGTGAGCAACCACTCACAAACCCTTGCAGACACTGCCTGAAGACACTTTTGCTGTTCAACTTTGCAGATGACAGCAAAGTCAGTAACTGGCAGTGTCAAAATTGGTGTGGACGAAGCATTTGTCGACCCTTGCAGCCACTGTGCAGATAGTTCTGCTGTTCAGCTTTGCAGATGACAGGCAAGCCAGCAGTTGGCACAGCCAAAATGGCTGTGAATATAGCATTCATTGCTCATTGCAGTCGTGGCTTGCAGACAACCTTTCTGGTCAGTTTTGCAGATGACTTCCAAGCTAGCAGATGGCACAGGCATGACAGCCAACCTGGCAAATGGCACAGCCATATCGGCTGTGAATAACGCATCCACTGCTCCCTGCAGTCATCGCCGGCAGTCACTTTCGCTGTTCAGCTTTACAGACAACAGTCAAACCAGCAATTGGCACAGCCGTAATTGGTGCGCACACAGCACTCACTACTGCTTGCAGCCATTGCCTGCAGCCAGTTTTGCTGGTCAGCTTTGCAGATCATAGCCAAACAAGCAGACGCCATTGTCACAAGTATTGCAGCAGCACAAGGCTCTTGTCAGCAAGTGATGCCACAAGATGCATCTTTTGTGCAGCCACTAAGCCCGCACAGCAGCAGCACTGTGGCTGTGCTGGTCTTCCCCACAAGTACGCCAGAGAGCCCTGCGTACAAGCTCAGACCTGAGCAATGACAGTGGACAGCATGATATTCCGTCCCTCAGGTTGCTCTTGAAGGGGCTCTAGACATCCCTCAAACAGCAGACATTGCACCTGAGAGTGCACTTGAATTGTGCTCAACCACCTGTGCCAGGCAGGCAGCATACAAGGTCCAGTCTCGATAACCTCAACAACAGCACACCAAAGCCATGTCACAGCTTCATCTGTTGCATCAGAGCACTGCTGTGATGGCAGCAAAGAGATAGCTCTTGCAGCAAGCCCTCACGATCCTACACGCAACAGTGACTGCACTGCTGATCCACAGGCAGCAGCCAAGGGTCAGCCTCACATCACAGCCTTTGCAGCCCATTTGCAGTGACAATTAAATTGCTGTGTTGTAGGCGGTGGACAAAGCACAGCGGCAGCATCTGGACAACTTGAGACCTGAAGCAACAGAGCAGAGGCAGAAGGAGCTGGCTCAGGATGCCCACAAGGCTCTGCATGCCTTAGCACCTGTTTATAGCCTGGTCATACTGCAGCACAGCGCTTACACGCAGGTGATCATCATCAGCAGCAACAGCAGCAGCAGCAAATTTGTGTTATTGACCTGCTTGCTGTGAGGTCTCATGACCCTGCTAGGTGCACACAGAAGCAACAGCCTGTTGGTTTCTATTCACTGGCCATTGATACCACAGTTTCTTATTGCGTGAATGTCTGACCAGTGTTGACACCTTCAATGCTCACAAGGCTCTGGATGCATTAGCACCTGTGTCAGCTGTGTCACAGCGTGATCATTCTGCAGCACAGTGCCTAAACTCAGGTGAGCTGCTGTCCATTGACTTCTGTATACAAGGCTCCGCATGCCTTAGCACCAGTGTATAGCCTGGTCAGCCTGCAGCACAGCGCCCAGGTGAGCTGGTGCTTTTTTTGACCTGTATACAGGCAGTCAATGTCATGGTGTACCATGGCATCTCTATTTTGCCAGTGTTGACACCTTGCATGCTCACAAGGCTTTGCATGCGTTAGCACCTATGTACAGCCTGGTCATTCTGCAGCACAGCGCCTACACTCAGGTGTGCTGCTGCCCATGAGCGCCTATGTACAGCCCCTTCATACTACGGCACACTGTTTCCACCTTCAATGCACACAACGCTCTGCATGCATTGGTCCCTTTTTATATCCTGGCCAGCGACTAACTCTGGTGATGACCACCATGTGCAAAATGGCAGAGTCACTTAGTCTAATGTGGTCTTTGAACCCTTGGTTCTGAATCTTACCATTGGGTATGTACAAATGCAGACCCATTCAGACCAGCTGTTCTTTGAGGCGGTGTATTCAGCATTGGCAGCCATCATTCATGAAGCCCTAGGCAGCTTCAAGACCCGCCAAGCCATTGATGTTGAGGTGAGTCACCTTTGCCTTGACATGCTTTGATTCCGTGTAGACTATGTCTTTGCCCTGATACGCCTTCAATTGGTGTTGAATGTATCATTCCTCGCCTGGTAGAGTGCAGCACAAGACATAGATGACAGGTGCTGAGCTTGATCATCATTGTTCTCAGTCCTGCCTGACCTTTGTATTGCCTGTATGAGGTTTGCAGTTGCTCATGCACAGGTGAACTTCTTCACTGAGACCGCTGGCTGCTAGCACTACTGCTCTGCACATTGCTGTAAGAACAAAGTAGGGGAGCTGTGCTCTTTGAAGGTGTGCACATGCAGAGCAGGTCAGCTCCATGCTCAACATGCTGAGCATGACAAAGTCTGCACTCAGCCCATGCCTTGCAGATGTGCACTCTTGTAGGTCCATGAGTCAGAAGTTGTATGGCATCACAGATTGGAGACCTCTTCAGAATCAGAGCCTTCAACTTCTATGCTAGAAAGGCAGCTCCTCCTTGCTCCCTGGACACCTTGACTCTGAGAGAGCTGTATGTGCTCAAGACTGAGACCAACAACCGAGCGCTGAGCGCCAAGCTGCATGCTGTTGCAGGTTGGGGATCTTTTCAGGACCCGGGCATTCAACTTTCATGCCAGAAGGCAGGGGCCTCCTCGCTCCCTGAATGCCTTGACTCTGCGAGAGCTTCCTGCACTCAAGACTGAGACCAGCAACTGAGCTTCAAGTTGTTGACCCTTAGTCATGCATGCTGTTGCAGGATGGAGATCTGTTTAGGACCAGAGCCTTTGACTTTCGTGCCAGAAAGACCGCAACCCCTCGCTCTCTGGACACATTGACATTGAGAGAGCTGTATGTGCTCAAGACTGAGACCAACAACTGAGCGCTGAGTGCCAAGATGCATGCTGTTGCAGGTTGGAGATCTTTTCAGGACCCGAGCATTCAACTTCAACGCAAGGAAGGCAGCTCCTCCTCGCTCCCTGGACACATTGACCCTGAGAGATCTTCATGCACTCAAGACCAAGATCAGCAACTGTGCTTTGTGTGTTTGACCCTTTGTGATGCATGCTGTTGCAGGTTGGGGATCTCTTCAGAACCAGAGCGTTCAACTTCCATGCTAGGAAGGCAGCTCCTCCTCGCTCCCTAGACACCTTGACTCTGCGGGAGCTGTATGCACTCAAGACTGAAACCAGCAACCGAGCACTGAGTGCCAAGATGCTGGCAGACATATACAAGAAGCTGGAGAGCATACATGTTCAGAGTACCTGCCGTATCAACAC
Source organism: Trebouxia sp. TZW2008 (assembly GCA_002118135.1). NCBI lineage: Eukaryota > Viridiplantae > Chlorophyta > Trebouxiophyceae > Trebouxiales > Trebouxiaceae > Trebouxia > Trebouxia sp. TZW2008. The sequence continues at coordinate 82,852 of BDIU01000270.1, read as the reverse complement.
GCCACTCATCACGCAATGCCTGCAGTCACCCATTGTGTCCAGGTAAGCTGTTCTGCCCAAAATCTTGTTTTGAACCAGCTTACGCAGTGCATTGGTGCTTTTTGATTGCGACAGCGTAAATATGGGTCGCAACCATGTTCATGGCACCTGCCGCATCAATACACCTCTGATCACACAGTGCCTACAGTTACCTACTGTCTCTAGGTATTCCATTCATTGATACATGTCTCTTATCTCTAGGTAGGCTGCTCTTTCTTCAGGATTGCGTCATCCCTGTGTGCATGCTGCATGATGCTGCATCAATATGCCACTCATCACACAAAGCCTACAGTCATCCATTGTCTCCAGGTTCACTGGTCTGCTCAGTATCCATTCAAGTTCTAGTACATACAGCAAAAGTGCTGTTGCGCATGAATACGCCACTCATCACACAACGCCTGCAGTCACCCATTGTGTCTAGGTATGCATACTTGCTTGTGGTGTGTCCATAGCTGTGCTGCCCAAAACACCTTTCTGAGACAGCAGTTGCATTTCACATTCCTTGGTGATGTTGTGCTGGAGGAATGCTGTGTATAAGAACCACACAGTTCCTGCAGTCACCTGTTGTGCCTGAATGCATACCCAGAAAGCCAAGCTTGCATACATACAAACCCACTATGGTACCGAAGCTCTGCTCAAATTTTCAGCTGGCCAAACGCATCAGCTCACATTTTGTGATGCAGGAATGCTCATTTGCCCAAGCGGCATGTCCCTACTCATGTTGCAGATGCATTCCTTTCAATGACTCAGCTGGTTGGAAACATCAGTTCCGGCTTGTTTTTGCAGCGGCTTGCAACAAAGCTCATCTGGCCAAGCAGCATGCACTAAGCCTTGGTTCAGATGCAATACATGGGAATGCGCTGCTGGCCAAGTATCAAGTCAAACTGTATGATGCAGGAATGCTCACTTGGCCATGAAGCATGCTTTAAGCCCTGGTGCAGATGCAATACATGATGAGTGCTCTGCACAAATGGCTCAGCTCAACAGCCATTAGTGCTGGCTTTGTGATGCAGGAATGCCCAGTTGGCCGCAAAGCATGCTCCAAGCCCTGGTGCAGATGCGTCCAAGGTTGGAGACAAGCTGGGGGGTACGCTTGGGGGCCACGGGGGTACCAAGCCCACCAGCAAAGACAAGACTGCAGGTGAGGCATACGTCCAACAGACAGGAGCTACAAATTGTGTCTTGCCAGCAAGCCCATGCATCGTATGTATATAAAAACAGCTACACAGCTGCAGCTTCAACCTAGCAGAAAGTTTGGGTACTAGCGCTGATGCTTGGCCGGCTGTGTTGCCTGCTTTGCTTGTAGCATTTCTGACGTTACGTCTGTGCTTTGAACTGCTGCACAGCATGCAGTGCCTGAAATGCTCCTAGGCAAAAGTTAGCAGCAGGTTTGCCGCAGATCACATGCAGATGCTGCAACACATGTAGGCTTCATAGTGCTTGTCACTTCTGGCAGTGTGTTAAATGCCAAGCACACTTCATTCTGCATCAATGTTGCAGAGTATATCCCTGTTGAAGGGCATTGCATGAAAACTGCGCTGACTCTCACTATTGCAATGCATTGCATGCAAATGGTTCAGTACACCTGGCTCTTGCAATGCATTGCATGCAAGGGTCCAGTGTACATGACTATACAGTGCATGATCTCCCCAAGCTTGTCCTGCTTTTGAATGTCACTGTGGGTATTGTGTGGATGCTTCACTTCACATGACTGTTGCAGTGCATGTCACTGCTGGCAGTACATGCAAATGGTGCAGTGCACATGCACATTGCAGTGGATATCACTGATAATAGCGCACATAATGCAAATTGCACTGCATGTGGCTCCTGTAGTACTCTTGTGATCTTTGCAACCTTGCCTTCCAGGTGCAGCAAGCGCACTGTCAGCAGTGCCAGTGTGGGTAGACGCAAACGGCATGGCCACAGACGACAGCATTGTGCAGCTAGACTTGCTAAGAGACATAATGTTGGGCAAGAGAATACGCCCTGCAGCCAGTGGCAGTCTGCGCAGCGAGAAGTCTATGTCTTCTGTTAGCAGTCGGCCAAGCCTTGCTGGCAGTGCAACAATTAGAGGATCAGTATTGGGCCAAACACAGAGAATAACATAGCTGCACATGCTAAACATATTTGAGACTGATGCAATGACCATGACTAGCCAGCAGTCGAAAAGGCAGACTCGTTGTCAGCCACTCTCTAGACCTGGGCTGTCAGTGCAGTTTGAGGTCAAATGTATGCGTTAATATTGGCAGCAGATTAAGTCCAACTAATGCTGCAACGTGTGTTTTGGATTTCGGAAAAGTGAAGACCAATATCAGGCTGTGTACTTGACAGTCAAGTTTGCGTTGAAAGTATGGCGGAATATGCTGTGCACCAACCCTTGAGGTTCTTGAAGGTCAAGCTGGCACTTCACACTGCTGTCAAGTTTGGCAGGGCGTGCAACAAATCCAGGATGTCATCAGTCCATATATACCTTATTGAGAGTGACATATTCTGAAGTACGCATTTGCCTTTCCAATGGCAAAGGCCCACGCACTGGTGCATTTGTTTGCTGGGCAGTTCTGAACATCAGGAGTCAAGTGCACATGCTTCTGCTAACGGCAATGACATTCATTTCCTCCATCACTTGAGACTGTAATTACATATTTGACCATTGACGTATGTACTGTCACTGCTGTGATCCGCTACAAGCAGATAATCAACCAGAAATCCTCATCGCAAAGTTGCAGACAGTACATGGGTACGAACTTGTGAAGCAACACAGTATTGCAGGCTGTAGGCTTGCATGCGTATTTCTGCCATCTGGGATCATGAAAGAACTTGAGCGCATCAAGCATGTCCGTACTCAAGTCCTGGACACACCCCACATTTCTGCCAACAACTCCTGTACAAAGCGGCAAAACCAGTTGCTCATCAACATCAACCTTAGCAGCTGCCATTAGGAATGGTCAGTGTGCAAGTAGTTTGCATACTGGACTGCGCAAAAGCAGAAACAAAGCAACCTGTCAGTATCAGAGACCCACAAGCAGCCTTTCCTCTCCTGAGCTGCTCACAGTGCTAGAATGCTGTTGCTGTAAGCGGCACTTGGCTCCAACAACAGCTGAGTTCTGCCAGTTTCAGAGCCAGCCAGAGTGTCATTGACGTTCTGAGTGTACCCGCCCTGAGCGTAGTTCAGGTTGAACAGATCAGCAGCGTTAGACAGAGGCACCAGTTGCTTTGCTGCGTTGTACTGAGCAACCCGGGTTCCAATCCATCTCACACCCTGGTTTCTGACTGCTGTGACGCTTGGTGGGTCTTCAGGATCTGGCAAGCCAAAGTCACCAGCATGGCAACCCTCTGCGCTCGCACACATACAGTTGATGAGTTGATTGAGTGGACAAGTAGTGGACAAGTAGTAAACAAGTAGTAGACAAGGTGGGTCTTCAGGGTCTGGCAAGCCAAAGTCACCAGCGTGGCAACCCTCTGCATGCATGCACACACAGCTGACACCTCAACTGAGCAAACAGTTGTAGACAAACGACAGACCTGTCAGCCAAGCTGCGCGCTATCAGCTGACTGAGTCATGCACTTCAAAGAGACACACTGCTTGCTGCTTGCAACATTGTCATGAGCATTCACAATATTGACAATGGCTGCTCTCATGCGGCAGAAATCACTGATGGATATGTAGTGGTGCAGGGCAGACTATACTGCAGTTTGCAATGGCAGCGGTGTCTGAGGTATTGACAGTGGAACATACTGGAAGTTGCTGCAGAGCTGGTTGTAGTGACGCAAGTCAATGCAGAACGTACCATAGGTTGCGGTGGTGATGGTGTCTGAGATGTTGACAGTGGGTCCACAAGCTGCGAAGGGGTCATAGATCCCATTTGTGAAGAAGATATTGGATGACTGACGGATTGCTGCCAGTCCAAAGCTGCAAAAACAGGTACAACTTTAACCATGACAGGAAGTACAGCTTGTAATTCAGTAGCAGTGGTGTCAAACGCTCTGAATTCACATACACAGAGAAGATGTAGCTTAGCCTCTGTGCTGCTGGCAGACGCAAGGCACAGCAATAGCTTTGTGCAATGCAATCAAAGCCATGTCAGCATGAGGTCAAAAACATGTTAACAACAATTGCAGCAATGGCACCATGCAACCAAGCTGCAACCATGTCGGCCTGAACGCACAAAGAAGTGGGAGTGACTTGATTTGTTTATCACAGGTGGCGAAATATGACATGGCAGCAGCTTACTAAGCATGATGCACACACAACAGTATGTTCCAAGACACAGCTATGCCTGGCAGCCAACTTCATTTGCAACAGCTATGCCACAAGTCTGTTGCATAAGACGCATCGTGTAGGGCAGGCAACAGGGTATTTGTGGCTGCTTGAAGTGCTGCATGCAGTTTCATGACGCTTGAAGGTTTGTATAACCTTACGCTGCACTGAAGCAGCAGATTTAGCTACAGAACCTACTTGTATGCAGCCCAGTTGTACTGGGCATGAATTCCCCAGCGAGCCACACACTCTGCATCATTGTCGTCCAAGGAGAACGGCTTGTTGTAGAACATGTCTGTCACTGCACGCACGTACCACGCCTTTCAGTTTACCACATACTTTTGCACCGCAACATGCAAACAAAGAGGCAGGTGGACATTCACTAATTAGTGATTTAGTGAAACTAATTAGAGTTTATAAACGCAGGTGCCCATGTATGCATGCATGGCATGGGTCAACTTGAAGGAAATTCAATGCATGGCCCTGATCCTATCTGCTACTGTATGTGCATATAGCCTTTGACAGGCAGCGGCATGTGAAACAGTGACAGCAGCAGCAGCAGCAGCAGCAGCAGGAGGCAAACAGTATCATGTGTCAGTAGAGATTGAGAGCAGCATAGATATATGCATGTGCCTGGACAGACCACGAACCAGGCAAGCAAACTTGCGTCCACTTGCACCCAAATGAATGCCCCGACCACAGCAACATAATGTAGGCATGCACTCGCGTGCACTCAAACACAATACTCAAAGACACAACACAAAAATCACAGAAATGGTGACAGACATGTGGGGCAGTACCTCCGTCAGACGAAATAGGGGTGGTGTCCTGGTTGCACACCTGCAGGTAGCATTCACAAGCTCACAGACCCAACAGGCAACACACTGAAATATTGGCAAAGATCAGAGGAACAAGCTTTGATGCCATGCACTTGCTGTGTGTGGCTTTCATGAGGGCCATGCTTCATGCAAAGGATTCAGCATTTCAGTATGCCTCTATATTATTTGAAGGCCTGCCTGCAATCCTGCTTGCACAGCTAATGAAAGCAGTCTCAGTTGGAGTGCGCCTATATTGAACGCATGATCAATTGAGACAAAGTAAGAAACCCTATGCCAACTCATGTGCAAGCCTTCCATCCAAAGTCTGTTGGCTTTGCACATGTTCAAGACATGAGAAAATGCAGGCCATCTGTGCTCACTTGGCATGCAAACTTATCATCAGAAGTCTGTGGGCATATAGATTTGGTGCATGTAAGTATGGAGACAGCTGACTGCTCAAGTATGTCCTAGCCGGGCCTGCTAGGCTTGTCTAGCACACGTCTAGAATGAATGTAAGTATGCCAGTCTATAACACTCAAGTGAGGAAATGTGCAACAAGCCCACAAACTGTAGGCAATCTGTGCTCACCTGATATGCAAATTTGTCATCAGAAGTCTGTGGGCTTGTAGCCTTGGTGCTAGTTTCGGGCTCTCCAGCAATCTCTGGAGCAGCTGCGGGGACCGTGTCATTAAGGGAGCTGGCAGGCCCCTCTGCTGGGGGGGTGTTCTCGAGGTTGGGAGGGGACCCTGAAAGCAGTAGCAAAAGATGAAGAAGCATGATTGTGATGCAGATAGGGGCGCTTGTAGGCGCCTCTGCGGGGTTGGGATGAAAACAGTGTTCTCAGGGTGACCCTGAAAGAAGGTGAAGAAGAAGAGTGACAATGCATGAGAGCTCGACCACAAAAGGCAGAGGAAGCGTGGGTGAGATGCCTTCAAGGGTGCTAGCGAGCCTCTCTGCTATGGGAATAGGGGAAGGAGGGGGGCTCTTGGGGTTGGGAAATAGTGACATCTATTTGTTGCCAATATACTTATTTGCACCAACAAAACCAGTGTGTGGGGTGCTGGCGGACCCCTCTTCTGGGGTGAGTTGTATTGGCAATACTGGCATTCTGATCAAACACGGCCAGAGCCTCCACCATGGACATCAGCATCAACCTAGAGTCAGTACAGTATGAGTATAGTTTGACCGCGTCGATGTAGTGTCAATACAGTAACACTGCAGTGCTGGTCTCAGTACAGAATGCCTACCTGTGATATCCAGGCATCCATTAGCAATACTGGCGTTCTGGTCAAACACTGTCAGAGCCTCCACCATGGACATCAGCAGCTCATCTCCTGCTAAGCTTGCATCAGCCAGGTGCTCACATGCCACACGCACACGGTACCCAGGCACACCCTTTCCATCCTCTTGGGGTGAGTTGTATTGTGCCTGCACACAACAGGGTCATTATAGAGCAGAGATCAGGCATGCTGTACCTACATCCGTGCTTGCACCAACCAGATGCTCACATGCCACACGCACAAGGTAGCTTGGCACACCCTTCCCATCCTCTTGGGGTGAGTTGTTTTGTGCCTACACAGCACAGGGTCATCGCACAGCAAAAGTCATTGCACAGCAAAAGCCATTGCACACAGCATTCTAGGCACATTCTTGTTGGCCTCTTGGGGTGAGTTGTATTGTGCCTACACAGCAAAGAGTCATTGCACACCCTGTGCATTTGATTGAATAAGGTTGTTTGTGCCTGCACAGCACAGTCTCAATGCAAAAACTATACACCCTTTACACATGAACTGTGCTGTGCCCACATAGCAACAAGCTACTGCACAGCAATGTCATAGCTTGCCTGCACAACCAGAAGTCAGCATCAGGCTCAGGCCGCATCTGATGTCGAACCTGCAAATGTGGGAAAATATCAGGCCTGAAGTCAGTAACAAGTTTGATGTGTGCCTTGTTGCGTCTGACATAGCAGGCATAGCAGGTTGAACCATGCAATGTTGTTTGAGTCATGTTGAGTGACTCCATATCAGCAGAGAAGTCTAAGGAAGGGGATTAATGCTACACATGTTGCTGTGTACATGTGGCAAAGGTCTTGAAGATGCTGGGCGCGTGACATTGATGTGTTTGAGCTTACTGCTGCTGCGCTTGTGTTTGCGCCTCAGACAGGCACTGTGTTTACTAAGGGTACAGCGTCGTGCTGCAGCAGCAGCAGCAGCAGCAGCAGCAACAGTATGAGCAATGTCCAATGGCTTCATGTCAGCGTTTCTATGCAAAGCAGGAGGGCAATATTACTTTTGCTGTGTACATGTTGTGGCCAAGGTTTTGAAGATGCTGGGCGTGTGACATTGATATGTTTGAGCTTACTGCTGCTGCGATCGTGTCTGTGCTTCAGACAGGCGCTGTGCTGACTTAGAATACAGCAGTGTGCAGCAACAGCAGCAGCGGCAAGAACAGCAGATAGAACGGTAATGATGGTGAGGCAGAGTGCTGCTGCAAGCATGCAATCACGACTGCTGTAGTGCAAGCTGGTGCATAGCAAGGGCGCTTGCATGACTGTGCTGAAGGCAAGGATTTCATGACTGTGCTGATGGCAAGTAAGCGGAGCACAGCAAGACACAGTGTTGGTGAATGAGTGGGACAGCTGCAGAGAGGGCTCTTTCCAGAGCAGGGCCAGGCCGGGCTGAGCAGAAGAACAGTATGATCTGCTGCAGATAGCTGCACCTAGCAATGAGCCTCTGCAAAGCTTGTGCATGATTGCAAGTGAACACAAGTCATCAACACATTGAGCAGCTGAGAGCCCTAGTAAGTACTTACCCCACTGATCCACTGGGTCATGACATACTTGGCCAGTGTTGAGTTCACGTCATCAAGGGAGTTGACTTGAGAATTGGGGCACAGACCCATGTTCGTGTTGATGTCATCAAGCCCTGAAGAATTGCCTGCCAGGGCGAGAATGGTTTGGAAGAAGTTCTGCACATTGGTAGCACAGGCAGGCGCTGAACCTCCGGCTGATGAGGCTGCAAAAGTGGCAGTTTTGGCAACGCCATATGGGTCATAGCTAGGGTCCTGCATACCCCATTCAACAATTTAATGCCTGCTTTTAATGCATCACCGTCAGCTCAAACTTTTCAGCAAATGCATGCACGTCACGCCACTCTTTGGAAAGCCATGTGGGTGATAGCTGGCGTCCTGCGTACCACAATGCTCATGCCAATCCAAAGGAAAGCATCCACAGCAGTAGGTAAAAACCCCTCAAACCAATCATGCATACCATGGCAAGTGTGAGCATGCAGGGCGTTGCTATGCATGGCAATACAGTCCACACAGCATGACGTCAATGCAGTGCGGCCAGCTAGCGCACAGTGCGCTGAACAGTGCAAGGTGCTTCAAGGTGTTAAGCGTCATGAGGATGGCATGAAGTGTTACTGTCTTGGCATGAAGTGTTGCTGTCTGGTTTGCCTCTGTTGTTTGGGCAGTAGAGACAAAGCAGAACAGGCAATGCAGCTCACCAGGCCCAGACCAGGGCAGCCAAAGGAAGTTGGTGACGAGGAGATAGCACCAGCAATGACGTCTGGGTAGCGCATGCGTAGCCATTGTGCAATCTGGCCACCTGAAACAGCAGAAGTTGTTTGAAAACAACATGACCTTGGACAGCACTGCTTTGAGGCAAGCAGGACTCACCGCTGCTGTGTGCACTAAGCAGCTGTACTGGCAAGCTCGTAGATGCAACAACAGACAGATGTACAAATCATTACAAGCATAATGTCTTTCCAATTGCATGACAGTTTGATCAGTGCAGGCCCCTTGAACGGCTACAAACAGATGCGTGTCTGAGGTTGTCACACGCCATGACGTCATGGACCAAACATGAGCCTTTGTAGGCTTGCGATTTATCCAGCTTTCACTTTGACTGACATCCATGCTGAAGCAGCAAGTGCACAGGACAGCAGTTCCACGGAATTGTACGTGAATGAGTGGAGGACAGTGTGCTTACTGTAGCTTGAGCCAATGGCAATGACGGGAGATCTGGTCAGGTTTGTCAGGGCTTGGACATACAGCACAAGCTCGATGTGATCAACCAGTGCCTGCTCAATGGTGAAGTGCGCAAAGTCGTCATCAGGCAGGTAGGGAGGAGAATCTGCGTAGTAGCGGTGCTCAGGCCAGATTTGTAAAGCTCCTGTGGCGTTAGCAACCAAAGAGTACCAGCCAGCGCCCGCACCACTTTCCCTGCACGAGCAATTCAAAATTTAAATGTTTCACTGGCAAGGTCCTGCGCCCGGCATTGCGGGTGGCGACGTATCCGGGGCTGTGCAAAGCTAGCGAATACTGCTCGTGCAGCAATAAGCAGCACACGGGTGACGAGTCGAGCGTGTATGTTGCTGTGCATGCGGTGTCGGTGACTGCAACCGCGGGAGCAAACACTCGCTCCAGGGTCTCCTCCTGGCCGCAAAACAGGAATATGGGAGACGTGTCGTTGGGCTTGTCTTTGGGCCAGAAGAGATGGAAGCGCTGCTCGAAAGTGTCGTTCCTTGTGTACTGGACCTGCGCAGTCACGACTGTGATCAGCGTTGTCGCAGGTCTGCAAACAATTTTTGGTAGACAAGTCTGATCGTGCTTGTCTTACAGGCATTAAAGTTCAAGCAAAAACGCATCATGAGCATTCAGCAAAGGTGCATAGACGTACAGAGCCGAAATGGTCCACCGAAACGCTTTTTGATCCTGTTTGAACAACAGGCTGGCCGTAAGATGTCGTCTGCGGAGACACGGTCAAGGCGTGAGACGCTGCTTTGTCGATGGCTCTGAAGCCTCGCAGAGCATACACGCCGTGACCAAAAGTCATCAGCGCTATCGCTTGTATTAAGACGCACTGCAAGATACGCGACTGCATGGCGACGCTGGTAATGTTGCGACTGCAGCTGTAGCAAGCTGCACCAAACTGGCTTCGATTGCACAGGCGGCACTTGCGTCAATACAGTTCCTGAGCAGTTGTTTGAAGTAGATCAGCGATGTCGGCAGCGCAACGCAGCGCCATCGGGGTAACGTTAGCAGATATGCATTAGTCAGAGTGGATTAAGAACAATTTTACCATGAAAAACTCAAAATCTGTGAACCCCGCTGGCGTGTGGGATCCTTGCAGTCCCGGTTTGATGAGTCGAGTTTTGACCTGACCAAGAGCCTGACAGCATTGCAGATGATAAGCAGGTCAAGCAGTACCTTGCATGCAGGGGTTTGCATCAACCGTCGCAGGCTAAATGCACCTGAACTTGGCTCACGTACAACCTCACGTCACGTTAGAGTCAACAGCTTCCGCCACAAAGTGCTTGAGCTTCAGCGCAAACCAAATGATGGCAAATTTAAAGTTGAGCTGCAGATCCAGATAAAGCTCCAAAATGTGACCACAATGTGTTTGTCCAGACAAGACAAGATTCGCCACTCATACCAGCAGCTGCTGCAAAAGGCTGGCACCCATGCTTACGCATTTGAGACTCATGAGGAAGACGATGCAACACGTCAGAAGCTTCAGATGCAGTACTAAGGTTCAGTCTGGGTCTGAAAGACCAAAGCCCTTTGGCCTTGAGCAGGTGGCCTTGAGAACGTAGCTTCCAATGTGAAGCTGAAGGGGTGCAATATTGCATCAAAGCACATGCTTTTCTTCATGCTGTACATGCATGTTGTATCATCACAGCATTTTCAAATTTGAGGTGTCAAACTTGCACAGAGAAGAGCGTACAACAGTTTACACTGCCCCACAATGGGTTCAAACTTTGAAACTCATTCATCATCACAGCATATCAGCTTCAAAACTTCAAGCAAATTGTATACTTGTCCTGCAGACAATTCATGAAATTGAAATCTACAAGCAATGCTTAACAAGCAAAGCTACAAGTGCAAAAGAGTCTGCCAGCAGTATCAATGCTGTCATCAGTCATTCTGAAAGTCAGATCTGCCTTGGATGCATGCTCAGTGCATACACAGCAGCTGGTACAACACATAACAGGAATGCCAATGCATGCAGTTGTCAAGGTCCAGAAGTTTTGGGCTATCTGGTTAGCCAGTTGGCAGTCATCTGGTGCTCAAGGCAAGCCCTTCTGCTGAGCTGGCCGTTCTTTGCTTCTGTTTGAGGTTACAACGCAGTCCAGACCACAGAAAAGTTTGATGAGATGTCAAGGTGTGCACTCATGCCAAAGGATTCTGTTTGGCAGTCTGCAGATCAGGCAGATCGCCGACTAGTGCAGAGCCTAGCTCCCACCATCCAAACAGAGCATTACCTGCGTTTACACACGACGCTACATGGCCAAGTCAAGTCCTCTTTACAGATCTTACAACATGTCCACTGGTGTTGCCCAGTGCCTTCAATTGCTGCACCCCCCACAACGTGCCATTTCGCATTGTGGAAAGTCCTTTTGCAAGCGTGAAGTTTGGCCACTGCTGTAAGATTTTGTGATGCGCAGACAAAACATTGAGGTTCAATGAGCAGTGTGTCACTGGCAGTGTCCATGCAATTGTGATCAGCTTGAGCGTTAGGCATATGCATGCACGATGAGCAAAGCAGTCTCAACAGCAAAAAGCAGACAAGACTTAGTGTCACAGCTGAATGTGCTGCGTACCTTGCACACACCATTTATCAGAAGCATGTGGTGTTTGCCAAAGCAGCTGCTTCTGCTGTCCTGTAGCAGTTTGCAAAGCAGCACTGTTCCCAATCCAGTCTGGCGTGCGCTGCTCATACGCTTTGCCTGCTTTGATGCTCAGCTCAGGCTGTGCTTGCTGCCCAAAATTCAAATCTGCTAAGGGCTCTCTGCTCGCGCCCTGAGACTGCACCTGTCTGAGCTCACGGGACTGACTCAAGCTCGCAGGCTGAGTCATGCGCTGTGAGTGTACCTTTCTCAGAGCTTCAGCCTGTGGTGGCCGTTCAGTGGGCCTCTGTCTGTGTGTCTGTGTAGAAGCCAAGGGTTGCTGAGGTACAGTTGATGAGCTATCAAACGCGACCTTGAGTGATGCATGAGTGACAGGTGCTACTGACTGCAAGGGCACACTGAAGTTCCGCACATGAGGCCACATCTGCAGCTCCCTTGGCTGAGCTAAGGATGGCTGAGCCACATTTTGCTGCTCAGTGTCAGGTGTCAGTTGAGCATGTTGGTGCAGCTGTGGAGCAGCTGCAGCTTCCCGCCGAAGCTGCTGTTGCTGTACTGAGGGTGGATCAGGCAGTATGCGCCTTTGGTCTGAAGCTAGCAATGCTCTTTGAGCCTCTGAAGATTCTGGTGATCTTTGAGGCTCGGAAACTAGCAGGCCTCTTTGAGGCTCGGAAGCTAACAATGCTTTGTGAGCCTCTGAAGCTAATGACAGTTCTTGAGGCTTTGAAGCTAGCAATGCTCTGTGAGGTTGAGAGCGATGTGTCTCAGCGCTTGGAGAAGGTGTTTGCGGTGGTGTGGTCAAGGACGGCATCTGAGCTGAAGCCAGCTGAGCCTGTGACTGACTTTGCCTGTCAAGAAGAGCCTGCTGTGTCTGCTGTGCTAAGCTGCGTGACGAAGGTTCCTTGGCAGGCAATTTCAAATTCAGAGTTTGAGCGGCAGTGCTAGTCTCAGGCTGCAGGCTGGTTTGGGGGGAAGCTGGCTCAGGTAGTACCTGCGTCAACCTTGTGCTGTGCTTCCTGGATAGTGACCCTGTCTTCTTCTTCTTCTTCTTCTTGATGACCAGGCGCCTTGGCGCCATTTTTGAGGCAGCAGGCGCTTTTGGCAGGGAGGACTGCTCGGCAGCCTGCGCAAGAAGCTGTGGCAGTGGCTGTCCCCACTTGCTGAGCACAGCTATCTTGGCGTCTATGTCAGACTGTATAGAGCTGTCAGTGGTCTGGCAACTTGTACTGCTTGTTGCTGAGTCACTGTGTGCCAAAGTGCCTTTGGATGACTTGCCCTTGCTGGATGCAGTGTCGCAAGAAACGTGTGAACTGGAGTGTCTGGAAGAGGTGCTGTTGGTGGCATTTGAGAGTGAGCTGTTTGAATTTTGGCAGGAGTGTGCAGCCTCTGGTTTCTGGCTGGGGGAGCTTGCCTGTGAAGATGCTTGATGGACAGAAGAGGAGGAAGTCTGCTGTTCATTAACATAGCGCTGGCTAGTGCCAGCACCAGTGGCCTTGCTGCTGACGGGTGCTGAAAGGGATGCTGCATTTTGAACAGGGCTAGGCCCGCTGTGGATGCTTTGGCGGGACAGAAACGGAGGGAGATTCAGGGGCTTCATGACGATAGCCGCTTCACCAGGCCAAGGGCCATCTCTGAGCATGCGCCGAAGCACATGCACCTTGTCTGGAAGCATCTGGCGCAGCTTTGACTCAATCAAAGCGTGGCTTGGCAGAACCGGCCAGAGGTGGTCCGCAGCTGTGGCGCCACGATTACAAATTTGCTCCATCAAAGCATGCACAACAGCCTCAGGCGGCATGGTGGCCACTGCTGCCCAGCTGGCATTTGGCGGTGGCACGCTGAGAACATCCATGGAGGGAAACTTTCCCGCCATTTCTGCTGTGCGCGTCATTAGGCGGGAAAATTCCCTGAGGTGTGCTGGCTTGACAGCAAAACAGGGCTGAGCTGAGTCATTTGTCATGCTGGAAAGTAGTGCAGAAGTAGCAACGTGGGCTGAAACAAAGGCTGTGCTGATGCCCCTTCCTGGCCAAAACTCAACCTACACAGCCATAAATGTTTGTAATGGGCTTGCTCAAGATTATGGAACAGACTTGCACGTGAATGTGACGTGCTGTCAAAATTTGCAAAAGCAAGGACGGTGTGACTTTGCAGCCGAGACTGATTGTGACCTTCAGATTGCACGTAGCAAATCATGCTAAGGCAGCTGTGTGCAAGTCAACTGAATGCATTGCTTCAAAGCCACAGCACTGCAGAGATGCCAATGTTATGCAGTTTCTGCTAACGTTGAGTCTGCTCATACACAAAAACAACCAGATGACGTCTGAACAGACTTGCAGCAATCAGAAAATACTGCTGCTGCAGCTCATACCTGCATTGCTGCATCCCCAACCAGCAGCACTGTTGACACATCCTCAACATCAGCAGACAGCTTGCGTCCAAAGAAGGATGCATGCCGAAGCACATGCTGATGACCGGTGATGTGCTTAACAGCTGAGGCAGGAACCCCATAGATGTGCAGTGCACTGTCAATCAGGTCTGACAATGCCACAGCTGACAAGGATGGCTGTTTGATTAGCTTGCTGCCTGCAAAAGTCAACAAGCACCTGTGAGTCTTGTCAGGGTTTGACAGACTTTGTACAATGTCTGCAGGCCTGCCTGGACAATGGTCTTTACTAGATTCCTGCTGCTTGCCCAGACAGTGCAAACAGCAGGCACGGTTGTATGAAGCGTGTGCCATGCACCTTGCAACAGCATACTTGTTTGAACAGTCAGCAGCAAGGGTCAGCCCAGATCAACGATTTGCAGCAGTTCTAGCATTTCTGGGGTCTAGCTTGCTGACTATCAACATGAGCATGCTGTTTGTGCAAGATCATTGTCTGTTTGATAGCCCTAACGGGGTGGTAATGCTTGCGCTTGATGTGCAAATACCTCCCCACCTGTGCTGTTGTTTGGCTTGGAACTTGCAACACCTACACCATTGTAGTGAGGTAGCTCATCAAGCTCCTCTTGGGTCACTCTGATGGTGATGCTGCCATGCCCACCTATATGGCAAGCCAACAATCAGTAGGTTCAATGTCACAGGAATGGAACAGTATAGCAGTGACAATTCTCATCACCCTATAAAGTGTACATGCTAGGTATTTGACGCACAACCCTGCTGCCGCCAGGCTACTTTTAACCGTCAAGAAACTATCTTGTCACACTGATTGTTTGAAAGAGTGACTCAACACAGCCCAGGGAATTTGATGAAGGCAGCTGGATGAGGTTGGGGTCAAGTCGGCAACGGCGACCATTGCAGCAAGCAAAGATGGTCATGCGCTTTGTTAGGGGCCATTGCGGTCTGAGCTGCCACTGCAGTAAAGCACGCTTGTGCCTTTTGCATTGTTAGCTGGAAGGCGCAACGGCAGATTCAACGATGCAGACTATCAAGGTGAATGATCAGGCTCACCTTTGCAGTCAAAATTGTGCAGGAAGACGCGCTGGCCAACTGTGTGCACAAGAGAGGTGGCAACAGACTCCTGCATCCTTGAAGCTAGCTCTCCAGTCATCTGGTAAGCAACCTCAATTATACATGAGTCCTGCGCACCAGCCTTTTGTCAGGGTGCATGCACGCTGGTTGCCATGCCAAGACAGACATGTAGGCACTGTGCAACAGCAATCTCTACTGCACTCCACGTTGGGAACATGCCAGCTAAAGGTGGGAGAACACACTAGCACGCACAGCTGATGAGCAACAGGACTATTAGATTGCATGGGACGGTGTTGTTGAACTGCAAACTGATACAATGGAGCTGATCATACTTCTTCTGTGTAGCTGTGTTCTCCCAATGCAAGCGCGTTTCTGACTGTAGAGTTGCCGCCATCTGCCCCAATGATGATGACATCAGGCTTTGCAGCAATTGTTCTCAGCATGTCATGGGACAAATGGTATGGCTTGAAGCAGATGTGCTGCCTCAGTTCTGGGCTCTGGGCACGGCTCAACAGCGCTTGCTGCAGCTCTGATCGAGATGCACTGTAGGTATGCTCCCAGCATTGCTGCTGCTCCTCTGGGAAAAGGGCAGCCTGGGTTTCTGAGGACAGAGTGGCAGACAGAACTTGCCTCTGCACTGCCACATCCTGCATATCATAAATGCTTGAGTCGCCAAATAACGGCTGCGGATCGGCAAATGCCTGACAGAGAATGCAAGCGCAATGAGAATAGTCCTTTGGGGTCTCTCATGCCTTTCAGCCTGTCGGCATGAGTATGACCACGTCGTGTAGAGCAAGTCTGACCTGTGGAGCGCTGTTATCATCTGCAGTTGCACGAAAAGTCACTCGGCGTCTGCGCAAGCCGAAACGTTGTAGTGTCCCGTCCCACACGTATATAACGATTCGCCCTGCGCAGAATGCTGATTCCAGCTTTTCAGCCAACTGCACTGCCGCAGACAGTCCTGCACATCCCGCACCGACGACGTGCACCTCCTGAACACCTGAAAGCAGCAGAATGTCTTGAACGAAAGCGTCCAATCCAAATTGGGCGAGCAAGCCCCCGAGCGAGGGAAACGTCTTCAGCAGTCACATGCGTGATCACCTGTACGAGACACAGGGATGACGCACTGCTGACAGCTCGGCATGCCCATTGCAACGAGTCAATAAAATGAAACTCGGAAGGTGGATATAGGGCCAAGCGCGAATTGGGCGATCAAGAAACCAGGCGCAACGATTTGCTGCAGCTCTGCATCACTTTCAGGAATCTGGCTTCCATGCCGGCTTCCATCGTTGCCAGCAAGGACGTTCAGCTTCCGCTCGATTTCAGTCTTCTTCTACTGGACACATGTCGCAATTGCAAGGGCAATGAAGCCAAGCAAGACAGCTCCATATCATTTCCTGAGAGCACCACTGTCAAAGGTTCTGGGCATGCTGTGAGATCTCGCGGCGGCCCCTGGCTTCGCTGAATCTAGCTGACATTGGCTGTTGCAGGCAGCAGGTCACAAATCATCAGAAACTTGCAAGAGACTGATGCAGCTCGAGCTTGAGCTCATGTAAGCAGAATCCTTTGCAAACTATGGTTCGAACAAGTGACAGCAGGCCTCCTCTGCAACAGCAAGGAGCGATGCTTTTACCGCTAGCAGCTAGCATGTACAGTCATGACTGTACATTTCAAACATCATACAGACATGCACATGAGGCTGCACATGTGTTCAGCTGCAGTCAACACTTGAACGAGTTTGCTGACTTGCAAATCAATGCCGCCACGGCCAGTGCAATGGGCTGAAGACATGACACTGTGGCAATTGCTTGCAAGCAATGAGTTACACAAAGTAGCATAAAGAGGTGCAGCGTGAAAGCAGCAGGCAAATCATGTCATGATTATGGGGGCAGATCGGTCTCTAGAGCAAAGCCCATACATGCCTTTTCCAGAGTATACACTTGCGAGATGCAGACAATAACAATTCAAGGCGAGAAAATCGGTTCAGCAGACAGGAGAGCAGCTCAACGAATTTGAGCCTGTTGTCACCAAAAAAACTAGAGAAGAAACATAGCTCTGTGTAGTACAGCACACCACTTGCGCATGCATTTGCTGCACGTTGAATCATTGCCCAAGTGGCCAGCGCTCACCAATTTGAGCAATTGTGTACACTTGCTTGCTACAATACATAGGCAATTCAGCTTGCATGTTGTACAAAGCATTTGGAGAATTGGGAAGCCTCAATTGCTAATGGAGGATTGTTCGTCACTTGTGCTGATTCTTGAGCATGTCTGTGAACTCCTGATAGTCAATTTTGCCATCATTGTTTTTGTCAGCCTCCTTGATTAAGGCTGCTACTCCAGATGACCGGCCAAGGTGCTTTTCCAAATCCTTTGCATCAATAAACCCATCAGCTGCAGCAGCATTGCAAGACCGTAAAGCAGATGATGTTGATAATATGCAAGAAAGATCATGCAACTCCAGAAAACAAGATCAGGGCTGCTGTACACCCATGCATTGCATATGCACATGGTTTTGTGCTTTCGAAAGCACTCTGACTGGCATTGTGTGCGGACTGAATAGATTCTGGTTGATAGCGTGTGTTGATAAATCCTGAAAAAGAAGCTGTCTCACCGTTTGCATCCAGATCTTGAAACTGTTTGACTTGTGCAGATTTCAAGACCATCTGCCATGTGGTTGCAGACTTTCCATCCTCAGCATGATCCTGCATAGCAAAGAGCTTTGACCCCTAAAATCCTCACAAAACTGGCTAGACACATTGCCAGGCAATGTAGAATTTACAGTCTGACACTACTCAATAAGCACAGCATTGAATGCAGCATCTCGTAAACTCCTACGTAGTAGTCCCGCCCGACGCTCTTCATGTTGGGGTTTCGCCTGCATGCAGGTCAGCCTTCAGGCAATGGCCGCCGGAATTGCAAGCCGTGTTCAACGTCAACAACAAGACGTGCCGCGAGTTTCACATGCACAGTTCAATGTGCATTGGGTCTTGGCTGCATTCCGCACAGTGCTCAAACAAAGCATACGTACACATACCCAGGAGAAAAGGTCGACCTCCACGCATCCGATGTCTTGCCTGAACGTTGCAAAATGCTTGTAGTGGTAAACTTACATGACCTGAACTGCCGCATTGCATCCGGAAACAGATCGCAGAAATGCCGACTGATCCGTACGGACAAGCTTACCTGAAGTCGTCTGCTGCGAGTCAGCTGTCTTAGAATCTGAACCTCCGAACCAGCCCTTGAGAAAGCTCATGTCGGCAGTGTGAATGTGATTGGCGCAGCTACAGTAAGCCTGGGTGGAGAACCGTGGTGATGGTGAACCCAAGATGCCAGGCTTGCAACGAGGACCTAAAATCGTGTCAGCCATTCCATGTGATCCTAGCCTTCAGAGTCATGCATTCTTCTTTTGCAACTGATGCTCTTCGGACATTGATGCTACAGGTATGCAAGCGTCCGCTGTCACAGAAACCGTCCACAGTGCATTGAGTCAGCTTTCGAGGGCTTAAGGTGAACCCAAAACCTTGAAGTCATCAAATACAACTGCCATTGCTTACACGTGAAGGACTGCGTCACATTCCAGCTGAAATCTGCAGAGTTGCATGACTGCATATGCATGACTTAGCTCAATGAGGTTGAGCTCATTTGTATCCCTGTTATCCTGTTGCACAACACGTCAACGATCAATCTGGGTAACAAAGCTGCTATCAAAGAAAACATGTCCAAATGTTGTTGGCAAATCAAATGACACTAGCTAGGCGTCATAGCAGCTGTAAAGCTGCTTGTCAAGCATTACTAAGTGTACAGCGAGCACGGCATAGCGTCACGCACACTGGAGGTGATACACTGATGCTAGAAGACATGCGCTCCATATAAGGCAGACAAGCCTTTCTGCCTTGTCTGCATTGAGCCAAAGAAACATGCACATATTTTGCAAAGAGTATGCTAAACGAATGCTCAAGCTAACCCAACAATACAAACCTAATCTACACATTGCTGCAATTTCATTGAAGTTCAAGCACACCTACATTGGCAACAAGTATAAAGCTACAAAGCAATATCATAGTATATTCAAATGCTCATTGCTGGACTAGTACAAGTCACTCAATGATACGATGATACAACAGCCAACAAGCTTTGGGGATATAGTACAGACCTTGTCAAGCTATGTACATGGTGCTTGTGCCCTGCAATCTGAAGCTGTCCAAGACATGCTCTTGTCATGCCAGATGTTCTGGATGTCAGGCTTTGCCAATCTTCAGCTTACTGCTGATGCGCTTCCTGAGCTTCCTGATCTTGCTGTCAGTGCTTTGCTTGCCTGCATCATACCATCCTTAGCACCTTCTGCTTACACACTCTTGCACTTGTTGCTTGCAAACTCATCAAGCTTTGTGCCAAATGCCACCAGGGTAGTACAGGAGCTGTCAGCAATTGCCAGCCTAGAGATCAACTGAAAAGTGTCACTGAAGGCAATATCATGACACAGATTCAAAGTCTCAGACTGTTGACAAACCAGCAATGCAAAGGACATGACAATCCTGTCAATCATTGAAGCTATAAAAGCAGTGCTGCTTGCTCTTACCATCAGGGCTTGTCTCACTAGCAACAGAAGCTGTCTCGTCATCAGTCAGGACCTCTGGTAACTCACGGATGATGGTGTTGCTGTCCACAGCTGGATTGCTGGCTGGTGATGGGCTGACAGGTGCAGCAGTGACTGACTGAGGGGCAGGATTGACAGGAGATGCTGGCGGTGTAGATCTGAGAGGTGCAGGTGTATGTGCAGCATCATAGCTCCTCTGAACAGGTGTAGGTGAGAGAGGTCTGTTGGTGATGAAGCTGGTTTCAGTGCCAAAGATGTCTGGCAAGGGCTCACCCAGCACTGGGTAATTTGTTGTGCCGGCAGGCACAGCGAAAGGTGCTGCATTCTACACAAAACATGACAGGCTTCATCAGTCAGACAGCCACACTGTTAGTGTTCTGATGCAGCCATCAAGTGACAGGAGTGACCTTCTTCAGCATTGCAATCAATTCTGTTAACCCAATGACAGAATGAATATGCTTGTGCTTGTTGGCTAACCAGTGAGTATGACCATTGCCTTACCTTAGTTGGTGTTACAGGCTGGCTGACTGTCTGTGTTCTGGCTGATGCTGTTGGTGGTGCTGCTGGTGACGGGCCTCCTAGCACAGGCTGATTTGTGTATGTTTTAATCACTGGAGGAGGTTGCTTGAGCTCTGGAGGTCTAGTTCCTAGGAATTGCTTGATCTCTTCTTGACCTGCATGCCATGTTTGTACGAGACATACAAAACGTCGAAGGCGTGCTTTCGACAATTGCGGCTGGAGAAACGCATCATCAGCTGCTTAAATGACGCCACGGAACAACTTCGTACCTGTTGTTGGCACTGACTTTGGCGGCTCGGGTGTGTAAGGACCATGATCGATCTTTTTGGGACCTTTCGGTGAGCCGTCATACAGCGCCTGCCGTCCCGATGGCGAGCTCAGAGCCGCAAACAGTTGCGCGCTTTCTTTGCTCACACCAATCGTGACGCCGGCAACCGCGCCCAAGATAGCCAAAAAGGCATGCACAAGAGATTCCAGAACGTCTGCAGCCCCCATCGCGACCTGATTCGCTGTGAACAGTTCCTGTATACGCTTCCGCTGCTATTCGTGCTTTGATCGTAAAGTAGCGGACGGTGCGAGTGAAGAAGCAGAAGGATGCTCGAGAAGCATGACTACTGAGCCAAGTGCAATATTACGCAAAGCGCAACTTGGCTTGACTCGCGCTTAAGAACCTGAGCAATGCGTCACGAGCGATCATTACTGGTTCAGCCCATGGCTGCAGCCCATACGACAACACAAGACAGCCACAAACGCCAAAGGCAGCAAGTTTGGCTTCCTGGCCTGCAAGTTTGGGCTGCTGTTGGTAGCCACTCTGCGCCAGACGGAAGGCCTGAGCGGTCGGGCATCATGTCCGCCGCACGTGCAGCAAGCAGCTCCCTTGTGGCGACTCCGCATGTTCTGCAAACAGCCGAACATCGCGAGGATGCTTCACCTGTGCAGTTTGTTCAAGCCAGCTTGCTTGCTCAAGCACAAACGTCTGAAGACGTAGTCGAAACACCTACATGTCCCATATGTAAGCATCGTTCAGCCGTCATGCCACTCCGGCTTGCCATGGCATACACTCTCACTGCCAGCCCATGCAGGTCTGACAGAGATTGGCAAACTTGAAGACAAAGCAGTAGTCAATAGCTGCATGCATGTATTCTGTGTCGACTGTATCTCGAAGTGGGCAGCCAAGAAGAGAGTCTGCCCGCTGTGCAAAGTAAGTCTGCATTATACTTTCCTTTGTCAAGTGAGTCTGCACAAAGCCATCACTGCGTCAGGCCACGTGTTTTGATCAAAATTCCTTCATGCTAGATGGAAATAGACAACATAGCCTTTGTAGACCAACATCCCCTGTTCAGCATTTTGAGCATCACCATGTGTTGCTGCACGCAAGACGACACACTCATTCGTGACTGTCCTTCTATTCCAAAACATGTTGCACAGACTGTGTTTTGGCTGTTTGGCACTCAACCTTGGTTTACGAAACTGCAGGGCCGCATACAAGGCTACATGTACAGTATACGCAGTGAGCATGATTACCAGGAGCGCATTATTCCTGCTTCCCCAGAGCGCTCTAGCAGTCCACCCATACGGTCTGCTCTTGCGTCTAGATGGGGCCCAGCATCAATGTCTCTTCTGGATTCAGTCGCAGCTTCAAGTTCCAGACAGAACGCAGGTATGCCTAGTAGAAAGTCGGTAGCAGCTTGGTGACATATCTTGATTTGCCATGTTCAAAGATCTCAGCTATATAAAGCATGCACTAGCAGTGTGGGTATTGTGCTGCAATGCAAGTGCAGAGTGTGTTTTGCTGGACATGACAATTCTCCTTGAGACGCTTGGCCCCTGTTGCGTAAGATGTTGCAGCCTGTGTCATGATGTGTTCAAACTTGCACAAAGCAGTATACAAGCTTAGCAGGGCGATTCATAAATGCACCCGAACCACACTGCACTGGCTTGCTTCCACCTCAAGCACTTAGAGCAGGACATATGCTAGTGCAGTCAAAAGCACACTGAACCAACTAGATGTCATGCCCACCCTTCTACAGGTTCAGGACAAGGCAATTTTCAACAGAGGTGGCGAGAGACTGCCCAATATTATTTCGGCAGCTCTAGTCACCAGCTGCCTCAGTCAAGCAGCAGGGTAACAATCAGGCCTAGTCAGGCATCCCAACAGCGGCATCAAAGCAGACCAGACAGTAGGAATGCATCAGGCCAAAGGGAGCCCAGGCCTTACTACTTCAGAGTACAGCAGCAGATGCAAGCTGCTGTTGCTGGAGCAGCTCACTGCAGGTGACCATCTTCACCTCCCTGTATGGAAATGGACCTCATGCCTGTTGGGGCCTCTCGGGATGACCACAGTGTTTGTAGCAGCGTGAGTCCACTTTGGAGTGATGAGTGTCTTGTTTGTATCATGTGTCTACGTCTAGCTCAAGGGCAGTGTTGTGTTGCAACATTTGTTGTCATCTGCTTTCAAGCATGCTGTCTGCAAATACAGATTGCTGTGCTAGCACAAAGCATATCACAGTTACAGCATCATGCCTTCTACTTCAGAACTTCACATTTGAGCCTCAGCAACACTGGAGCGCGTCATGTTTTCACATCACTGCATGCTGGAATGAGCCACATGGTTGGCCGAAGCTGATTGTTGGCTGGTGTCGTGTGTGTATTGTCCCCTGACGCAAAGCGTTGATGCTGCAGTGGCACAAGTGCTCAAGCAGCCCCTGCAGATGCTGCTATTGCCTGGAGGCGCAACATCTATGCAGATGACATGTATGCAGTCACAGCAGGTACGTCTCAGCCTATACCATGCATCCAAGACCACAAGTGAGCAAAGCGTCCAAACAACTCTGTGTGATTTATGCTGTACAATAGTCTCTTGATATGATCACTGCATTGATTGCTAAGACACATGTCCTTATATTGAATTGTCCTGACTCACAAGTACCACTGCAGTCAGAATGCAGTGCTTGGTTCCCAGATTTATTGTCCTGACGTCGAGATGGTCCTTATATTGAGTGACCGTATATTGAGAGATTACTGTAATCCTTGATTGCATTGCTATTGTTGTTTTGGTGCTTTCCGCAGGCTGGCTCATTGCCCCAGCTTTGGAAGCAGGTGTTCATGTTCACAGCTTTGTTGCTCAGCTTGCTCATGTCAGTTGCACTTCTGCAAACTTCAGCATTGCCGATATCACAAGCTGCTCAACTGTGCAGGCTCTGCAGCTTTGCAGTCCACAGCAGTCCCCAATATGCATAGCTGCTCCGCCAAATCAAAATCATGACCTGCTCAACTGCACAGTGTTTGTGCAGGTGTGCAGTCCTCAGCAGTGCCAACATCTTTAGCTGCAGCGCCCAACAGATCCCGCCGCTTGCAAGACTGGATCAACAGAGAGCTGCAAGCGCTGCTAGATCAGGAAGACGTCAGCATTGTGAGGTCCTTTGTCATGAGCCTTGCCACAGCACACAACTTGGACAGACACTTGGGTCAAAGCCCTGCAGAGCAGCAGCAGCCCAACAGGCAGCAGCAAGAAGCTGTTGAGGCCCTGCAGCCTTTCTTGCATGAGAGGACTGCCCACTTCTGGCATGAACTCAAGTAAGCCCCAGGAGCAGAAAGGTCCTTGAGATCAAAAGTACTAGCTGTTCTGGGCACTGGCAACCTGAACGCACGCTAGCATCTCTGAGTGCTTGCTTGTGTGCTGACTATTACTGCTGTTGCTGTGAATGCCTTGCGGCCTCTCCTCGGCTTGCATGAGAGGACTGCCCACTTATGGCATGAGCTCAAAGATCTAGGGCTCAAAGAAGCAGGTCTCCTGTGCAAAAGCTTACATCTTAAATCGCAACTGTTGCTGGTGTGCTGACCAGCACTGCTTTTGCTGTTGTGACTTATGCCATGTGCGCATTCAGCCTGGCATTCACGCCCAGAAGGAGAATCACCGCAGGCAGACATTCTCCCATCAGGGTCTATCACACTCATGCACTGTGCACATTGCTCAACGGACTGTTATGTCCATAACGGTGTTCTGCAGAGTTCTGCAGTCACTCCATGCTTCTCTATGACAGGATGTACAGTATCAGCGGTGCATTGTTGACATCATTCGGTCATCACACTTAGCGATTTGTTTTGTTCATACAGATGTTTTGCAGAGGCGCCATACTCCATGCCTACCTATGACCGTGTGGTGCAGTACCAGCGCCGTGCTGTTGACAATCGACAGGTCAGTCTGTCACAAGCGCAATTGTCCACGTGCAACTGTCAGATGCATTTGTTGTGTTTGCATGTGGATGAGATGGCAATGCAAGCTATCTACACCATGCTGACAACAGCAAGCTTGACCTTGTGTATTCTCAGTGCTTAATTGCTGATACAACAGTGTTGCTTGAGCGCAATTATGTATTTGTGTGCTTGACAGTCACATGCAGTCTGTGAACCACATGCTGACAACAGCAAGCCTGGTGACTTCATATGTCATCATTAATTTATTGCTGTTGAAAAGTAGACCTGCTTGCACGCATCAGCAGAAACAGCCTCATTGCATCTGTTAGACTTCATGCAATGTCAGTGCTCAGTTGCTCATGCACAAAGCTTATGTAGCAGTGCTCCTTGCAGGCATCAGCAGAAACGGTTCCACCAGTTGCCTCCTATCTTGATCCGTCAACGGCCTGCTGGGCGCCTCCCAGTCATGCAAATGCAGCTGCGCCCTTTGATCCTGTACCTGCAGTGCAACACCGTCTTGTTGCAACACAACGCAGCTGTGTGTCTGGACATGACCACAGACCTTCTGCACCTGTACTGCACAGATCACTCAGACCATCAGGCCACAATAGGCCAATATCTACGACAGCCAGAGCCTCAGTCATTGACTTGACACAGTCTGATGACCATGCATCGCCTAGCTCCTCTGCTGAGTCAGCCATCTCAGATCCTGCCCTCCTTGTACAGCAGCATGCTGAGGAACACCGCCCACCAGAGTCTGACGCTGCTGAAATGTCTACATCACAGCCTTCAGCTGCAGCTGCACAACACTCCACATCACAGCCTGAATCACAGCCTTCAGCTGCAGCTGCGCTACACTCCACACCACAGCCTGAAGATAGGCAAGCAGCTCAAGTACAGTCTGTCACTCCAGCCTTATTGGCAGAAGCAAGCAAGCAGGCTGCTGCCTTAGCCACTGCACAGAACAACCACAGCATGTCGAAGCATGCCAGAGAATCTCAGCAAGCTGATGGTCGTAACAGCAGTGGCGTGCTCAGGACAAGGCGCAGTAGATGGGATATCACACCAGATGACATCGCAGCAGCAAGAGGAGGACCTTGCATCACAGCTGCTGAACTCAGGGAAGAAGCACTACAGCAAACTGCATCACATACTGTAGACAGCAACCAACAACACCCGGCTCGTCGTGAGCAACATCAGGACGACAGCGATGATGTTGCTCATGGCCACAGCTCAGAGCTTGGGCCAACACAGGCCTTGTCACAGCAGCATGACGTGCGTCAACATGACAGAAAGCTTGCTGTAGAACCAGTCAAAGGTCTCAAGCGTAGACACAGTCATCACAGACGACACAGGACACGGCACAGGTCCAGATCTAGATCCAGAAGTATGTCCAGATCTCACAGGCGGTACGCTGGAGACAGACGTGAACTGCAAGGACGTGATGGCATGCCTGCTGCTCAACATGGAGCTTCTGTGCTGCAAAATGGTTCATTTGAGCTATCAGAAGGTCAAAACAGGTGGCAGATGTGGCAATCAACTTCTTGACCACAGACTGATATGAAGGTCGTTTTCTGTATATGCGCTGCGTTTGAGGAATGAATCAGTTGTTAGATGCTTTGTCTACACTAATTTCCAGAAGGGTTGTAGCTCCATAGGGCGTTCAGCCCTGATGACTTCCTGGCTTTGCAACATCTGCTCAGCCGTTCCATTTTCTGTACTGCAAGTTGCATGGCTTCACAGCAATCTGCTTGCTGTTGCGTACTTTGACCCATGCTTGCTGTTTTCTGCTGTTCATGCAATAACAGTTGGCAATCCTGTGTGTGTTTTTTTCTATTTCCTTGCTTGTTTTGTTCAAACTGAATTGCAGATCTGCTATGAAACCTCGCCTTTATCCCTTTAGCCCAAGTGTCACAGGAAGCGTCACTATATATTAGATTTTGGCGACACTGGTGTTGGTGACACTGTTCACAGCGCAGGACATTGATATGTCGCTTTGCAGAATCAAGCCGTGCCTCCTTGGCTTTCGACTGTATGGTTTGCACGAAACTACACGTGACTTTGTTCAAAGCTCGTTTTCAGACAAGCTGTCATGCTGGGCCTGGCCTCGAATGGCAAGCAGCCACCTTTGGGACAGATCTTGCGTGCTGAAGGACTGACATTTGTGCGTGCTGAAGGACTGACATCTGTGCGTGCTGAAGGACTGACAGTTATGCAGGCTGCCGTACACTGCCATGGTCAGAATTCATGATGTCTGCTGCAAATTTCAGCAATTCAGCCATACCTCCATGCAGCTTGAGTGGGCAGCATTTATGCCAAGCGTGGTCTCAACACACTGCCCAGCCATGACAATGCTGGCTAGCCATCAAGATGAGGTCTGGAGTGTACGACGGATTTACACAGGTGACAGCAACATGTCTTGGTGCTGAAGAGCATCTACAAAACTAAGAAGCAAAAGCACTACATGCCCTGCTGCCTGTGGGTCTTCTCACAAAATTGCATGGCGGGTTTACTGGTACAGAAGGGCACAAGAGCAGAGGTATGACACAGCTGCTCAGCATTTTGATCTTCTCACTGGTAGTATGGCAAGATCTGTGATAGAACGTAGCCCCAAGCTACACCTGACTCAGCACCAACAAAGAATCCAGCTGTGAAGTTGCTCCAGCCCTCACCACTTTGCAGGCGATCTCTGCTGATCTCTCTGCCTGAAAGAGTCTTGACACCAAGCTGAGGAGCGTCCTGTAAAACGAAAGGGGGCGCAAGTGTTGGGAAATGACTTGCTGAGTATTAGGGTCAGCAGAGCAACTATTGAGTTCCAGCAGATCAAAAGTAACAAAGCATACCTGCTGGAAGCTGACAGCTCCGTAAAGAGTAAGGCAGACTGTCAAGATTGCTACTAGACCAGCTGCTGAAAGGCAACCGGCAATCTCAGCGTAGCCAGGGACATTCCTTAGAGGGCCCAACTTGATGAAGGGACCTGCAGGGTACGAGCGTGTCGGCAAACCGCTGTAATAGCGTCTTTATACTTCGGAATGTGCTCACGAACCTGTCAGGAGAAGTCCGTGTGCCAGGCCAACCTCGACGCCTCTCAACAAAGGTGACACGCCTGTTCGGTATGCTGGCAGGGTGCTCAGGAAGTTTGCTACGATCGGTGCTGAGGTGACTGGAGTCTCAAGCATTCCGATGAAAGGGTCGCCATTGATTGGCTGCACGACTTGAGCTTTCTCTCCACCGGCAACAGTGGCTGCACGCACTCTCAAAGACTGCCTGCTCCTGGCCGAAGGCCTCACTGCTTGGGCAAAGGCTGCTGGCCTTGCAGTGTTGCTTGCAAGTCTCATGTTGCAGGAAGACATCATTGTTTGAGCAGCCATGGTGTCTGTACTGAAAGTAGATTTGATGCTTACTAGACCCGGTTCAACAATGGCGGTGAACCTTGCTTGCAAAGGCAGATTTTGGACACCGCATCTGTAACCAATCGCGAGCAGATAGCACAGTCCTAAATAGGATCGGCTTTAGAATTCTTACGGCCATGACGGCGTTTCGAGGGTCGCTCACGACTAGCGCAAGGACCGGCGAGCAAGGATCCGTGTTTGAAAATGGAATGCGCAGAACAGTGCATGAGGAGGCTCTCGGCTCCTTGCAAACGTACAGGCTGGAGATTGGGTAATCAGTGAGATGCTATTCCTGCAAGGTACGTCTGCTGCCGCGCACCACTGGGTATAGTCTTTCCCGCCTGCTGCCCGGGGCTCTGGTCTGTTGCTTGCTCTCGTGGACGCCTGCAATTTTTGCGAACATAGGTCGCCAAGAGAGTTTTGCCTGGACGAAGATACATCCTTTGTATGCAGTGGATGCTATCATGCTGTCTTTGCAACCCAAAGTGCAAAGTGGGAGTGACTTGCAGCCCACACCTTATTCAGCCTGCTTGGCGCCACAGACCAAGCTGATTGTACCAGCCTTGCTCAGCTGTTTGTTTTACCAACAACAGGTCTGTATTGCCTCAGACGGCAAAGGTGATTTGCAGACCAATCTAGCATGAATCTTTGCTCTGGCACCATCACAGTGAATTTGATGTCAACTTGTGTTTACAGAAGCAGTCACCAATCTTTGTGACGTATTCATCCATTTGATGCTGCTATTGCTTGCCTCGCTGCATTACCCTCATTCACACTGCTTCTGTGTGGCGAGTTTTGCTTGTAGCACTGTGGAGTGCATGCTCAACGCCAGTCAGACTGTTTCGATGGACCCTCACATTCTGAGCCTGGTGAAGTGACTTACAAGACCGCACGAAATCAAGACGGGCCATTGTCACTTAGGGAGGTCATTGGGCAAGGTTCAACAAGCAAAGTCTGAATGACTGTGTGAGTTTGACTGCCCATTTTGCCAAAGTAGTCCATTCTGATGGAGGCTTGTGCTGATGATCACTATTGCGCTGCAATTCCAACAATACGCTGGAACTTACTAATTATGTTGTGATCTTTTGGCAAGGATGCCCTAGCATGCCTTCAAATATCAGGTAGGATGTTCTCAAGGGTTACAGCGTTTGCGTCTGTATTCGCATTTGCATTCTTTTCTTCCTTGCTTTCCTTTGCGTATTACCTGAGAGTGAGCGCTGTCCAAGCATACAACAGCATAGGCTGCACTGTGTATAAGAAGCAGTTCACTTGACTGCTGAATGTGATGGTCTTAGCCTGTGACAGATGCAAAGTGTTGACATGATGACATTTCTTGCAGTCCTGCTTTCTCCAAGAAGGACAAGGACCTGCTGCTCTTGTATCAGAAGCATGGAGAGAACCTGATGACAGACCCTCCTACATATGGCTGGTTGCATCCTAGATGGCAGAAGCAACACAAGCACAAGCTGCTGTCCACAGAGGAGTGGTCAGCCCTGTGGCAGATTGAGCAGTGCGCTATAAAGCCCATGAATGCCAAGTCTTCAGGCCACATGACTTCCTTGACAAGTGGACGGCGAGTGATTTGTTTGCTTGATTACACTGTACAAGGTAGTTTGATGACGTCACTTTTACGGATCCAGTGTAACATCGACCTTTAGTCAATGTCACTGAGGTCTCCGTAGTGTTCCTGATACAAAGCATAAGCTGTCACAAGTGCACTTCTGATGTCCACGCCTTGCTCAGTGAAGCCTGCACGATCCACCTGTTTAGCTGGCTTATGCTGATTGCTGTGCGCCAATTCTCTTCTTGTCGCCTGCAATGTTTCGTCTAAAACAAAGAGGCTGTGATTGTGATGTTTCTTCAAGCTAGAGGCAACTGTATCAGAGTCAACCAACATGTTGCTGTTGTTCCTGTTTGTATGAAGTCTACTTGACAGGCAACGCAGCACATGCTTTTGCAGGCTTGGTGTGCCCAGCATTGCCAAAGCGATCTGTTTGCTACCCCAGACAAGCATGAAGCCTTTGCAACTCAGATGTTTGAAGAAGCTGCCTCACCTACCTTGACAGAGCCTGGCCGCTACTACTAGAACAGTGTCAGCTTCATCTACAGGAAGCTGTTACAGCGGCATGGATATGCTGAGCCAGACTACAACCCCTTCCAGTCACAGCAGCACAAGCAGCGCAAAGCTCAGCTCAAGCAGTTGCATCAGATGAGGGTTGGCTGGTGAGTCTACTGCTATGACACAATTAAAGTCAAACAGTGCATTGTACTGTCTTCGGCTGCTCCATTTGTCACAACTTCTGTCGCTTTTTGGCCCGGCAGATCTGCTCTGCTTTGCGCTATGGTGCCCCCTCTACTGTCAGTAGTTTTGGTTGCAGATCACCCATACCAGGTGATACAAACCCCTGCCTCAGATTGATCTTCAGACCCTTGAACCCTGTTAGCAGCTCTGATTCAGGCAGTCCTCTCAGACGCTTTGAATTGTCTGTGACAAATTTCTGAAAGCATGTCTCTCTGCATAGCATCTGGCCACCTGCCCTTGCATGTTCAACACATCTGGAATGCTGACATGCCCTGGTAGCTGTTGCTGCTTCTTGAAATGCTTTGTTGTCCCTGGGAAGCCAAGCACTGCCTGATTGATCAGGTTGCCTGCTATTGCACACAACTAGCTGCCTGCCTGCTCAAATTCACCAGCAATCAGCTGTTGCAAGCTGGCATTCTTCAGCTTCATCAGCTCCTTGCCCTCCAAACGCTTGTTGTACCAAGCATTGTCTCCAATAGCAACTGGTCCGCGTTGTTGCAAAGAATACGCTTCTGTCTTTCTGATGCTTGGCAGCACACTTTCATACACCCAATCTTGGAAGGCTTCAGCCTGTTATTGTGTAGAATTGGCGGTGAGCCTCTACAGACCAGTTTCATCGACATATCTGGCTCTTGGGTCATCCTTGGGTGTTGTTTCCATGGGCAGAAACAACTTGTGGCAATAGCTCAGCAAAGGATTTGACATCGCGACCCTTCAATATTTTGGTCAATGCAACTCAGGGCTGTGCCCATCCCCAATAAGCTGTCGAACTGTTGCCCTTGGACCACAAGTCTTGCTGTGCTCCTACCACCAACAACAAAATATTTTGAGTGCCTGCTCTGACCCAGGCCTCCTGTAATTCCAGGTCAAAGGCGTTCATTGTTGTTTCCTCACCAAGCAAAAACAAGTGATGTATCTGACGCACATACAGCAAGGGTCGTCATGTCAGATGCCAAATGCTTGCAGGAACGAGCTGTATGCAAATAAGCCCAATGGAGCTAAGAGCGTTCCGCGATGGTCGTGTGTAACATCCCTGTCTGGCAGTCCATCAGGTAGGGTTTCTGGAAATCTGTCTGAGTACTCTTTTTGTACGGCACTCAACTCTGAGTCTGCCATGAGAGTAGGGTCTGACATGTGTCATCAACAGGCATTGCAGACACATGCACCTTGTCTGAACCATCTACTCTCATGGCTTTGCTTTGCTCAAGCACAATCACATGCAGAGAATGTAGAACCGGTTATAGACTAGAACAGATTCAGACTGTATTATGCAAAGCAGATTGTATATTACATAGACTAGATGAGAAGATGGACAGCCGTGTTTAGAATAGAACATTCTCTTAGCCCTCTGGTGCTAGACAGCGTTTTATCAAGGACGCCCAAACCAGATGGGAGGAATGTAATAGACTGAGCATTGTTTATGAAAATAGGCATGCTTAGTAGCTGGATCACAGATCTAGAAGGCTCTGCAGTTGAGTCTGATCCAGCTGAGCATGAGACGGTGAGCTCTGAGCCGCCATTCAGTCCATCTTTAGAAAATTGCAGACGCTCTTGTGTGTCTACACACGACCATCGCGGAACGCTCTTAGCTCCATTGGGCTTATTTGCTTACAGCTCGTTACAGAAGGTTGCAGCAGCAGATGAGTACAGGATCTCCCGAGAGGAGCTGCAGAGGCTGCACACAGCGGTGTTTGATGAAACAGCCCCAGCAAAGGCGCTGCAGCTGGGCACCTGTGTGGCCATGATCAACAACCTGCTCCTTCGCCCCAGTCAGGGCTGCAGGCTGGCTAGGAACAGCCTCTTCATCTCTAGGGACTTTGCAGACAGCGCTTTCTTTGGGGAGACTGACCTTGTGAATGTGGTCAACAGGGGCCAGAAGAAGTCAAGCAGCACAATTGATGAGCACTTGTTTCTCATGCACCATTTTGACTTAGCAGCAGTCAACCCCATCTGGTGGCTCTTGGCTCAAGACATCTTCCTGAACAATGTCATGCTGCCGCAGCAGCCATTGATTGCACAGGATTGTCCATTCTGTGGGTGACAGGCTCACAGCTTTGTAGAGATGGCAGCAAAGGACATGACAGATGCCAGGCCAGAGTCCCTCCCAGGATTCCTGGAGGCCAGAAAACTTGGTCAGCACAGCAAGTATTTGGCAGGATTCCTGTGCTGCCCAAATCAAACAACGTCACACAGCCCCATGTTGCCGACAGCCTTGCGCAAATCATGCTGCTCCCCATCCTTCAGCTCATTGGGTTCAAAAGGCGAGATGCAGACAAGCTGTTAGATGATGTGCTATGCAAGCTGCTGTGGAATGGCAGGTGCTGCTCGTACATGGATAATATTGTCTCTGATGAGAACCTGTCCAGCACTGCCAAATGCAAGCCTTTGCAAATCACAAACAAGCATGCAAAGCAGCAATCAAGTGGTACTTATTTAAGTGCTGAAGTGGTTTTGAACAATGCAGATTTGCAAAGCAGCCAAGATCGATGGATGTGAGAAGAGTGTTATTGGTGTCAAACTTTGTACTGCTAGTTAAGATGCGACTTGACTTGTGCGACTCTGCTTAAACTTAGGCTGTACTTCACATTCACAGGGGGAATATTCTACAAACAGCACAAGGGCATGCACTTGACTGTAATGACACAGCCAGAACCTGCTCTGATGAATTATTTTCAAGGTCACCAGTCGAAGAAGGTCACCAATGAACGCAATTGCCAAAGAAGCTGTTCAGTAGCTTCATTGTTTGATCAACCATGAGCGAGTCAAGCAGAGTGTTTGACGTAAGCATCAAGCAGCGGCATCTGGCAGAATGCGAAGAGGGACTGCCAGCATCGGGTCACCAGCATTATAGAGCAGTCTGTTGAAGCAACGAAAGTGGCCATGATCATGATGAGCATGCCTGACTTGCTATGAACGTAGCCACGACGGTAATTGTTTAAGATCCTTTTTGCCTTTAGCAGGTGCACAGTGTTTGACACTTTGCAGCATTGAGTACGTTCATGATTGTTACAAGTCTTGATGTGCATGCAATCCACAGTTGTGTGAATGTGGCATAGTAGTGTCTGGTAGTGCTCAAAGCTGGGGCAGCTTGCAAACAAGCTTGTGATCTTTCCAAACTTTGCCAGGGCACTGTTGTAAAGACATTCTAGACACCTCTTGCAGCCTGACTGAGTCTAGACCCAACAGTCAGCACATCTGAGTTTGGAGTTGAACAAGTGATTCATGACAACATGAGGACCATGTCTACAGACCTGACAGCTAGGAAGAGATTGGCAAGCAGTTGACAAGCGGGGAAAAACTGCAGGCATCACATATAGTGCAGCAGAGCAAGCAAGCACACACTCGTTTGACTCACGTTTGTTGTGACATCACACATTCATGTGCTGAAAGCTACGGACCACCAGATCGCAAAACATGCGCAAGACAACAGTATAAGATGGCATGTGTCAGCTTTCTGTGTGACGTTTCTACTTTTGAAAAACAAGCCTCAGGCAAAGTACTTAAAGACTGCCACTCCACTTGCAGCCGCTGCAAGGGTATACCTGGCTACTGTGTTTACATGCTGCTTGCCTTCTGCACCAACCTCCTGCATAACTTGTTTGAGGCTGCTCACAGCTTCCACAAGATCTTTGCGTGAAGCAGCATGCCTCTCTATGGTGATTATAATCTGGTCCGCTTGCTGCCTAGTGAAATTCTGTCCTTCCAATGCATTTGCACTCTTGGTGGCGTGTTCATACGCCGTGCAGAGGCCTCTTCGCAGAGGTTGGCTCATCGCTTCCCTGAGTGGCAAACGAGCACACTTATACCTCAACAGCGCTCTGGAATCTCAGCAGGTGCACAAGGATCTCCTATCTGGACAGAAACAGAGCAGTGTCGTGTGACAGCCTTGTCGGTAGACCTTGGAGCTGCATGAAGAAGCAGAAAGCAACTTGGAGTGCTTCGGAGTGCTTCGGACTTCGTGACAAATTCTGTGACTAATTCGCCCAAATTTTCGCTTTCCTAAAGCAGCTGCTGTACAGCCTTGTTGGCTGGCTAAAGAGAGAGAGAGAGAGTAATTTTACATGCTTCAGCTAGACAACAAGTCTAATCGCATGTGTCACAAGTGGCAAACTCTATTCAATCAACTGAACTGTGTGATTGTATCGTTGTAAGTCATGAGCGACAACAAAAACAAAACACGATAAGCAAAAAAGCATGTAACATTATTCTCTCTCTCTCTCTCTACAGACGAACGAGAAAAGGCCAATCTCAAGTGACATCTTCGATGCATAGTGGGTCGTGCAGCGCAATAGCTGTCGCGTGACACGCACCGTGCCTGCACAATTTGGCCCGCGTTACGGTGGTGGGTCTCCAAGGCGAGCCACTGAATCATGGAAACCTGTCCTGAGAAGCCCATGCCTCCACTGCTGCTGTTCAAGTCTAGCGGCCCGTCGCCGCCTGTACATGCAACAGAACCCTCTCATTTTGGTGTATATTTTGAACCAGACGAGTTCATATCGTCCGGCATATTGCCTGCGGGGCTTGATGCCGATGATATCTGCAACCGTGACGAAAGACTCGCGTTACCTAGCAACAGTCTCCGTGACTCCGAAGGACAGGACGTTACGGAATCCTTTTCAACTTTGCCAGAGGACCAGAACAACTGTTCCAGCATCCAGCAAAACATGGAGTTGTCGCAACCGCTTCCAGGGACAGGTGCACTGCTGCCAGCGACTGCACCACTGCAGAGCCCGCGAAGTGGACACAATGACAGGAAACAGGCTAATAGAGAGCATCAAAAGAGATTCCGTGCCAAGCAAAAGGTGTTCAATATGCTAATGCTCACACGGTTTTGGTCTTTGTAATTATTATCTGACAGTGTTGCGCATCAGTTGACCTAGGTGTCCTAGCGCTGTGTCTGCTGTGACAGGCGCCTTGTATGCTGCAGGTGCACAAAGCACGGGCACAAAGTTTAGAACTTGAGCTTGAAAGGACCGTCCAGGAATTGAAAGGGCTGCAGGTTCGCCAGCAAATGCTGGAGACAGAGCTGTCACAAGCCCAAAGGCAGAATGCAACCAAGACTGATGTAAGGCATAAGCACGTGTACCTACGCAACATGCCTGTTAGCAATGCTGTGCACATTTGGTCAAAAGGTATTGGCCATGGATCTGCTATGCCGATATGCGCAAGTGCCCATCAGAAGCGCTGTTCACATTTTATCAGTAGCATTGACCATGTACGCGCTATGCTTGTAGAACACAAACGCCCATCAGCATTTCCTGTGCACATATGCTGTCACCATTGACCATGTCTGCGGCGTGCCTTCTGGCACAAGTACCCATCAAAATTCCTGCTCGCACTCATGCTCATAGCATATTGACCATATATATGCTATGCCTGCAGGGGCAAGTGCAACACATAACAACGTTTTATGTTTGCTTGAATACCAATGACCATGTATGTGCTATGCCTGTAGGGGCAAGTAGACAAAGCCAAGCAGACGTGGCTAGATGGAGAAGTCATTGAGAAGCCCCCATTGCAAGTCACCCTGCCTGGCCATGAGTGCCAACTCACTGTAGCTGATATGGGCAGTATGACCCCTCTGCGCTTCAAGTCTTTCTGGGCGGTGCGTTGATCAAACGCCATGATGCATCTTTGGTTTGTGTATGTAGAGTCATAGTTGCATGTGGGCAGTACGACACCTCTGCACTGCAAGACTTTCTGGACAGTACGTTGGAGCAGTGGGCTAATTTTAGCCCAGGAAAGGCGCTTGTTGATACTGTGCACAGACCACTTCTGTTCATTTATGCCTTCAAGTGTCTGTCAGTTGTCTATGCAGACTTGTGTCTGCTTGCTGTATGGGCATATGCTCTCAATTCCCTGCACAAACAATACATCTGTGACATTGATAAACGCCAAGCCTGAACAATAGCTTGATTTGCAGTGTGCTTGCTTTGCGCTGCATTATAATAATTTTAATCCCTGTGTCTCAAGGTTAAGTTGCTTTGTATACCTGATCTCTCATCAATTTCTGTGCATCAAACATGCCACAACACAATGCTAAAGGTCCGAATCTCATTAGTGTGTCAGCCTGCAGGTGTGTTGTTCATGCTGACTGTCCTTCCATCTATTTGCAGGCTTACATGAACGCATTGCAAAATTGCTTGAGCTCTATGCAACACAGTCATGACAGCACACAGCAGGACAAAATGGTACAGCTGGTTTGGGAGACAATGCGCCTCAAGTGTTTGCACATCTTTGGGGCAGGGCCGGGCTTGATGCCACGCCCTGATATCCTCAACAATCAAGCTGACTACCTCATTGTAAGCCTGCTGCCCAACTTATGTCATCATCGCTCATTCCTTGCTGACGTTGTCTTCTGTATGCTCCTAGCTGGATCATGCAAGCCTACCAGAGCGCATGCTAATGGCGATGTGATTATGACAAAGATGTTGTGCTATCTTCAGTACTCAAGTTGACTACTTCATTGTGAGTCTGCTCAGCAGCTGTTGTCCTTGTCACGTTCATTCTAGACATGCTCTTGCCACGACTCAAAACGATGGCAAGATAGGGTTTGTGCCACACATACCTGGCAGTATATGCTGGAACATGTAATTATTATAATTATTACTATGACTCGAAACCACAGCTGCACAAGCCTGGCTTAGGCGCTTCACTCCTGGTTGCACAGCTATCAGCACAGTGAGATCAAGCCATTCTTCTGGGCATGTCTCAAGAGGCAACTTTTCTAGTATGGGAACAAAGCCTTGGCTGAAAGCACGTATATAGGCACTTGAGCGTGCATGTTCAACTGCTACCTAAGGCTGCTTCTACTCACAGAGAGTCTCAGTATCATTCCTGATGACGTGGACAATTCTACTCTGTTTTCAGCAGCCATCTCGTTTTGCAGGGCATCTTTGGCTTATACAATGGCCAAGTCCAAAACTTGATATTTCTGCTGGAGGTGTACGTGCTGAAGGAGCATGACTCAACATGCAGCAAGCAACCTCCGCAGCATTTGTGCACTTCAAGAGCCAACTTGAGCATGTATCAACAGCTGCCATCCTAGGCTGCTGCTACCCACAGAGGCTCCCATCTCAGCGCCTAACAGCTAACTTTCCTCATTTGTCTTCAGCTGTCATTGCCTGTTGCAGGGCATCTTTGGCTTGTCCAATGGCCAAGTCCAAGACTTGATGTTTCTGCGGGAGGTATATGTGCTGAAAGAGCATGAGCTCAACATGCAGCAGGCAACCTTGACAGCATTTGTGCACAACAAGAGTCCAGATCCTCTTCTGGATTTGACCAAGGTGGCAAGCATTGGCACTGAGCTGAGAGTGAATGCTGCTCAATGCCATCAGCTTGTGCAGAGACTGTGCTGGGCAATGTACTTTGGGGTAAGGCAACTTTTCTCTAGTGCATACTTCATTTCTTTGAAGGCTTCAGTCGTAACTCACGTGCTCTCTCTGTGCATCATCAATATTTGGGGGTGGTTCACCATGTCATAGACTGCCTGAACCTCATGGACATATAGTCGTTGCAGCTTTTTCTGGGTTAGATGTGCTCGCTGGCATTACCCTTTGGCTGTGTTTGGCTAGTCAGTGCATGCTTGATTAGTAACAACAAACTCTCTGTTGGCCAATGGATGAATGTTAACTTGGCAAGTACAGAGCCCTGTTGGGCAAAGATGCAAGGAACTCGGCCTGCACCAGTCTTTGGAAGCAAGCTGTTTATGCTGCAAAGCTTAAGTTGCGCTAGACCTGGTTGCATCTTCTACAGCTGCTTTCCAATGCTGTGTTCTGAACATCTAAAATGCAAGAGCTCACACGTCGGGTGTGTCACCTTCCACGTTATGTAGTGTGCGCTACCCGAAAACATGTTGTATTTGGTATACTAACTGCAAATGCTCAAGCCAGTTGTGTGATTTATGCTGTGCCAGACACGATCATTTTCTTTTTTTCATTCAATCATTCTAAACATGTGCTAGACAGGCTCAGCAGAATCATACAGGATCACATGCTGCTACATGGCATCAGGCTGCATCAGTGTATTGAAACTTGCAGAACCTATGTGCAATGGCAGTCTTTGCAAGCCCAGGGTGACCGAAATTTTGAGCAAAGCCGTATGCAGTTGCTTCAGCAATATCAAATGGCATGCAGGCAATAAACGTGAAGCAGTGTGCGCACGCACGCATGTGCAACTTCATCAGTTTTGAATGGCATGCAATTGACGACAATGACACATTCTATGCACATATGCATATGCAACTTCATCAGCATCACATGGCATGCAGGTGATGACAATGAAGCAATCAGCGCAACTTCTGATGCACTCAGACCCAGACCTCATTCTGGCTGAAGTGCTGCTGCATCACATTGCAGCACAGCAAGGCCTCCCAAGCAAGCCAGAAATGCTGAATGCCCGCAAGCGCTTGACAACCCAAAACTGGTCACGTTTCTGGCAGTACACTGAGGCTGTCAATCCATATGTATCTCTGAGACATGAGTACATTCCTGTACCTGATTCTATGACAACACCCATGCCAATGACCAGTCAGACAGCTTTTTCCTCAGGCATGTCATTGTACTGAGATGTGGACTAGGTGACTTTGTTGCTGGCAAGTTGGCCACACTCCACGGACATCAATGACGTCAGCAAATCTATATACCTCATCAGAGCAGACAGCATCCACATATGTATATGCATCCAGATGATCTGCTACGCAGCAGTTGCAAGAGCAACGCCATTGGCCAAGCGTCAGCGTTCCAAACAACCTATGGTTTGCTTTTTGTTGCTGCATTTGACTCTATGTTCTGAATACATCTATGTCCATCTGTCTGTCAGCATGTACAGTAGGTGTGTGTACCATTCTTTTGGTTGACAGATTTAATGTGAGCAACAATGACTGTCACAGAGATCCTAGATGCGTGTGGCACAGATCCAAGATCCATGCTGGTTGCACAGCTTCTAAATTAGAAGCAAAGAGATGCATAAGCAGAAAGTCAGCGCTAGCAGCGCTGTTGCTTGATGCCAACCAGACTGGCAGTCTCAATTAATGCTGTTATTTTTCCTTGAACCCAAGAACAGCAGCAAGGGACATGGAAGCTGTGCACCACCTGCGTAGTCAGCTTTTTTCATGGCTTCAAAGGCAGCATGTACATGTGTAAGCTTGTAGCTTTAGCCAGCAGCAAATGCTGCAAAGCTACTTTTCTAGCTGAATAACAGCATGTTCACATTGCATGTGCCACAGTCGTTTCACTTTCACGCATCTTGGCAGTCAAAATGCTTCGAGCGTGTTTGAGGTCACTTTGGGCATGAGAGTTGTGCCACGAGGGATTTGGCAAACAAACTCAATTCGCACTATAGTCGCGTGAGGCTTCTAGAGTGCAGCGCAGTTGCTGTGAGGCAGGCTTTCACGGCTACCGCAAAGCGAGGTCATCACCTGGTTGTGTGGTTGACGCATTCAAGGGCCCGTGCACTGCGATCTTTGGTCAAAGAGTGCTCAGAACAAGGACGAAAGCCTCGCGACTCGTCTTGTGCAAATCTCTGGTCTTCCGTCTAACGCTAGCGATAGTGTGACAGAGTGACCTTTCCAAGAGGTCTGACGCTTCGGCTTGTTGATTGTGTGCACCAGACTTAGGTCTCAGCTTGTTTGGGTTGTTTATCCTGTATCATATGCCTGCGTCAGGTGCTTCAATGTGAAACGCCCTCCTCTACACTACAATGACGATTCCCAGTCAACTGGAGACAATTCACGGAGAGATAGATGAGATTGAGGAAGAAATATTGGACACAAAGAAGGCTCTTGCTGCAGCTCAGGAGCCAGCAGATATAGCTTTGCTGCGTCAACGGCTACTTGACCTGGGCAGTAAAGAGATTCTGCGACTTGAGCGCTGCTACCCCAAGCGTCAGGTGAGCAATGGCTGCCACGCTACCTTTGACACTGAGTTGCTGCAGCTCTGTCCACGTTTGTAAAGTTTCAGGCCATTAGGAGGTTGCTGTCAGTTCTGTATAAGGTTTCAGGCTGTGACTGTTCCTCCTAGTGTCCTATCCTGTTTATACAGTGTCATTTTCACCGAGATTTTGACTTTGCAACAGACAAGTTGGAAGCTTAGATGCATAGATTGGTGCATTACCAAAGGCACACAGGCTAATTGCATGTGCATTGCTTCTAGCTGATGCTTGCCTCATCATGTTTGGTTTGGAGTCACACCTTCTCAACACGGCACAGCTTACAGTCACAAAACAAGCATGTACAACTCCATGGCTGGCTGCTGAGTTGTAACTCGATAGCTTACCTGCTTTCTGCCTTTCTTGCTTCTGTTTATTAGCAAGTATCCTTGGCTTCTTACAGCATGTTCATGCCTTGCAGGTGCTATCATTAACGTGCCATCCACACAAG
This sequence comes from Trebouxia sp. TZW2008, assembly GCA_002118135.1. Lineage (NCBI taxonomy): Eukaryota > Viridiplantae > Chlorophyta > Trebouxiophyceae > Trebouxiales > Trebouxiaceae > Trebouxia > Trebouxia sp. TZW2008. The sequence goes on along the minus strand of BDIU01000270.1, from coordinate 42,255 downwards.
ATGTCTCCGTGCATATTGAAGATGGGGCGTTATACACTGTCACTCTGTACAATGGAAGACTAGATGTGAAAGCTTTAGACAAGAGCTTGGCCAATGACGGCCTAGTGTTGAAGACACTCAATGTTGTCCTTCCAGCTTTTGACGCAGATGGGATAAGCCGCACAATCTTCAATGCTGACATTCAGGCAAAGACGCAACCCAAGAAAGGTGAGTCATGTCCTAGCTGCATATACCCACGCTCAAGTCCAGCTCATCCTCATTGACGTGAAAAGTTCGACAGAAGATGAGGATCAAAGTTTGTGCCAGTTGTCAATACCAAGGTGTATAGTCCATGTCAGCTTGCAGGTGTCAAATATGCAGCCATCTCCAACTCTGCCTTCACCCTCTTTGATGCCTCATTACGGTGCTGCTTTGCACCTGACGACACCTACACACAGGAATGCCTTATCAATAACTTTGTCAAGCGCATGCGCAATGATAGGAACAGCTTGAGGTAGCAATGGCTCTGAGCAACTGGCACTTACTAACAGAGGTGGACTATAACATGCGCCCTGAAGGTGTTGGGCAAGTCTGACCTTGTGGAGGCAAAGCAAGACATGGTTGCATACCAAAATGTGAAACAGTATGTAACTTACATAACTTATGTAACTTATGTAACTTACATAACTTATGTAACTTACATACTGTTTCACTTTTTGGTATGCAACCATGTCTTGCTTTGCCTCCACAAGGTCAGACTTGCCCAACACCTTCAGGGCCCATGTGTTGTAGTCCACCTCTGTTGGGTACATACCACAAGGGCTCTTGGAGGTGGTTTGCAAAGTGGCTTTCAGCTTGATTGATGTCACAGCTCTGTGTTGGCTAGTGAATATATGCTTGCTTGAGAAGCACAGATCATTTCTGAGCAAAGTGAGAAGAAAGTCAGCCTGCAATTGGCCCTATGTTTTGGAGGCAACGTATTGATGGTGGCACTTTTGCATTTGCTTGCCACCGCTGTCGTCTTGCCATCTCTGATGCATGTGAACATGAGCAGGTACGCTTCAAGATTCATGCAGTGTGTGCTTTCAACTGACAACGCGTGTGAGCTGGGCAGAGTATCAGCACGTCAATAAGGCAAGCTCTGTGATCCCTGCTTTCAATACCTGGTCACAGGAGCTCACAACAGTACATACTGCATTTAAGTGACCAAAACTTGCAGCAGCTTTGTGCAAGCTTTGGGTACTAAGGACTTGGGACTCACCCATATGCACATGCAGCTTCAGCAGAAGCAAACTGCATGCAGGCAATGACAATTAAGCAGTCTAAACACATGTGTATGTGCAACTTCATCAGTATGACATGCAAGTGCTGACAATGACACAGTGTGCGCACATCCGTGTATGTGCAACATCATCAGCATCAAATGGCATGCAGGTGGTTACAGTGAGGCAGTAGCGCAGCTTCTGATGCACTCAGACCCAGACCTCATTCTGGCTGAAGTGCTGCTGCACCACATTGCAGCACAGCAAGGCCTCCCAAGCAAGCCAGAAATGCTGAATGCCTGCAACGCTTGACAACCCAGAAGTGGTCAGGTTTCTGGCAATACACTGAAGCTGTCAGCCCATGTGTGTCTGAGAGATGAGTACATTCCTGTACCCAACTCTGTATCAGCACCAATGCCAATGACCGGTCAGACAGCTTTTTCTCAGGAATGTCATTGTACTGAGCTTTGGAGGGCTAAGGCAGCTGCTGACCGATTGTCACGCTCCACCGACACCAGCGATGTCCATTATGGCGTATCAGAACAGACATGATCCTGGGAGAATAGCTAAACATGTACATGCATACAGATCAATCTGCTGCATAGCCAGAGCTCATGAAGCGCTGCTCACCAACCAGTCTATGCTTCGCTCGACAATGCACCGTCAGCAATTGCTGTGCTGAAAGAGCATTCTCTTTGACACATTCCCGGTCCACATGTCTGTCAGCATGTATAGTAGGTTTGCACCAACTTTGTTGCTCATTTTTTGGTTGAGAAGCGTCTATGTTAGTAATAATGATGATAGCAACAGAGGTGCTAGGTGCGTGTGGCACAGATCTACATTTTGTGCTAGTTGTACAGCTTATATTTTAGGAGCTAGAAGCTGCACAAGCAGAGATCTAGCAGCGCTGTTGGTCGATGCCATCTAGACTGGCATTTCCGATTCATGCCGTTGCTTTTTTTTGAACGCAAAAACAGCCACAAATGGTCTGCACAGTCAGCATTTTTCCATGGCTTCCAAGGCAACAAACACATGTGTAAGCTCGTAGCTATAGAAGCTAGTGGCAAATGCTGCATAACTACTTTTACAGCTGGATAATAGCATGTTCACATTAAACGCGCAAAATTCGTTTCATTTTCACGCATCTTGGCTGCCAAAATGCTTCGAGCGTGTTTGCCTGTGCCACAAATTTCATGAGGCATCGACAGCTGTGATGCTTTTGGTATCTACTTAGTCAGGACAGGCCCTTGCAGTCTACTATCCTGCGCCATGTGGGCTTCATTAGAAGGCCTCGAATAATAGAGTGAGGTGCTGGTCATGCATCGGGTCGGTCTTACCTGTCACATGGGCCAATACGCTGTGTCATGTGACGGCGGGCGTGGCGGCTTGTCAAGTTGACTTGAGATGGTGAATGATTGATTGATAACTTCAGAAGCAATGGCTTCTGATGCCTCCCTCGGCTTCCTCGCCGATGCCAAGTCCACGTGGATCCAAATCTGTGGAGATTTTGTCAGAGCTAGTACTTTGCGCAGCTGCATTTGGGAATTTGCTCCGAGCATTCCAGATGGGCAAATCCAGGCAGTTTTAACTCTCCTGGTACTAGAACGAATTCGTCCTTGCGCTGAATACGGGCTACAGCTCTTGGTCGCACGCACGATCCAGTCGCGCTGGCTTTCAACAAACATTGCTTCGTTCTGCGCAAGTCTCCTGCATGACCGCTGTGGCCGCGTCGCCTATGAGCTTTAGCCATTCTGACAACGACCTCGCGCGACACCTTGGTCTGCTCGGCGAGCAACTTGACCCGAATCTCAGTCAGGAGTTCTCTGGCTTACCATCGGTGGATTTTGCCAGCATTTTGAACTCTGACATGGTGGCGCCGAGCAATGTCAAGCACGAAGACAAAACTGTCAGTCATACAGCAGAACAGGACGGAGCGGACGACGACAGCAACGCCGACATCAGCGAGTCTGGCAACGACTCCGACAGTGACGATGACACTGCTGCGGTGCCACAGCAGCCTGGTACACCCCGCCACCCCCGTGCTGACGTCCCTGAAAACTCACTGGCCCCTGAAGCAGCTGCACCTTCCACTAGCATGGCCGCACCTGTGTCCTCAGCAGGCTTCAGAGGCAGCTCACCAACTTTGAAGGCTACGCACATGGCTTTGCCAGTAACATGCCAAGGCTTTGTTGCCCTGTCAGACATCAATACTGCCAGTTGCCAAGCCAACAGCCACTCAATCAGCTCTAGCCCATCCAGTGCTCTTGGTGGTGATTCCAGCAATCCCTTTGATCAGGATACGCCTTCAGCCACAACAGAGCAGAAGGGCAAGAGAAAGGCAGACCAGTTGGATTTGGACACAATCATGGACCCGGCTGAAAAGAAGAAGCAGAGGCGGCTTGCCAAGAACAGGGCTACAGCTGCTTTGTCAAGGTACAGTCACTCTCCCACGCTCTCCCACCACTGCCTGTCCATCCGCATGCCGCAGTCTGCTGCTTTGTCACGCGCACCTGGTCACACTGCTGCTGCCTGCCAAGCCTTATATTTGCTAGTTGCCTGTTTTCTGACGCTCGCTTGTGATGCTATATGTATGCTAGCTGCATGTGTGCTGATAAGCAGATGTTATGCAGAGAAAGAAAGAAGGCTCAGTTGCAAGTTCTGCAGCAGAGGGTGCGCACCCTTGAGCAGGAGAACACTGGTCTGACTCAGGCTCTTTCCATTCGTGATGCTGAAATCAAGCGTCTGAAACAAAGGCCTGCTGCTCCACCTAAAGGTGCTCGCTCTCGCACTGCCTCTGCCAGAAAAGCATATGCTGCTCGCTAGCGCTCTGCTGCCCAGCTATGCCAGGTTGCTGTCAAGCACCTGCAGGCCAACCACACAGCTCAACAGAATGCACAGGCTGCTCACAGGCTGGTTGCTGACAACAACTATAGGTGCTGAACTCGCTCCAAATGAATTTTGCTGTGGCCAAACAGCCCCTCCCTTTTTACGCATGGCTCGCTACTGGTTCCTGATCCTTAATCCGATCCCTGATCCCTGGTGGTTGTGAACATTTCTGACAGATGCTGTCCATTTGTTGTGTTCATGCTATATTTTGTTGATTTTGTAGACCAGCATAGGCCTATGGCACAGGTGACAAAGCTTGTTAATTTCGTTCTATAAATGGTGACAATTATAGACAGATGTACTTGTTCAGCATTGTTACGTCACAGCTTCAGCATTGCTACTTTACACATCATCAAAGCTTCAGCACTGCTTGTAATAGTGGACAAGGTCACAATGCGCTGTGTTTGTGAGGTTGGCTGGGCTTTGAGGTGGAGCTGTGCACATTCTGACGTATGCATCATGTGCATTGCATAGGCCAATATCAGCATAGCTGTGATGAGTTGCTGTTCCATTGTTGGTCAGGTACAAGCTCAAGCTCAGGGTTGTGAGTATCAGGTGTTGTGGTGTGTGCTGTGTTATTTGCTCAGAACGCTGAACAGCTGTGGTGTCTATTGTGTATTGCGCCTGGCTGCCCATGATAGCCCGTAGACTTTTCGCCCATGGACTCGGTGCCTCTTCACATGTGTGCTACACTATGCTCGCATGGCTCACAGCTGTCTCTGCTGAACCCCCCCCCCCAAACAAGCGTGTGTGTCTATATAGGCACTATCTGTGAGGCTGACTCAGTTGCGCCAGTCACAACAGAAGTTGCCAAAAACCCAGGTCCACGTATAGTTTACCCCTCTGTCTCAGCCTTGCCTCGCATATACCGCAGTGTAGCCAACCCACCGAGCAGCAGCTTCCCTCATCAACCTAGGGCAACAACAGGTATGCAAAGCCAGTGCCTCCACGCATAGCACTGGTGCTAGTACGTTTGATCTTTTGTTACTGACCATTGATCATCATATGAGCACTTGCAGTAAGCGTCATTCAGCAAATTATTTGCGCTTCTTTTTGTCTGAAGATGCATTGCATTCTACATCAGTTGAAGCATCATGTATGCATTTACATACACAAGCTCGACATGTGTACCTTAACAGCAAATCAGATGTTCAGGCATATGCGAGTGCGCTGCCCTGTTTGGAGGTGCATTGCATCATGCATTGTGTCGTCCATTATGTGTGCACCATGTATGCATCGCCTGTCATCAAGAGCATGTCTGCTGCCTGCTGTATCTGCTGTTGTCCATCAGTTGTGATCAGATTGTGTGATTGCTTTGTTACTCGTGAAGCACATGCTGTCTTGCCTGACAATTACAGGCATCAATTTGCATGCGCTTTTTGCAGATGCTGTTGTGTGTGTATACCATGAGATGGCGTCAGCTTGCACAAACATAGCGCCTGTGATAGTTAGCACTCGTTACAATGGCACATCTTTTGCGTATTGTCTGTAGGCTATCACTGTCTTTGTGTTCATGTCTTTTGAAACACAATCAATCGACCAATTGCACCTTGTGTCCTTGGGACCCAACAGGAGTGTCAACTGACAATATCCCAAAAAAATGCTGTGCGTAATGCTGTGCATGACATGGTTGTTTTGTCCTGACAGGTCACCCCCCTGTGGGCGCCACCACACACTACCCCCAGCGCAGTGTCTTCAGCGCCCCTGTGCTGGAACATCGCCACACTGCCCACTCAGAGCAGCCTTCCCTGGTCCACTCTGACCAGCAGCAGCAGTCCCAGTCAAATGCCCGCAGTCAGTCTGTGCAACCTGCACAGTCTGTTCAGCTGACACATTCAGCTCATCCCACTCAGTCGGGTCACCCTTCACAGTCAGTGCACCCATCACAGTCACAGCACCCGTCACAATCAGGCCATCCATCACAGTCAGGAGCTGCCACTCAAGCAGTGGAGTCAGGTCAGCAGGAGGCTACCAGTCATCACCAAGCCAGGCTGAACCCAACTGCCTCAGGCTTCCAGTCTGAGCAACCCACGCTCTCAATTCAACCCAGCAGCCAGACCCCTTTCAACGTCGTTACGTCTGGTGAATCTGGTCACCCGGCCTTGAAACGTCAGTCCTCTGTTGCTGCAGCTGCAGACAAGCAGCGCATGGCGCCTCCTGCTGCTGTTGACAGCTTCAGTGTCCAAGTCAGTCCATTTTTGGCACAGTCTGAGCGCACCTTGCACATACAACAGGCGCCTCCAACTCAAATTGCTCCTGTGAGTGAGTCCAACTCGCAGCAGAAGTTCATGCAACCCATGTCGAGCAGGTCTGGCAGCTTCACCTATGGCAGCACCTACCCCCCACCCCCCTTTGGTCCCCCATCCCAGCAGGGGGCTCCCCCCCACCACCAGGACCCACATGGCTTCCCTTCCACCATGCAGTCCCACATGTCTTCTCAGGGCTCTGCTGGCAATTGGCAGGGCATGAGCCCTAGCCCTTACCACTTCCAGCCCCAACAACACCCCCAACAGCCTCAGATGCAGTCTTGGGCAGGTTTTGAAGAGGTCCGTACCTCTCCAAGAAATCCAGGCAGTGGCTGGCATTGGCCTGATGGCATGGAGCCAGGTCACATTGATGGGCTGCAGCACAGTGGTTCCAGCAAGTGGGACTCACAGGCTGGAAGATCAAGTCAGTTCTCAGCGCCTTCTCAAGCTGACTGGCAGGAACAGCAGATGTGGCAGTCTACCCAGCAGCAACCATCAGATGCATCAGGCAAGTTGTTGCTCTCATGCGTGCCTGTCATGTACAATGATAGCAGCTTGTGCAAGTCTGGTGGCCTTGTCTTATGCTGATTGTGATGGGCAATGTTGCTCTGATTGTGCAGCTGATTGGGTTTTGCTGACAATGACCTGTAGCAAAGCTAGACTTTTTTTTGTAAGTTTGGTCTGGGTGTCAATTTCATTGCATCTTTCTGTTTCTGGGACATGGCACCAGTCCTCAGCGGCATGCAGAAGCCTCTCTGTCCACACTTTGTCCCTGAATCAGTTGACAAGCTGGCTCCTGGGTCTGTACTTCTGATCAGCTGCAGCTTGTTTTGACACAATCATTGCCACTGGCAGGTTCTTGGGCAGGCCCAGTACGCCCCCCTTGGCCCCCCCAGGCTATTGCTGTCACCCCAGGGGGGTCAGCTTTTGGTCACACAGTGGGTCCTCTGACTGAGCCCCATAGGTTGCCAGGGGAATTAGAACCCCCAGCATGCCGTTGGATGGCTTCTGCTAACTCCACCCTAGCTGAGATGTTCCCAGGTTAGTGAGGTTAGTCCCTGCTCAGCAGGTCCCGATTTTCTCGATTTGTTTTCTCGCACAAATCGGTTTTTGCAGCAGCTTTACATCTTGAACGCCTGTCTGTTCCAATGGCAAAGGCTACATTTACTCTAGGTTCGCTGTTGATGACATGACATAGCATGCAATGCAGGACGCTGCTCTGATTTGCCTGCGAAAACATGTTGCTGCGCCAATCTGCCTGTCAGATCATTCTGCTGGTCCAATTTTGCTGCTTCTGATACATGAGCGGTGCTGTCACATGTCCTGATGGCAGAAGCCACATTCATTTGTGGTCAGCTGCCATATGCATGACGTGCAGCAAAGGCGACTGCTAATTTTGTTGCTTACAAACTGGTATGTACTCTGTCAGTTGCTTGATGAAATGCTCAAATCTTGGCAGCTTTGTTTTTCACAGCTGTGTCGAAATATAGGTTGCAGTCTAGACACCAGCATCACATGTGCAGATGTCCACCTTTGCTGACACGCAATCCAAATAACCTGCACAGCTGTCTCAGTATGTCATGTATTGCTGACATGCGTCTTTTCTGCTGCAGTCATGCCACAAATGCCCCAGATGCCGTCAATGAACGCGAGTCCAGCTTGGATTGGAGGCGATTTTGACCTTACAACAGATCAGGATGGGCTGCCCGAACTGCCAGAATAAAGGGCTTCTGAATCAACGGAGTTGTTTGTACGGGCATGAAGAAGAATGGGGTTGTTCATATGGTTTCTAACATGTGCGAGAGGGAGTTGGCATCATATCAGGCTGCATTGTGTGTTGTCAAAGTTCTGGTATGTCTTGATGGCAACATCAAGTTTTGGGATCGTGTCATGTCTGGTCCAGGTTTTGCTCCCTGTCTTTGGGGTTGTCTGAGGTGGCTTTTGTTGTAGCCAATACTTGCTATTTCATAGTGCAGCATTTTGTGCATTGCAATCTTATGCAATACTTTGCTGGCAAAGGTACTGCTTTGGTTTATTTGTTGCTTTCCATGTTTGCTAATTTGTCAGCAACCTTGATCAAACATAGTTACAAAGCCGAGGTTATAGTCATGTTGAGAAGACTTGCCACTGTCTTTTGCAGTGCTTGCGTTGGTACATCTTCATGTGGTGTGTATCTGCTCAAGCGAAGTATGGCAGAAATGCTTTTGATTTATTTCTCTTAGTGTCCCTGATTCAATCTGTTTGAAGGCCTTGTGTTTTGTGAGCTTGTCATTGCAACAGGTTTCATTTGCGCCTGATTGCCAGTTACATACTGGCAATGTTCAAGAGGTTTAAGCGGGGCTAGTCATGTGGGTGTGTAAGGCCTTCAGCTGCGGGGTAGTAGATCTGCAGCATGTACACTACAGCAGGGCGAGAACAGTCTGAACTTTGAGTCTTTCATTGCTGTGTTTTGTCGAAAGTCTTGTTGCAACATCACATTATTTAACAGTACAGCATGCAATGAGCAGTCTGCTGAACACGCAGGACAGCATTAATATGGCAGGTCGTGGTGTACTCTGCTGCTGTTGACCCTTGCTGCTGCTGTGACTGCAGTACTGTAGACCCCAAAAGCTGCAAGCTGTGTCTGATGTTACTTCCTGATTGTACGTGATGAGTGTGCATTTGCTGTGTCATACTTCATATATCAATTCACAAGCTGCTGCTGAGCACAGATGCAGCTGCTCTGACATTGTGCCCTCTCTTCACCAGTAAAACTTGCAGCTACAGTCTGCGAACCAATCGTCACTTGGGCATGCAAGTATCTGTCACATCCCTCACATCTGAACTGATGAATATGCCACACAATTTTGCACAGATTTCTCCATTTCTTACAGTTGCTATTGTTAACGCTGCTGCATCTGTTGTAATCTGCAGCCTGAGCTGTAGCTACCGTTACTAATTCTTCGACTATGAGTGCTGAGCAGTGTGCAACTGGCATCAGGAGTTTGGATTTGACTCAGTCAAGCCTTACAGGTTGCTGCCCATCACAGGCACAGCTGTTTCAATAGCAAAATGGTCCTGCAGCTCAAATCTTCCCGCCTCATTGGGTCCAGAACCAGGCTGCTTGGACACAACACCATGATGCACACGGTAGTGCCCCTGCTGCATATCTTCCACATAGTACTGAAGTGCTAGGCTGATAGATGAGAAGGCAATCTGCAAAAAGCGCAATCAACAAGCCACTTGTGTTTTTGTGTATTGATGTCTTGTGATACAAACTGTGAACAACTGTACGTTTCAGCAGTTTGAGCCAAGTGGATCTGGAAACATGTGTGATCCTGTTTGGCTTGAGCATGAGCACAGCAAGCTCGGCGACACACGAAGTTAACTACATTACATCTAGCCTGGCAGTATATACGCAAGCTTGCGATGCACTCACATGGCAGTACATGCATACTAATTGCTTGATGCATAACATGCAGCGTCGCGCCACTTGCCGCGTATGTGGGCATTGTGCACAGGTGAATAGGGACCTGACGCACTGGACGCACGCACTTGTTGCAACCAGTCAGTTGAAGCAATGACCAGCAGACTTTGGGCAATTGCAAAAGCACTCTGCATTCTACTTTAACTACTTTATGCTCGACTGAATGCATGGCTGCATTTTCTGCCACACTGAAAACTTGCTTGCACGTTCAGCCTCTGTTTGATGCACAAGTACCAGGCCATGCTGACCTCCTGAACAGCAGAAGGAATGATTTGCAGTGAGAGGAAAGTGCATAAGTGCCAGGCCATGCTGACCTGATTAAAGGGGATGTCCTTGGGGTCAAACAGGCTAGTTTCCAGTGTTTCCTGTCCTGGACTGAAGGTGTGGGGAGCAACCAGCTTGGCTCTGCAGCAGCACCCACATGCAGTCAGATACTCATTCATTGCAGTCATTCAAAACGCATGCTAGACAGTTGGTTGCTCAAGTATGTCCCTAGCTGGGCGTGCCTGACTGAAATGCGGATCGTGGTGATTTGCTGCGCTCATATGTCTAACTGATATTCAGCCCTTGTTCATTGCTCACACAATGCACAATGGCTAACCAGCACGATTTTTCTTGTTGTGCAACAAAAGAGTTGATTCTTGACGTCAGTAAGCATCAGCTTTTTGGTGCAGCTTCGGCTGACATGCCGCTTGCAAGCAGACTGGAAGGACGCTGCAGTTTCAGCGACAGCAGCAACAACAGATGGCATCAACTGTGTAACAAATTGCTACAGCCCTATCCATATGCATTGACTTTGGCACTGCTTGTTGTCTGCAGACACTCCTTTGCCCAAGACATAAAAGCACATTGGCCCCAATCCAATCTGACCAACGCCTGTGGAGGAAGACCTTCACAGAAATGGTAGAACAGAAATAGTAGAATAGAAATAGGAATAGAAATGGTAGAATAGAAATGGTAGAATAGAAATAGGAATAGAAATGAAACCGCACTGAGCAAACTGTGGTACTATGCTGCATGATACAGTGATCTCTCCTTATGGCAACTGCTGTGGTTGACAAAAGGTCTTTGGACGCACCTCCCTGAGAGCACCTGCAGGAGAGGTTCCATGTGCGATGCGAAAACCCTGAAAACCTAAAACTGCAAAATCGCTCCAAAATCTGTAAAACAAATGCTCCGGCTTGCACGCGAGCGACCCCAGTTCAAATCTCACTTTTCAACAGCCCAGCTTTTATCTCTTTTTTTCTTTCTCTTCCTGCCTCTCCTTATCTTCCTGACCTGCCTGCACTTCTTGACCTGCATTACCTGCCTGCCTTTCCTGGTTTTATTACCTGCCTGCCTTGCCTAACTTTCATTACCTTCTCAACTACAACGGCTGTGCTTAGACTTGCATCACATGTGGGAGGGGCGTCCCATACTAGTTACATTGAACTGTCCTCATGCAGAGGTGCCACTGCAGTCAAATGCAGGGAGTGCTTCCCGATGACATTGTCCTTACAACGAGAATGTTCCTGCACTGTTCATCAGTACAAGGAAGGAAATGCTGTACCGTAAACCAGCTACAAACATACCTGAAGAGAATATAGGATTGGCCAATGACAGGAATGTCAAAGTGCGAATATGGCGCCAAAATCTCAACTTGACAGTTGGCCTCTTCCCAAGTTTCTCTTGCTGCTCCCTCTGCAAAAAAGATGAAACAGTCCGTATCAAGAGGAAGAAGCCAAACGGCATGCAGCCACAGCACAAATGAAAGCCGTGCATGACGCCCCATTGCATTGCATTGGGATCTGTGCAGTCTAGCAGCAATACCGATGTACTTGCTGCCTTGTCAATGATCCTTGGTCTTGTGTAGGGGTAGAGATGCAACTCACTAATCTCCCTGGCATCAGACAGCAGAAATTTTCTGCAACAAGTTAACACATTCAACACATTCAGCTCATGCATGAGTCATGAGTCACATACCTGCACTGGACTCTCTGAGCTCCATGTACCCAGCTGGCAATGTCCACTTGCCTCTGCAAGGGTCAATGCCTCTCTTGCAAAGCAGAATCTTGCCCTCGTGCTCTACAATACAACCCACAACCTGCATGCCAGGTTTGCTACAGCATCTGCAGCGTAAACTGCCATTGTTGTAGTGAGCATTGACGGCGCCTGAGACAATGCAGCAAGTTCAAATGATAATTCATGCTGTCATTGCATGGTATTCGCTGTTGCATTTGGGCAGTTGCTTTGCCATGCATTATGGGTACCACCTATGATATCACTCATCACAACACAACAGGTGACTGCAGCAGACTGAAAGCTTGGCTGCAAAGGATCCTTTGGACCATCAAACAGCATGCTTGCCTGTATGCAATACACCATGAAACAGGCTAGGCAGACATGGCTGGCAAACTCCCGTCGCACCATTTTGGGGTTCAAGTAATCTATGTACCCGCAATTGCCACACATATGCCGCCAGACGGACTCTCCCTTAGGAATCTGCATCTGCATCTGAGTGCCGCACATACGACAGAATTGGTCTCTCATGTTTTCTGGCTTCTTTGGCAGAGGTTTTGTGCTGGCGTTGCCCTTGTCTTCGTGTGCAAGGCTGCAGGCTCGGAAGCCGGGCTCGCTACCTCGATATGTCGTGGTAGCTCGCTGAGGCTGCCGCATCCTTGTTCTTCGGAATTGAACACCTGCCCTCAGAGCTGATGACGTGCAAGGACCTTGAGCATAGATCTGCGCAAGTCGGTTGATCAAACGATGAGCCTCCTGCAACTTGAGATGACATCCTGCGCAGATGTGCACTTGTACCTGGCAGGCAACCTGAGAAGCATGGCTTGAAATCTTCAGCACTCTCATGTCATGGCCTGGATGGCAATGTCGACCGTGCACAACAGCATTCCTTATCTTGTAGCTGCATAGGGCAGGCTGCCTGCGTTTGCGCAGTCGTCAGATCCGCCTGCGAAACTCGCCGTACCTTCCTCAGAGACTGCGTGGTTGGTGCAATGCGTATCAGTCCCCGCGCGCTTGAAGACAACGCGATTGCGCGTCTCTGCAAGGGAGTGTGTTGAAACGCCAGCAGGTTTAAACGCCAGCAAGAACGCTGAAACTTCAGCTGTAGCTCCGCATTTGCCTTGTCAAGGGACCGCATCCTTGGTTGTGCGTGAGCGCAATTAGCACCTCACGCTGCTAGATCTCTCGATCCGCTTGCGCTGTTCACTGAGTCACACGCGTTTGCTTATTTGAACGTCTTTCTCTTTGTGCGCGGTGCTGCAACCGCCAGTCCTGTGGTAGTCTGCTTGCAGTCTCGTTCATGCGGCAAAATCTCCCTATTTGTGTGTTTTGTCTTGCGTTTTTCAGAGCATCCATTGCCGAGAGTGATCAACCTCAGATCATACCAAAGCATGCAGACGAGATAACGCTCATTCCGGGATTGCACTCCCCCCTCAAATCAAGACACTATGGTGGCTACATCACTGTCGATGAATCACATGGTCGGCACATGTATTACTACTTTGTCACGAGCCAGGGGAATGCTGCAAAAGATCCTCTGGTCTTGTGGCTAAATGGCGGTCCTGGATGCAGCTCCTTTGATGGTGCGAACGAAATGCCACTCATCAGATTTAGAATCTCACATTATAGGTTTCTCGCTCATGGATGGAATGCTGCTGAGCTGCATGCAGGTTTCATATATGAGCATGGCCCGTTTGACGTGCAATTTGCTGAAAATAGTCCTCACAGTGAAGATGGCAAGCTAGTGCTTCATGACAACCAATATACATGGAGCAAAGCAGCCAACATCATTTATTTGGACTCACCAGCAGGTACTGCATACACTGTTATTCAGGATACCAAATTTAGCATACTTTGACATTCAGCATACGTTCAACAAACATGGCGAGCTTATTCCTGGCACCAAAGCCAGATTTGTTTGCTTGCCAATGTGTGGCCCACATTCAGTTGTGTGCATTGCCCTGCTTCATCGGCTTGTCTTTGATTGCAGACAAGACTTTCGCTACATATATCTAGCACATGTGCTAGAACCGTAAACGTTACTTACATTGTGTTATTTGGTTGCAGGGACAGGATTGTCATACTCAGAGACGCATGCAGACTATGTCACCAATGACACACACACTGCACAAGACTCCAATAGGTTCATCCGACGCTTCCTGCAGCGCTATCCTGAGTATGCAAAGAATGACTTCTATATCATTGGTACGCTTTTGATTGCAGCCTCAACGTTGCTGAATCAGCTGTCGCTCATGTACTTCAAGCCAATCATGCACCATGCATTCTGAAAGCACAGTCAGAACTTTATCCCTAATGCTGTGGACTGGTACGTCACAGACAGCAATTAGAGGAACCGTGCCAAGTCGTCTGACCACTACCCATGCATACACGTGCACAATTGGATTCTGCTGGCAGGCCAGCAGCAGCTAGTCTCTGCATAGACCTTCACAGCATCAGGATATGAATGCCTATATGCTAAGAGCAAATCACCGTCACTCAGGAGCTCATGTTGCATTTGAACAGCTTTCGACTTTGTCAGCAGCTTGCATTCATCTTGAGAGCTGAGCTGAGCTCCATTTGTACAGCCAGTAACTGCAGGCCAGGTGCCTCAGGTGAGAGCTATGATAGAGTGCATCATTGTCAGCCCTGTGTATCAGAAGTGCATGTTGCTTTGCTACAGTCTACCACTCTGTGGCCAGCATAGACGCCACACCTTGTTTGTGACTCAAGCTGAAGTCCAGCTGTACATTCAATAGTTAGGTTTCCTGTGCCTCAGGTGAAAGCTATGCTGGAATATATGTGCCGACATTGGCGCAGACCATTCTGCAAGGCAACGACGCTGGAGAGGAGCCTGCTGTTAATATACAGGTCAGCCTCATGCATCAAGCAATGGTAAATGTTGCTTGAATGACTGTTTCAGCTCCTGCTGACTGCATTGCCCCTGCTCAAATGACAAGCACTGACCTTGCACTGCATATGCAGCATTGAAACGCAAACTGTGTGGCAGGCTGAGCTATACAGTAAACTCTCTTTGTAAGGACACTCGATGCAAGGACAATCTCGTCGTAAGGATAGCGCCATTGGTAACCAATCACTGCAATCTGACTGCAGTGGTCCCTCTGAATAAGAAAAATTTGATGTAAGGACCTTTTGTTTGGTGACCAAAGCAGTCGTTATAAAGAGAGTTCACTGTACTGCCCTTGGTCTTGTCCATGCACTCTTACATGCATATGAGCTACCTGTTTTTGTCACCTCACAATACATCTTAGCTGGAAAGCGTCAGCAACATGCTCACATGCACTGTGATGTTGTCATTTGCGCAACAGGCAATACAATACGCAATGCACATGGGGGATGCGTAGTATATGACATGTAACATATGTGACACTCACAAAATACTGTCTTTGTCATATTGCAGGGCTATGCAGTCGGCAATGGGGTGACAGATGATGAGGTTGATGGTAATGCCATCATCCCTTTTGCTTATGGCAAGGCGCTGCTGAGCACAGACCTGTACACGGAAGTTGTGCACGAGTGCCAAGGCAGCTTCTGGAATGCAACCAAAGGTGACACTTGTACATGCTTCAATGCACTTGCATAACTGGCTGCTGCCTGAGCTGCTTAGCTTGCCACAAATCAGCAAAGGCCCTATGCTGGCTGACATGTATACATTGCTTTTAATGCACCTGAATGATCACACCACTGCATATTCAGCAGTGATTGACAAATTGGCAGAAACACACAGCATGCATTTAAGGCAATCTCACATCTTGGGGCAGGACTTGGTGTTAGCTGATGCAACCAACAGCAGATGCTGCCGGTATGGTTGCTGCTTTTGACATGTCAAAGGATTTTGGCTTTGCCTGCTGCCAGCAGGCTTCAACTTCCAAAGCAGTATGCACCAGAAATGTAAAGTGGTTTGTGCCGTGCAGGCAGCACGTGCGATAAACTACTGGAGGTTGTCTACAATGAGCTGAAAGACATCAACCTGTATGACATCCTGTGGACGTGCTACCATGGGAGCAAGCCCAGACAGGAAGCACTGCTGCATGCCAGGTATGCATCTCACATACGCACAGACATCTGGCCTGTGATTCTACACTCAGTCCTGCATTGCCCACATGCATGGACACGGGTCCAGACAGGAAGCACTACTGCAAGCAAGGTGAGCATTGGAAATATGCATGGTCGCAATCCCTGTGGTTGCAGGGTAGTGCTGCATTTCACATGTGCTCACTGTTGCACCCAAGATCTCAAACTACACATGCGTGAACAACAGGCCTAGTGGCAGGCCAGGTGTGCATTGAACACATGCATGGTCGCAACTCCCATGGTTGCAGGGTAATGCTGCATTCCACAGGTGTCCAATCGTGCACCCAAAATAACATACTACAATGCATGGGCAACAGGCCCGATGGCAGGCCAGCTATGCATCTCGCAACTGCACACACAACATGCTTGTATCTGCAGGCTAGCTGTGCATTGCACACATGCATAAACAGGTCTGTTTCACCTGTGAGCAACGACACTGCATGTTGCCTTGCCTGCTTTCATGTCTGCAAACAGTCACTGAAAGCTGAAGGCAAGTGCTGATGATGTTGCCTAGGGCAGGGCCACAGGGGCGGTTCTGGCCCTTGGGGGCCGCTGTTGGGGCGGGGGTGGTACCCACCTGGAGTGACCTTCTGGGTGCAGAGCTTGGGCATGTGCCACCATGCCTAGATTCCAGGTCAGCTCCCATATTTTCTGCTGCCATTTGCTGACCCAAAGCTGATGTTAGCTGCAACTTCTCAAGAACTTCCATCAGAAGTGCTGCTGCCTTATGCTGACAAGAAAAGCTCACAACGCAAGCAAATTTGGGGCATGGTGGTACCCAAGGTGGCGCGACCTGCTGGGGCCAGAGCTAGGGCATGTGCCACCATGCCTGGATTTCAGGTCAGCTGCCATACCTGCTGTTGTCTTTGCGGACTCAAAAAGGTATTAGTCAGCTGCAGCTTCCCAAGGATGTCCATTTGAATTGCTGCATTTTTTGACAAGGAAGCTGACAACATCATACACAAGACTTGAACACAAGGCCTCAACAACTCAGAAGTGGTGGTTGCTTGATGCTCACTTGGAAACACATAAGGAGCGAGTTGGAAATATAATCAGGTTTGCAAAGCAAACTTGGGGTTGACACAATGAGAATTCAAGAGCTGCGGGGTGCAATGCTTGTCTCCAAACCTAAGCTGAGCTGCTGTCCTACAGTGCCTGTGCTGCAGCATAGAAGTGTGAGGGAGCAAATCAGAGAAATGTCTGTGTCACAGCAAATGTAAAGAGTGTGTGCCAGCAGTTGCTGCTGAGCTGACAACTTCAAGCAGTCTGTCATGTGCGCTGAATTTTGTATGTCTGCAGGGAGATGTGGGCTTTTGCCAACAATGATGAGATCAGAAGAGCCATCCACGCTGAGCCAATCTCCAAAATTGGGCGTTTTGATGAGTGTTCAGACCGCATCACATACGCGCATGACACAGACTCTATGATCCCCATCCATGCTGATCTTGTTGGCAAAGGTACAGCAGCCCTGATCATATAAGCAGACCACAAGTTGTCACCCCATCAGCTTACATACAAGGCACAGTAATGCAACAAAATAAATGACCGTGTCAAACCCTGCATCAGTAAATGTACTGTCAAGACATTTCTGTCTTGCAGTCTTCCAATGCAGACTTTTGCAAGTCACCAGAGCAAGCCGTGCGTCTTGGATCTTGCACCGTTGTCGCCAGCATGAAGTTTCTGTAATCTTGTCATCGCCGACTGAACAAGCTTCAATGCTTTGCTGAGGTCTTGACTGCAGAGGCTACACACGCTTGTTGTATCATGAGTGCTGTGCTGTGTAGGCCTGAGAGTGCTGATCTATAGTGGCGACCATGACATGTGCGTGCCTCACACTGGCAGCGAGGCGTGGACTCGTGGCTTGGGGCTCAAAGTCACAGAAGCTTGGCACCCATGGAAGGTCAATCATCAAGTAAGCAAGTCAACATCTGATGACATAGTACATAATCTAACAGCATGATGTCTGCAACACATGCTGCTTACATTCCATACATCAACAATCGAGGGTTGACACTTCAGCCTGAATTTGGCTGCCGCTGATCATGTGTTGCTCACGCAGTGGAAAGGCCTGATAAACAATTGTTATCTGTATTTTGTTGATCATTTGGCTGTGCATGCGCAGGTAGCGGGCTTTGTTCAGCACTACCAGGGCTTGTCTTTTGCCACTGTGAAAGGAGCTGGACACATGGTAGGTCAAGCCAAGCCTGCAGAAGCGCTGAGTCTGATTGACAGGTTCCTGAGACAGGAGTCGTACTGAGTGTTATGATCAGTCCAATGAGTTCAGTAAACGAATAAGCGCACACAAGTGCTGTAGGTGTAGTGTAGGCTTGTGTGCGACGTTAATTAGCATATGTTGCCACAAGCATAATGACACATGTTGCCATAGGCAGGCAAGGTTGCGTGTCAGATGCTAGCACATCAAATTCTTTGATTTGACGACTCTTGGAGACCATGGTCTAGTAAGGACAGGCCCAACCATTGAGATTATCAATGAAGGGAACCTGGTCTGGCAAAGACATGATGGACCATGTTTGACTGTTTTGCAACGTGGTGTTCTCCGCGGTTGCATGAACAAGCTTGTTTGAGCAGGCTCGTTACACAATCGCAGCCTATGCTACTGTGTTGAAACTATGACATAGCTCCCGTGATGTCACTGCAGTTACGGTTCGTCACCATGCCTGCTATCAGCAGAATCTTATTCTCAGATTTGATGCAGATCGTATACTGAAATGCTCAAAATTGTTTGGCAGATAAACAACCCCTCCACAATAGTTCACTCGCCCTGTTACCTATGCACACACAACGTGTCTAGCTATGTCGTGTAGTAGTACAATCAAGCAGATATCAACAAAAAAATGCTTCCGCTGGGCCCACTGGCAAGAGTGGAACTTTCTGAGTGTTTTTCAGAGCTCCCTCACGCCCACTGAAGGAGCCTTAAGCTTGGCTGATCAACTTAATTCTACAACACCTGCTGCAAATAGCATTGAGCGTTGCAAACACATATACGGTACCACGCAGAGCATGTTCATGTTGTGACTGTCAAAATCCGCTATATGCTTGCTTGCGTGAGACTCAGGTTGCCCCTTCGTGCTGGATCACACTCACAAACACTGCAGAAGCTGCTTTGCTTGGTGTGAATTGTTGCAAACACGCCAATCATTCAGGCAATGTATGTTCATGCTGTGATTGGAAGGATGCTGAGACTTGTTGCTGGCCTGAAAACTAGGTCGCCCCTTCCTGCTGAGCACTCTTGTATATTTGGTAAGCAGCAGCTGCACAAGTTGCATTGCCAATCCAGGTGAGACTGGCTTGAACTGCCACCAGAAAATCTAGATCAGGGCTGTTGTAAAAGAAGTGGTAGGTACAGGCACAGATGGCCCCTGCTAACAATGGCATCATGCCCCATGTCAGGCCCTTCCACTTGGCATTGCCTGCAAATCAAGATCTTTGATGTAGAGAAACATGGTTTGCACAATTGCAAATGCAACTTGGTGCTCATGGTCACTGTGCTCATGTTTGTGTTGAAAAGGCAGCGCAAAGGCCTTCTGATGACATACAGGTACCTCAATGCAGTGTGTGACGTGTCGTCAAGCCCACCTGTGACCTCAGCATACTTCCAAACAAGTGCCATGGCTATGGTCCACTCTAGCACACTTGAAATGTGGATCACCCAAGTAGGAAAAGACAGTGCATTGTCAGGCTCTTGGCGTATTGTGAACGCCAACGCAGGATTCTGCTGCAGCGGCAGAAGAGCTGCTGCCAAGGCTAGTCCCAAATCAAATTGATGAAGCTTCTGCTTCTGTGTCGCTGGCTTGGCTGGCTTGGCTGGAGTGATCGGCTGATGCTGTAGTGGGCTGCTGGCTTGCGAACTTTCTGCACGTCGCTGATGCAGAAGTTTTGATTCGCCAGAGTGCTTCTGGCTGACATTGACAACAGGGGAAGAGCGCCGCTGCTTTCGCACACAACCTTGCTGCTGCTTGCAATGCACCCGACTATGAACGGGTATGGCAGCACAAAAGGGCTGCCAGCTTACGTGTGACCTGTGCATGGCGTTTTGCAAGCTCATGCTGCCAATTTAGCTAGACAGCGCAGGCAGCGACATCTGATCGTTTGAGCACTCGAGTCTGTTTTCTGTGTAGAAGATGAAGCGTTGCGACTTTCCGTGATCAAAAGACCCCACTGCAGGTGACCTGCAGCATGCCTTGAAAGGCGTGCTGAGGGACCTACAGATGGGATGGGCAGCCGATAACGCATATGGGGAGCCCGACACGAAGGCGGGTGTTTCCCTTCAACTTTCTGTTAGCAGAATTTGATGGTGATGCTAGCTCAGCAGCGCTGCTTCAAGAGAACCGTGTGCATCGGCAACAAAAGCAGCAGGATCAGTGTATCTTTCCAATGGCTTGGTCGGCAGCAAGCTTTGCAAGTTTGCAACCGTGCTGCTGATCAGCATGCACTGGTTTGCATGCAAAGATTTTGCAGAGAAGAGAGAGAATAATTTTACATGCTTTAGCCAGCCAACAAGGCTGATCACATGTGCCACACT
>BDIU01000270.1:0-20724 GCA_002118135.1 Trebouxia sp. TZW2008 | reverse complement strand
CGGCGCAATCGAGTGTGTTCACGCCTGCGTGCGTGCTCTGCAGCTCTGCACTTGCCGCTGCCGAGAGCTCAGACCGCGGTCACGTGTGATGCAAACCCACATTGAAGCTTCGAACCCGTTCCCAGAGCAGGTTTCGTTGAACCCCAGTTCATTCAAAATTTCGTTCGTCTTCACCTCCCTGAAACCCGCACGTGGCCCTTCAATCTGCTCGTGTGGACGGCCTCTGCTATGCCATTCCTGAGAGTCATGACTAACGTCGAGCTTTACAACATATTCCGCACCAAGTAGATGCCCTGTTGACTTGCACGCGCGCAGGCAAGAAAGGCCAACGGCGTGCGAACAGTGTCGCTCTCACTTGTGCAGTACGATCAGCATACTGTGTGCGAGAAAGGCAAGCGATTGTTCTGCACACAGCCGATGCAGGCCTGATCACTCCAGCAAGTCAACTCGTGGCATATTCCACCCTTGCTTGCGGTCAGGCATGAACAAAGTGCTTGTTTTGTGAAGTACTGTGCGTCTGAGTGGCTTCTACGCATGCTGGGCTCGACCATGTAGCAGGCGGAGTGTCGCGGATGTGCAGCGTCGACGAACCTTCAAGGCCTAGAAACGTTTTCGAGCTGGCCGGCAGCCTGCCGTTGTGTAATTTGTTGCAAGTGCCCGGGAACATCATCAACGACGTGCGTCGGCGAGCTAGCCGCGAGCGGGTTCAGCATCTGCAAAGGTCACAGCAGAGCAACTTTGAGGTCTTGTGCACCGTCCAAGCCAAGCCTTTGCAAGCTCTGCTGAAAGAACAGTCAGAACAGCATTCGCTATGTCTCAGCCAGCAATCAGAAAGGCAGTCGCTATGTCTCGGCCAGCTACAAACAGCTATCAATCCAAAGGTATCCAAGCACCAAAGTCGATGTCTGTGTCTCCAGAGTACACACTAGGATAGTCAACTGTACACCAGTGCTGTATGGCCTGGTGAAGCGTACAAATCAAGCTTTTGTCACAGGGCGAAGGCACCAACGACAGAACAAGAAATGAGCGCATTCTGAACACCTTGACGTCTCTGCCCATTATTTTTTGTGGGCTCCACACCATCAGGTCAGGTGCAATGAAGACATGATCCCCCCTTAGCATGCAGTGCAGCCTTTCCAGGCCATGTTGCAGCGCTGCATTCCCAACCCTGACAGTAGACCCTGCCCAACATAAGCCATTTGATGTGTCTGCAGGCAGCGTGAAAGCAACGCTGGCAAGCAATTTGGTATCAGCTTGCTAGGGGTTGGTTTGGCTGCAACTGCATACCATGCCAGTAGTGGCAGGCTGCGCAGGCACCTGAGAAAGCTTGATTACTGGAGCATCAGCCTGTGCACATCTGCAGCTGTAAGGGCAGCGATGCCTGCCAAGTCTCAGGTACACCACATGCTGTGCCAAATCTCAGGTTGGCTAAAATGCACAGTGTCAAACTTGCTGTCAAGGGGTTATACTGTTTCACATGACTCATTGGAGTGCGTGCATGGCTCATCTGGTTGATTGCTGCAAGATGCTGACCAGTTGAACGCCAGTAGTTGATAAGGCACCGTCTGATGCTGTACACTGAGATGTTGTCTATAAAGCTATATG
The DNA here is from genome assembly GCA_002118135.1 of Trebouxia sp. TZW2008. NCBI lineage: Eukaryota > Viridiplantae > Chlorophyta > Trebouxiophyceae > Trebouxiales > Trebouxiaceae > Trebouxia > Trebouxia sp. TZW2008. The sequence goes on along the minus strand of BDIU01000270.1, from coordinate 19,119 downwards.
TGAATGTTTGGAGGTGTTTTTGTGCAGGAAACGGCCAGGTTTTCATCGATAGGGCTTCTGGCTTTGGCCCCCTTTCAGCCGTCTGCAGTCACAGCAATCAATGCCAGCATGACACAGGTACTGCACGCTTCACTTTTGCTGAATAGTGTGTGTCCGCATTGATGTGTTGCTTTTGTTTGGGCATTGACTGCCTCATGCCATTGACACTTAATATACAAGAAAAGTGTATGCTGTTGGTTTGATAACAGAATTGTATTTTCCACAAAGCAGCGTAAGACTTACACCTGTAGCCAATATGCTACCTGGCGAATTTGCAGGGCTCATCTGCTTGTTGAGAGATGCATGACCATGCTGGATTGACAGGCTCTGCATGATGAGTCAGCCTTGATTAATCTTGAAAACCTATGCTAACTACGGGTAGTCTGCCTGCAGTTTGAGTATGCAAAGTGCGCAACCAAGTGTCCACAAGTGAAGTCTGCACATCGGCGGCAAGCTGTCACATTGGCAGCAGGCATGGCATGCTTTGGTCTTGAAGACATGGCCATTGATCATGACATTGGGTTTGTGCATGCCATGTGGCACTGCCTTGCCTGTTATGCTGTGTCTAGTGTGAATGCGCTCATCAGCTATAAGGAGCGCCAGCGGCGTACTTGAGATGCTGGCATGACATACATGACCGTCAAACTTCTTGGTGGATCAAATTGGTGGATCACAAACACTGATGCAACACTGTTGCACGACTTGTAATTGAACGGCAGAATGTGTTGAAGCAACACATCTGGGATGCAATATGGATTGACAGCGAGAGCCAGGCAGGCATGCAGAAGTTTTTGCTGCATGACATCGTGCTTGCAATCCTTGGCCTGAATCTCTGTGGGCAAACCTCATTGCATGACATGCAACTGTGGATGTTACAATGCATCCTTCTGTGATACCTAACACAAACCCTTTAACAGCTGTATGGGAGATGAAGCGGCAAGGGCGATGTATGAAAGGCTGAAAAGATAGCAGCTTGCCTCACACTTTTGAAATACTTGTAGCTTGTAAAAAACCAAGCAGACTACGTTCAAGCACATGTGTCACCTGGCAAGTCAATGAGACAGCATGCTCTTGTCATGCTGTCTATGCTGCGTAATCAGACACAGATTATTGCTATGCGCATCTGAACAACTGCACCACAGAAATGCGATCTTTGGCTATGTTGTTGCTGCTGTAGGCCTTCAAACACTTCAATGCTGTATATATCAGCTGCCAGCCTCACACAGTGTTGGACACAAGCGCATATCAAAGGCAAAAAGCGATACAGTAACATACAGGTATTGACAGGCTTGGCAGAGTGCGAATCATGCCTCAGATGGTCAGCGCCTGCCAAGCCGTCACTCCTGAGTAATAGTAACAGCTACTGGCTTGCAAAAGAAAAGAAAGGCAAGAAATTTGTATTCTGTGAGGCATCATGGTGGGGAGCCTTTGTGAGCAGAAGCAGCCTGGCATTGTACAGCCAGGGTTGAAACTATACAATCTGGAGTTCTTGCCCAGCTAGCCTGGACACTTTGCATCCTCTTTGAGCAATCCAGCGACCTCAGAGTAGCGCTGTTGAGCTCTCCTTGTCTAGATCAAGGCCATACACATCTTCAGCGGTGAAAGGTTTGCTAGCCTAGACTCCGAGCGACCGTGAGTGCAAAATTGCGCTGCTAAGACCTCTCATATCAACACTGTGCATTCAGCTAGGATGTGCTCACAGGAAAGAATGGCCTGGGATCAGGCAGTGCTAATTGTGATGGCTGAGCTGAGCCATATTTACGCTGGTTGCAGCTGTGAGGGTCAGGCTGGCGGCACCTACAAGCACAAACCCCACCTTTTGATAGTGATCAATGATCTTTTGCGCATGGCAGCTGTATGAACGCGCGTTTACATAGAAATGTGCTGTGGGAGAGCTTTGCATGCTGTAAAATGTGCTTTGCATGTTTGACAAGAGGAAACTGACAAGACACATCATGTGCGTCAGTCAAGCAAGACAAGCACCTTGACAGGGTTTGAACACTCCTTACTTTGAGTCTGACTGCTGTCTGCAGCTGATGCCTGGAGCATTGGCAGCTGGCAGAGAGGGTGAAGCAGCTGGGCGCCTCCACCCAACTTTGCCGGCACAGGAGAGCTGCTGCCTGTCTGTGCCGTTCTGAAGCTAAAAGACTCAGCAGAGCTACAGACTCAATTGCTAAAGCGGGCGAGACTTGTTCAAGCAGAGACAGCAACCCAGTGTGCAAAACTTTTGAAGCTGAGCCAAGTTTGGGCTGACAATGGCTCACAACATCAGCTCAAGCCAGCACAGGTTGACAGGGCTCAAGTAACTTGAGTTGAGGTCTGTTGGCAGCACTGACGGGAGAATCAGTGGGCATGAAACCTTGCTGCTGGTGGGCATCATACTTTGCCGCTGATGGATTGTTCATGTAGAGCTTCAGAATGCAACTAGTTGAGATTCAAGAACAACTACATCTCAAGAAAGGGCGCAGGCTGGCTGCGCATTTCATCCTCATGGCTGCGGAAGATCAAAGAGAGGCTCAAACTCTGATGAGGACATGGGTCCAGACGCTTTCTGAGAGAGATCTAGGTAAGGCTGGGCGTAAAAGGCTTCAAGACGCTGACACAGTAGCTGCTGGTGAGGCTACATGGGCGATAGATGGTGGTACGGTGTAGTTGGAGGGGGGGGGGGCAGGGGAGGGGGGGGGGGGTGAAGGNNGGCAGGGGAGGGTGGGGTGGGTCAAGGGGTATGGGCAAGGGGGGGTGCTCCAAGTTCAGGGCATGCTGTAGGGGTCAAATTCCATAGCCGCAATCACAGTTGTGCCAGCTAGGTATTGATGCTTTGCATTTGGATATGTGCTCCCAAATGTATAGCAAGACACATGAGTCACCGAAGGCCTGTAGGCACGAAGTACACACCATGAGTGATGACATTATGCATGAGCTGCATGCAGTCAGAGCTGATGCAACAGCAGACATGTCTGCATATTTGAAGAAGGCAGCAATGTGATTGTCCCAGGTGACCATGTTTTGTGCAGCAGAAGCTGATCAGGTTTCAACACAAAAGAGATTTCTACATTGCAGCATGCACAAACCAACCATGCAAGGAACACACAAATCAGCATTGCAACCTCTGCATACATTGACAACAAAAATCAGGCAATTGTCATTCACTTGCATGGCATACGTAAGCTGCTGATAGGTGCAGGACTTACACTCATGCTTTGCAGCTGCATCACCCAGTCCCAAAATGCTTGATGGCAATGAAACTTGTCTTGAAACCCAAGCAAACGTTGCAGACTGCATCTGCCGCATAGCTGCACCAGCCAATGACATCTCTGATGATAGCGTGCCTACAGTCACAATCATTTTTATGCAGCGACGATTGCATTCAGCACAATGATTTTAGCTTACAATCATGCAAATATATACACTCAATCAGGCATTGAACATTTCACAAACAACCTACGCCCCTACACATGCCGTTCAATTGACAACTGGATGAGAAACAATGGATGTCAAGCATGCACTGCATTTGCACGATTGCGCAGTCTGGCTGCATTTGAAGTGATAAACGCATGCCCTGACACCACATCTTGACGATGCTAACTTTGGTCTCTCTGACGCAGTACATGAAAACATTGATGTGTACATTTGTGAGCATCAAACACTGTCACCACATGAGATAACAGCATTCAAGCTGGCCTAGCAGAAAAAAGAATGGGTCACGCACCCAGCTGCGACGTATGGAAGCCATCATTTACCCAAACATACAACCATTGTTTAGTTGCATATGCAAAACTTACTTGGCAGGGAAAGGTGGCTGTGTTGATGATGTGTGAGCGTCATATGCTGCCAGGCAAGTGCCATCACCACTGTTGGCATGCACATCTGGAGAGCTCTGCAGTGATGCAGCAATGTCCGATGTGTTGGAGACAGAATTGGCTGAAGCGGCTGAAGTGGTTGAAGGTGCATTGTGGTTTGTACCAATGGGTGCAGATGACGATGCTGCTGCAGTCTGTGTGGGACAAGAGTGAGCAGATGCGTAAGCCTTTGATGTAGGGGATGAGTCCTCAGAGTCATTTGATGACGCGCTCTCGCTGTCACTGTAGTCTACCTTCAGCTCCTCATCAAAGTGCTTGCCTGTACAAGAACCAGTCACAGTCAATATTGCTGCAGAACTGCTTGGTGCTGATGCAACACTCTCTGTGTATGTATGTCGTTCAGGACAAAAGCTGCAGAGGAACAGTCATACATGTTCAGCTAAGATGCAGTGAAAATATGGCAATGTATCTGGTTCCTCGCACATATGACTGCAACATGGTGAGCACTGTTGATGTCCAAAACATCTTGGGATGCGGCAAGGTCATTTTGTGATGTCATACCTGGACACGGCATGGCTTCAACTTGCTCTGACAAGTATGGATGCATCAGGATCTCGACTGGACACCGCCCAAATGCCATAGGGTGCAAAAGCATGCTGAAGAAGCCCGCAGCCAAGTCTGGGTTGGCACTGCATTGTCGCAGTCTGTTCATCACAGGGTGATCTAAGTTGCTGGGGTCTTGATCAGGTGCTGCCTTCACAGCACGATTCTGCAAGAAGTAACTTGTGACGTCATCTCAACTGATTACACAAATGGAGTCTGCCTTGCACAAAATGCAGTGCGGACTTTTGAGTTGGCACCTGATTGGCCAGATCAGGTCCAGATTGCAGTGCTACAGATTGCAGTGCTACAGATTGCAGTGCTACAGATTGCAGTGCTACAGATCAAGTGTGGCAAAGCACTGCTGAATGATACAATACATGAGCTGAGACTGCAGAAAAAGTGCTTTCAAGAACCACACTCACAAAGAGACAGATAGACAGAGACGAGCACCCACTCACTCAGACATGCTCACACACAGACAGAGACAGATAGACAGAGACAAACACTCACTCACATACAGATGGCAGACATGAGCAGACAGCGACGCACCCAGTCCATGAGCACTTCATGCCAAGCTTCCTGCACACGCCACAGCTCCCTGGCTTCAGAGGGTACGCATGATGGCACTATGTCAGCAGCAACCTGAGGCTGCTTTGGCAGGAAAGGCTTTGTACCAGTCAGCAACTCATACAGCACACATCCCAATGACCACATGTCAGCTGCAGCTCCATTGACATACAGTGGATGTGGATGATATTCACTACTCTCAAGCTGCATCTGAATGGAAGTCAACACTTCTGGGGCTGCATAAGGCGGAGTGCAGCCAGGGGGCTTGACGTCCTCAATGGTCAAGTCCACCATATACTTGTCAAGGCCTGTAGCCATAGCATTCGTTTCAGACACTTGCCAAACAGCTGCTGCACATGCCAATTGCAAACCCTGTTTGATAGAAGCTTTGTCAACACATCAGCTGTGCGCTGCCTGTTTATTGAAGACCAACGTCTGAGTTGCGTGTGATGATTTACACAGAGCAATGAAGCAGTGCGCCCCGTCGTTTGCAAGAAGGCAATTCTGCGTCCTTAGAGGCTCGCGCTGAGACCCAGCGACTAGATGGGCACAGGCATAGCACGGTACTTGCTGTCACTGTTGAGACCGGCATGTTGGCAGCTGGCAAGTTGGTGAGGTTTCAGCATGCACTGCTTGAGTGCTTGAAAGCTCAGGATCGTACCATGGTAAGCATGAAACAAGCAACCCCTGGTATACATATGCAGCATGCATGACTGGAAGCTGTTCTGCAGCTAGAACAGATCGAATATGACTAGAGGCTATTACGTCAATGAGTTTGATAGCTTTGAACATACAAAGTCTGACTCATTGTATTGTGATACCTGCATCAGTCTCCTGGGCAAAGCCAAAGTCTATGAGAGTCACTGAGTTCCATGAGCTGCTCTTAAGCGGGTTGAACATGATGTTTGCTGGCGAGATGTCCATATGGCAGATGTTGCTGCTGGTGTGAAGATAGCACATCGTCTGCACAACAAACAAAAGCACCTGTGGCTGAATTGGCCAAACAAACATGCATGACTGACCAAGCTGCATGCAAATGCCTCTAATCTAGAAACAGTTCTTTTGATTGCATGCCATCATTTCAAATATGCCCTGTTGACCAGAGCAGGGACCAGGCATGCATGCACTGAGGGGTGCAGTAGCAACCAGGTGTTCCTGTGAATGGTCAGACAGGCAAGATGAACAAGATTTGCATCACTTAGTAAACATGACTTAGCAGCATGGGGAAGCGTGCACTGAGTGAACAAACTTTGCACACTCACCTCTGCAAGCTGCGCAGCAATTGGCAACATCTGTGCCTCCATTGCAGGCGTTGACTGAGCAGTGGAGGGCACGAGGTTAAACAGAGGTGTACCTTGCACCAGCCTGCAAAACAAAATGTCAATTCAGTGCCAGGACAGGTTTGCTGTTGTCATTCTGCACAGCAGCAGCAGCACAGCAGTAGCAGTAGTTGAAAAGCTTGCTCACTCAAGGAGGAGGCAGTCCATGCCACCAGGGGCGTGCGCAGTATGAATAGGCTTGACTATCCTGGGTACTTTCAGACCGAGGGCTATGGACAGCATTTCTCCTTCATTGTGGAGGATGTTGCCGAGCCTTTTGCGATACTTCTTAGGCATCTTCTTGACAGCCACAACCTGGTTCGTGGTGGCGTTGTAGAAACTGAAGCAACGCAGCAAAATCAGCATCAGCCAACAAAAGCAAAGCCTAGCATAATAGCAATCCCTCAGGTCAGCCGTACCGCTCCACTGTGGTGCAGCACCCACCAACCCCCAGCTGGCAGCTGCCATTTTGTACGTCAGGCAAGTAGCGTGTGGGAAGGGAGCGGCCACCGTCGGTCATCACCTCAATGCAGCCTTCTGATGCGAGTTGACCGCGAGCAAGCCCCAACACAGGAGCAAAGTCTCCACGATTCCAGACCGCAGGATACCTGTCTTTGTTGGCCAAATGCAAGTCACTTTCCAGAATGACAGCCAGCCCATTCAGCCGATTCTCCGGGCGTTCTCTGGTCGGCTTGCACCAGCGCTTCAACAGTGAAAAAGGCAACGAGAGAGACATCGCGAGAGGACCTGTCAAGATCCGCAGATTGCGAACGACATAGGAGATGATAGCCTCAGATGCTCTCTTCGAGGGCAACCCTGAAGATGCAGCGTTGAACAGCTTGCAACTTACCGGCCTACGTCGCTGAAAGATTATGGCGAAGCTCACGCCAAAGTTTGACCAAAGTTCTATTTTGCTGGGGATGCTTAGTTGCGCTGTCAAATCCCCAGAATTTGATTTTGCAGGACAGAAAGCTGTGCAGATCTCCGTCAAAAGAGTTCATTGACCGCACTGAATTCGAAGACCGCAATGAAGAGCGTGTGATAATTTGTGAGCCTCAACGCCCATGGGCCGCTTTAAATGGCTGTCGCGCAGGGTGAAGGATTTGTTCAACAGAAACAACGCAGCGAAAGCACCTGCTGACTATGATGCCAGCACAAGCGAAGCTGGCACCCGTCCCCAGGAAGTGCCTGCGCCATATCCAGCTGCGAACATCCCGTTCTCCTGCCCAGTCGGACTTGCAACCCTCACAGATGTAAACAACGCAGCTTCAGACGCTGTAGAAACTTGGCATAAGCCCAGAGCAGCAGCGTGTGCTGCTCAGCAAAATGGCAGTGGGGCGTGGCAGCTTGCCAATGCAGACTCGGCGGTGGAAGCGGGTTCTGCTGAGCACGTTTTTCACATCGCAGATAATCCTGAGCAAGACGCTGATTCTGCCACCCTAAACCAACACGAAGTTCATGCAGCAATCAGGGTCTCTAACGCACCCAGGACTAGCACCCCATTATCATTTTCCAAAGCAGCTCTTGCAGCTGTCTCCACGCACACCAGCAATGGGCTCTGTCCAGAGCCTAGCACAGGCAGTGTCTCAGCAAATGTGGACAGTGTGCAGCCTGTGGCCTCAGGTCAAACAGCCAACCCTGATGCAGCAGTGCTGCGAATTGCCTCATCTGACTTCTGTCAGTCTGCTGATGTGTCTGCTTCAGATAACACTTTGGTTGTCATGGCTGGGTTTGAAACTGGTGCTTACGCTCAAGGTTGTGTGCAAGAGAGGCAGTCTGGTGTACAGCTTGAAACATCACCTCAGCCATGCAGCAGCCAGTCAGTCACTGCTACAAGCAGTGTTTTGAAAGCATCTGTGCCGCAGAGTAACCATGGCAGAAGTGAGCTGATCCCTGCTGCTGCTGTTGTGGTAAGTGACCAAGCTTGAGCTGATGTCTTTGTTTGATGACCAACCGGCCAATCCGCTTTTCATGTACAGGGTGCTAGACCTGTGAAAAACTGGCCAAAGGCAAATCAGCAACCCAAGAAAGATCTGCATGGTAAGGCTGGACAAGGCTGGGCATCAGGCCACAAGGTAGGCTGATTGCTGAATGTAGCATGTGCTCACCTTTCATTGGCATTGCAATAAATGGCAAAAGTGTTCTTAACAATCCAATGTATGATTGTGTGCAGCAGATCAAATTAGGGGGACAGGCATCCAATCCCCACATGGGTACTCAAGCCAAAGACTCTGCACAACAGGTAGACCTGCTCAAGCGTGCCTCATATGCAGTAAATCACCATACTCTTTGGTTCATTGATTGATACTGTGAAATACTCGCGTATTGGGCATTACAGATTGGCCGCAATGTGTTGCATATTTCATAATTGACACTGCATCTCAGTGGTGCATTCTTTCCAATGCTGTGTATTGCATATAATGTGTTGCGAGTTGAGTATTGTACAAAGTGATTCACTGCTCATACGCAAATGAATGTCTGGACACATCACGGCATTGCCAGCGTGAAGATGCTCAACTGAACCTTGATGGTTGCTTTGGCAGAAGTGGCTGCGTAAGCAGGAAATTGCAGAGAGGCAGCAAGCTGGCACTGCATCTCAAGACCAAGCAGCTAGATCTTCTCAGCATGCAGACCATCAACAGAACCCACAGGTCCACTGTTCTTCTTATTCATATTAGCTCAACCACAACAGCTTGAGCATGGCCGGAAAGAGCACTCCATTGCAGTGCTCTTCACAGACTGCAATCAAGCAAAAGATTTTGCCATGCATGTCATGTCAATGCTGTGAGTTTTTGGCTTCTTGGTATGCACGGCGTCACACTGGATGCCGGACCCTCTGATTACGTCTCATCGGAACGTAGGTTGACGACAGCCTAGAAGGTCGATACAGCAGGCGGGAGATCTCACTGCAAGAGCTTGTTGAGTTGCAAGTATGCTCCAATTCTCAATCGCTTGTGCTTTGCTGCTTCAACAGTGTATGTATCTCTGGACTGTAGCCCATGCAAGAAACTGATGCTACCAGTTCTTTGGTGCTTGCATACAGGTTGAAGCCATTATGGGTAGCTCATCCAGTGTAATATGCCAGTCCCAGCTCAGAGACAAAGCACCAGTTTCAAGCAGGGTCAAGCCTCCACCAAGCACCCAGACTTCATCCACTGTGAGTGAACTTGCAACACTATGCTTGCATCACAGACTGTGCAATTTCCTTGCACGTTCATGACAGCTTGCGCCCTCGCACAGGTTTCTTGTCTGCTACCATTCTGTCTCTAACAAGCACACTGCAGTGTTTACAGTCTACAGTCTGCCTGCGCATTGTGCCTCATGCAGCACAAGGCAGGTACAATGCAATTTGCAATACGTCTGCTGTTCACCAGCGTGCGCTAGCTTGCGGCTCCCATTTGCATGTGCCGCTCACACTTGATCATATCTGAATGTCCCTATTTCAGGCTGCAACTGGACCTGCTGCTGATGATGATGATGGTGCCAGCAGCTCATCCACAGAGAGCGTGCCTGATGAGTCTCAGGTCAGTCCTTCTGTTTCAGCTTTCTTGTGTTTCCAGTAAGCTTCTGACCCTTGCTCTGCTGGGGTGTCTCTGCGTGTTGAAATCATGCCATGCTAAGGCTGTGGCAATTGAAATTACACATGCATGCAGGGTCTTGATCGCCTTGTGGCCGCTTTCAGGCGTGACAACAAGACTGCAGGCGCACTAGGACAAACTGCACCTGCAGCACTGATTGTCAAAAAACAAAAGGTGACAGTTTCTCCAGCCAGCGGTTGCATGCCTTGCAACTGACAGGCTTGTGCATGCTTCAGTCACACGCTGCCTGCATGCACAAGCAGCATCCTTGACAGTTGTTGTTGGATGAGCTGCCTTGATGCCTTGGCCTGCATTTGCTGCATTGCTGACCTTTGGTTGTGAACATGCATAGCCAAACTTGACAACAGCATCAGCCCAGGGTTTTGCTCTGTCTTACATGGAAGTTGCAAGACAATTGTATTGTTAGGCTGACGTGCTGTTGTGCACCCATAACAGCGTCCATTCAAGGAGTTGTCCAAGAGAGGGAGAATTCATGAATTGGGGAAAGCTATGTGGCTGGTGAGCTCCTGATTATGATAGCTGGCTGCATCATCAGACAGATTTTTGCTTGTGTTGGCATGGTGCAGGCTACTTTGAGCCGAGTCAAAGCACCATTCTGCAATGTTGTTGCTGCCTGCGCCACAAAGCTTGCACTTGTGTCTTCTGCCGAATGTGCTCATTTCTGTCAGAACTTTCATTACTTCTTCACGTCGCATGATCTGCATCACATTGTATCATATAATACTGATGTTGCTTGATGTTGTACCTAGTTCACATCATCGTAACACATATAAGCTTGATGTTGTACCTAATCCACATCATCGTAACACATATAAGCTGGATGAAGCTGTGTTTTGTTCAGGAGGCCATCGCTAAGCATCCTGCAAGGGACTTCATCAACCACAGTGATAGGTGTGCGTCATCCACAGTAATTACTTCATGGCGACTGCTTTGTTTACACGTGAATTGTCCTTGTACCAAGATGTACTTGCTCAGGGACACCACTGCAGGCAGAAGGCAGTGATTGGTCCTTCACCAATGCAGTGTCCTGACAATGAGAATGTGGATAAATTGAGTCTTCGTATAAGGAGAAGTCACTGCAGCACTTTTGTACCTTCCATGCACCCTCAGCCTGTGAGTGCATAATGCTGTCTTGATTCATGTCAAGCTTTGAGGTTGCATCAGGCAGGACTGCACCTGACTGTGACAGCTGCTCATGTGGTTTATTTCAATTCTTGACAGGGCGTTGGTGTGTGTGCAGAAACTTTGATAAGAAGCAGGACAGGTACCTGATGTTTTGGCAGCGTCAGGAAGAGGTGCAGCTGGGACGTTTATGGGAGTACTACAAGCTTGATACGCATGTGCCTCCCAGCATGCGCAAAGAAGATCAACTGCTGCGTGCAGAGCAAGCAGCAGATGCTGCCAAGCTGTATCTGCAGATAATGCACACCCTATACAGTAAGCGCATTTGGCCTTCTATTGCTGCTGGTACTGCACAAGATGTTAGGTGGCCACTTGATGTTGAGTATGCATCCTCAGTAAGATCAATGCTTGCAGAGCAGCTGTTCCTCTCTGACAAAAGCCCAAGCTGAGCAGCAGCCATGCACACAATGTCTTGTTGTGAGATGCAAAGGCCATGCGCAGCCTTTGGTATGAATATCGCTGTTGTGCATTGTTTTGTTATTGTGAATATGCAAAAGACATGCAAGACCAGCCTATGAATCTTCTATGTTCATGACACAAAATGGGTTGCTGTGCAGGCATTGGGTTGTTGAAGTATCCAGTGTCCATTGTCACAGGTGGCAGCACCCGCACAGGTGGCAAGAACTTGAAGGCTGTGCGCCGCATGCTGGAACAGCAGCGAGGTGTTTGCATAGCAAACTATCAGGTCATCAAAGACTACTGCGGCAGAGCGGTTGGCTATGCAATTGACTTGCTGCCTCCACCACCCACACCTCAGACGTATGTCTCTATTAATGTCATGTTCGAGCATGCTGATGTCACATGCACTTGTTTTTCTGCAGCAGATGCATTTGTGCATCATCTGGCATGCTGCTTAGCCGCACAGAAACGACACTATTGCAAGTCTATCACCACTAGGCCCAACCATGACTTATGTCTTACACCTCAACAAGCAGAACTTGGCAATCACAGAGTGAGCACTGCCTCCCACCACACCATTTGAGCCCATTTGAGCCCATCATCAAGAAACATTTGATTCTGCTGCTGAGGACATCTGAAGCTGGCGCTTTGCTGCCTACAATGTGTTGAAATTGTGTGCTACAGAGCACAGAGCAGGCTTTGAGGAACCTGCTCCATGGCCCTGCAACACCTGTGCCATATTAAAGCCTCTGCACCTTGTGGGCAGTCATAGCTGGAGCCAAGCTGCCAACCTTAGTACATTGCCAAAACGCCAAGCCTTTGCAACAATACTGGCCTGCTTTAGCCCTTGACCAGCTTGCACCTCTTCACAAGCCAGGGGCCATAGTCTCATCACCTAAAGCCAGCATACCCTTGCCACCCAGCAATCCACCCACCCACAGCCCCCATCATCATGCTCAACACACAGTCCTCACTTCAAGGTACCTTGCCTTGTCATTTGACACATGTTTTGTGTTACGTCAATCAACCCTGGTCCTTCAGCATCTGACATTTCATGTGATGCCACCCACCTTGATGACATGCCTGCCCGCGGCACCCTTGCCGCCGCACATATTTCCTAGGGGTCACAGAGTCTTTTGCATGTATTGCAAAGCGCCAGACATTTTGTGAGCGCTACGCACCTTTGCATTGATTGCCCTGTTGGTGAAGGACCTCAGATCTTCTTTGGCTTTTGCCTGATCAGATGCTTGTTGCAGTTTACTCATGTCAAGCAAATCCTCAGCTTGATGTGCGTCACCTGGATCCCTTCCAAGACCTGCACCTATTCATACCATCAAGGGCCACATAATCTCTTCCATCCCAAATGGTGTTTATTTAACACCAACACACAGAATTACTCAGCAACAATTATGCACAATTGTGTTTCTGTTTGCCACAAAGTTCAGGGCATCTGTAAGCTGGCTTGCAAGTACAGCTTGTGAACTTGGGATGCATGTCTTGTCAGGTGTTGCATGCAATCAAACATTTCACGAGGCAAGAACAAATACAGACTATCATGTCAGGCCAGTCTATACTCATGAGCAGAGTCAACATTATCTTGCATAGCTTTCTTACAGTGCAGAGAGACTTCTGAGATGCTGATATGTGTCACATGCTCTTCATAGCTGTGTGGCTCATGCAGCAGTGCTTGTGATATCTGCCATGTATGCATGCTGTTATCTCTTGACTGCCAAACTTCAATCCTTAGCTTTTTTTGGCGCTTTGATGCCATTGCAAGTTTTTTGCCTTGCAGTATATCCTGAGTCTGTTGGTGACATGGCTATGTGTGACTATGCTGAAGAGCTGCAGTGTGTGTGCGAGAGCTCAGCAGCCTATGACTTATAGCAGCAGGCATTTGGATTGTCTTGCATATGCCATTTGGGTAAACTGCTCATATATACAATTTTGCAACATATTTATATGCGCTTGTTGCTGTCTCTGTAATGCAGATGAATCATTGTACAGCGCCATCTCTGTATAGGGACTGCTTCAGTCGCCAAGGTTGTTGTCTGTGTATCATGACATCATATCATTATAGGCAGAGTGCATGCTAAGCACACTAAAAGCTCACAACCAAGAAAGAGGAGCAATTTGTAGCTGTTACAGCTACGACAGCTTTATCTGCACGTGGATGGCACGAGAGATGCAACAACTGCTGGCTTGTTTCCTATGTGCCATTGCTCATGACGAACACTTTGACAAGCCCTGATCATGTGAGCAAATAGCTCTACTTTGCCAAGCGTGTCAACTGACCAGCATGACCTCTACTCTGGCTTTTGTTGCCTTTGCTATGTGCTTGCGTCCAACACCATTATCATGAAGCTGCTATCTGGTGCGTGTGGCATTGAAGACTGTGAAGGCCTCCCAGCAGCAGATACAACTCATATGGCCAAACACCAGAACTCGGCCATGACATGTTTTGATGTACATTCCGGTTATCTGATTGTTTGAATGTGCAGCGCTAGCAGTGTAGTCTGAAACAGACCTTCCTATATCATCACTTTTGCCGGGTTGGCACTCTTTCTGCTTGCTTTAAATTTGCCTTGCTCAACGACACATCACAGCTCAAGATCAATCTGCCAAGTGATGGCTGTAGTGTTGTCCTGATGCCCAGCAGGCAGTGCATGCGTAATTCATTTTAGTGCGTGGATCGCAATGTGATGCATGCAGCTTGTGTGCAGCATCATAACTCAGTGATCACAACTGTCAAAATTGCATGCAAGCAGGCCACGCATTGAGAATCAGGAAAACTGTCAATCTGCTTGCGGTCAACGTCTCGAGTTGTACCCTCTTTCTGAACATTTGGAGTAGAAGGTGCGCGGCCGAAAGCTCCGGTCCCCTTCTGCGCGGCGAGCAGAGTCGCAGTGAGCTCCACAGGGCGGGCGTTCAACCTTAATAGTCACTCATGCCTTGCTTGCATGCTGGGCTTGGCCTGATTTCTTCCTCGCGCCTGGTGCCTTTCGCTAGCCCCCCAAACCCCGCAAGCCGTGCACAGCATTGCCAAGCCATGTAAGCAATCTGCGCAGCTGTTGCACGAAGTTCACGCTTGAGTCGGGAATCTGCATGGAGGCAGACTTGTGCATTTGCTATGCTCACCTGGCTGGAAGCCTGTATGGTTCAGACAATGCTCCACATAAGCGTGCTTGCTGCTTTGCAGCCGATGCCAGTGTCCAGATTTGGCAGCACCTGGGATGCCACGAAGGGCACTATTGATCAGTTTGGCCGCTGTTGCAGCATGGCCTGTACAGCAAGCAAGGGCAGGCAAGTGTGTGCAGCTCCTGTTGGAGCTTCGTGTCATGCTTGCAAGGGCATGCTGACCTCGGCTGACATGCTTCTCGAGGGTAACTGGACACTCACAACACCTCGTTTAACACCATGCACCTATTGAGACGCTGGTGACTGCAGGTTTTGGCTGGGATGGTGAATCAGCTGCTCTGGGTTCATGCGCACTGGGTGAGGCAGGAGATGCATGCAGACGAAATGTCCTCTTGTAAGTTCTGCATCTGAATTTCGACAAAATTTGCTGGTAAAACAATCTGAGCATGAGCAATTTGCTTCAGTGCTGACAGGCTCAAGTTTGCTTACAGAATGCCCAACATTTGCAACACAACAGGCGCAAAATCATGTGAAGAATGTGTCACTTGTCTACTGCTGGTTTTCCAGGAATGATAGCACAAAGCAAGAGGACTATAAAGGCTCACAGAAAACAAGTGCATCTGGTATGTCTCCCGCTGTTGGCGGATCCTGCACAGCATCTCATGATTTGTCCCATCGTGCATCATTCGCATGACACAATGTTGTTTGTGTCAAGAATGCTGTACATTGTGTGCGCATGACATGAGCATCCTAAAGGTGTTCCCAATGTATTTACACAGCAAAGATTGCTGCACAAATTGCTCAGCAGCGCCTTTGCATTGTACTGTTTCCAGGCCTGTTGGCAGGGAATGCAGCCACCATGCTTGCCGTCACTTGTGGTGCATGCATGCCAGCAAATGGCCTTGCGTCATTCAGCTAAAGCAGCCACATCGATTGGCTTCACTACAAACAGACAATGCGGCCACAATGCGTGCAATCCCATCTGCTGGATGTACACCAACTAATGGTCTTGCCACCAGGCTTTGCATAAAGCTGTTGCTGCTGCTTACATATTGCATATCGTGTTGCAGTGCCGAATGTTGGCTTGCCCGTGTCTGAGATGAAGCACGAGTATACTAAGGCATCAGCATGCATGCATACTGCTGACCCTGCTTTCTGGCCTTTTGCAGAAGCTCATATTGCTGCTTGTACCTTTGCATATGGTTTAGCAGTGCCAGATGTTGGTGTGCCAGTGTATGAGATGAAGGATGATACACCCAACAAACAGCATGCGCTCAAATCATCAGCCTTGCTACTAGGCTTTGCGCAAAGCACTTGCTGCCTGCTCTCATGCACTCATATCATCAGCCTTGTTTTCAGGCTGTGCGCAAAGCATTTGCTGCCGCTCTCATGTGTCCCCATGCTTCTGCAGTGCCAAATGTTGGTGTGCCCGTGTCTGAGATGAAGGACGAGTACACCAAGGAATCAGCGACGCTCAGTGAAGCTATCATCAAGTACGGCACATTGGATCCTTATGATCCCCAGAGGGTCCAGGTCATCAATGTGAGTCCACAGAAGCCTGTACATACAGCATTGTCAGCTTGCTCAGCGCTCTTCATGCACGCCTTTGTGTTACAGTCATGTCAGAACACAAGATGCTGCTTCACGCATTGCTGGTCTCATAGAACCCTCGACTTACTGCACTGTCAGGTTGCTAAGAGCTGTTCATAAGTGCTTGTGTATCAGTGTTGATGCATCAAGCCAGATACCGATTCACTCACAATAAGTCCCATGGATGCTTGACTTCACTGCCCTGTCAGCTTGCTCACAGCTGTTCTTGAGTGCCTCTGCGCCAGTGTTGATTCACATAGACATACTTCAGGGACAGCCACAACATTCCTTTTGCATTGGTACCTCGGCGCAGGCATCACACACCAATGCACACCCAACACACAGACAATCAGCCATTGCCCAATGAGACTAGTGCTGAAGCGCTTAGGATAATGAGCATCATCCAGGCATGAGTTTCATGTTTGCAGCTCAGTCTACTGCATATGCTTTGCCCCTGACTTGTGGATATTCTCATTTTTTAGAAGTGATTGTGCGGATGCTGCTGCATTTTTGAGAACTTGTGACCACTGTCCGAAGGTGTTCACGCAACATCTGACTGATCACAATCTTGCTGTTTGTGTGTTGCAACTTCATACTTCTCACCTGAAGCTTTCTTTTGTACTGCTGCTCGCAGTTGTTGAAGTCAGACGCACGTCTTTGGACCAGCAAATATGCAAGGGGAGGGAGTGTCAGGAAACCCAGCGCACGCAAGATCTACATTGTGGTAGATGCTTTGCAAGGCCACCTCACCTCCAATGGGTGAGTCTTGCACAAGTGTGTAGTGTTTGTCTCTGCTGTCTTCATCCTTACAGTCATGGCTTCTAAGGGCTATTGCTGGTGCCCAATAGTGGTCACCGTCGTCTTCCAAACATTAATGCTTCTAGTGTTGTTGATTGCGCTGAACCTATGCTACGGCATAGCTTCCCAACTTTGTTGCAGAAGCTTATGCGCCGTTTACATTGCGTCATGGCTGCCAACTTACTTGCTGGTGCTTCAAGCTGCGCTTATTGCAGTCTTTATAGAGCCTAAGCAGCTGTTGCTGGCTGTGCTATTGCTACATGCAGCTATAACAGAATGCCGTCACACATCCACTGTCATGGTGTGTCTAGCATTCGAGCTGATGTCAAGCTCGTCTTGTCAGTATGGAAATGCTACCACTTTAGGGTGCTCAATGTCAGTGTTCAATTGTTTATGACTGTAATGTATCTGTGCTCAATGGCAGTGTTTACTTGTTTATGTTGTGCAGATATGCGCCCTTTCCAAAGACCAAGATGACCAAGTTGCTGAACGACATTTCAGACGCAAAGTCCCTGTTGGCAGAAGGAAGATAGTCAGCAGATGTGCTATGGCTTTATATCACCAAGCAATCTGCAATGCTGCACAAAAGCATACCGACAATGCATGAACATCGACTTGATGACTCAACATGACTCAATACTGCACTGTAGTAGGTGTGTATATACAGCATATATGCTGTTTGATTCTTTGGTCTTCCCCATGCAGCTTACACATCTTGGCATGATCGTACTGCTTGCGTTGACTGAAATAAGTGCGACTCATAATGGGTGAGATAAGGTTCTGAGGAGTGAAGCTCGCAGACAACCCAATTACACATGTCATTTGGTGACCTCACGTTGCAACAGCCAAAGTTAAACGCTGCAAGATCCTCATGTTGCTTGAAATTTCTACTGATGAACATCAATCTTGCCCGCTTTTATGACTCATCTCAACAACCGTAGCTTCTACGTACAGCTCACTGTCTTTTACAGCTGTTCTACAGGGTCACACTGACTTGCATCAAAATTGAACACATCTTATTCAATTCAACGGCTACCGCCTTCCGTCTGCAACACTGCATCTTGCCAAAGGACTCACCCCAACACCAATTCTGGAAGAAAGATTTCAACAACAAATGAAATGGCAACAAGCAAAAGCAGTCGCGTGGTTTTGCTTGTCTAAGCTATGTCTGACAAGCTAACAAAGAGAAGAAACATGACACCTGCCGACTTCAGCATATTGCAGCGAAGGGCCTGACTTGACCGCATTGGCAAAGCCTGAATAGACTGAGCACGTCAATGACAGGCTTTGTCTGTCATCTCTGCAAGTCTATCCTGATGTACTGACTGATATATTGGCCACACGGGTTGTAGCCTGCAAGCAAACATGAGGACAAGGGGTCAGATAGACATTTGGCACTGCACGGTAAAAATGCATGGTAGAATAGAGGAGTCTCTAGTCGACCAGTGGCAGGAAATACAGACAAGCAAGTCTGCAAGAATTTGCCTGACACAAGCCAAAGGGCAAGGAAGCTGTTTCTCTAGCATAAGCAGCAAATGCAGAATTTGATGATTGCACTGGAATGAGGGCTGATCAAAAAGCGCATGAACACAGTTTGCCAAAGGCTGTGAGATGAAAGATGCTGATATACAGCAACCCACGATTTGCTATGTGAAAGATTGTCAGCTGAATAATGACATCATGAGCTGAGCAACGGTCCTTGAGACCAAATCAATTCAGGCGTTGAGACACTCTGAAAGGTAGGCGCAGAGATCATGTACTCAGACAGCTCAGATCCTAAGCACTGAGCAACTTCAAAAGCAGGCACTGAAGCAATTTGGAAGGTTACAAACTGGAACAATTTTTACCTCTGGCTATCTATCTACTTGGGGAAGCAGGGGATGCCTCGCCGGGGGAGCCAGGGGTATTGGCAGAGGCAGAAGAAGAAAGGGTACTAGTAGTAGAGCTGGCTGATACAGAGTCTGAACCAGCATTAGCTGCAGGGGTAGCAGCAGAAGTAGCTGCTGGGGTAGGTGCAGGGGTAGCTGCTGGGGTAGGTGCAGGGGTAGCTGGTTCAGTAGGTGGTGGGGTGGGCGGTGGGGTAGGAGG
>BDIU01000269.1:0-192208 GCA_002118135.1 Trebouxia sp. TZW2008 | reverse complement strand
AATGTGATTGAGGTGACTGCGACCTCCTCAGTGAAAAGTGACATGACCTTGGTCTTTGGGGCGTTGACCTCCATGTGCAATGTGCCAAAGTAAGCAGCCAAAGCATCAACCAAAGCTTGCAGATCCTTGGCACTGGCTGCCAGCAAGCAAATGTCATCAGCATGGACCAGCTCCCTGAGGCGCATGCCGCGAAGCTCAATTCCAGCAGAAGGCACACAAGACTCCAGGTGATGATGCAGGCCATCAATGAACAGACCGAATAGGGTTGCGCTGGGAGGGCAACCCTGGCGTAGCCCCATGGCTGGAGACTGCGCCTCTCCACACGTCCCAGCAATCCTCATGGACAGCAAGCAGTCTGAGTATAGGTACTGGATGGCGCCTGACATCTGGGCGTGGATGCCCAACCGATGAAGAGTGCTCCACAGCAACTGCCATTGCACCTTGTCATAAGCGTGTGGACTTGAGATCCACAAAGCATAGGTGCAATGGGGCCCGGCGGTGCCTGTGCTTGTCAATGATGTGCTGAAGCACAAAGGTCTGTGAGTCGTGCTGTGTTCTGGCCTGTAGCCTGCCTGAGTGGGCGACCTGAGCCCATGCTCCTCAGTGAAGTCAACCAAGCGCTCAGCCAGAATGCTAGCATACAATCAACTGAGCGGCTCACCCACAGCAATTGGACGATAGTTGGCAGGATCTGTGGCATCCCCTGCCTTGAAGACTGGTGTCACAAGGGATGTCCTCCAAGACTGAGGAACTGCACCTGTGCTGAAGGCTGTATTGAGCAGCAGCTGTAAGCAAGGCAGCAGCAAGTGTGCTGGAGCCGGTTCATCTTCTGAGAGGCAAAGCTTGGCATAGCGCAAAAGCTCTGAGCTGTAACCAAGCAGTGCACCAGACCTGCCATTGTGCAGGCGCTGCAATGCCATCTCAATCTCAGCCTGAGTCAAAGGCTGATTTAAGGAATCAGCTGGCGCAGGTGGCTGAGGTGTGTGTGGCTGTGGTAGCTGCTGAGCGAGATGTGCTGGTGATGCAGTGAGAGCAGCCAGGTAGTCATCCCAAGCTGCTGGTGACTGCAACTCTTGTGGCAACAGGTTGCATGGCAAGCGAGTCTCTCGCCAAAACTGGCGTGGATTGGTCTTCAGGAGCTGTGACAAGGACTGCACCCTACTGCAGTTGTAGGCCTGCCTACTGTGCCTCAGCTGTGTTTGATATTGCCGCTGCAATGGCCTGAGCTGGGCATAAGATGTGCCCAAACGCTTCTGCCGCTTGATCTGAGCTTTCAGGTTGGCGCACTGTGAGCCAAACCAAGGGTAACGAAATGGTTTGGCAGGTCTGAGTGTGCCAGGCTGAGTGCGTCTGAATCCTACGGAGTGGGCCGCCGTATTGAGGGCCTCATGAAAGTGAGCATCAGCCCGGCCAAGTTCGCCTGGGCAGCAGCAGCGCAACTCTGTTGCAGGGCAGCCTGACAGGAGTCGCCTTGGAGGGCGGCAGAATATGGCTCACGCTTGGCTCCATCCCATATCCATGTGGGGACAGCCCGCCCTGGCAAGGCAGGCGCCGGTGACTGAGCCGCACTGTCCAATAAGACATGCATCTGTGGTCAGAATCAGGCCGGCAGGGCCCAACACGATCAGCTTCTGATGTAGGGAAACAGAATAATAATAATAGCTAATAGCTTGCTTGAACTGAACACCATTTAGCAAGAATGACTAAAATGAGAAGCGTAGAGTGAGGCAAACTGCTCGTTTGACCCAAGTCCATCTTGGCATGCATGCGAGCGCACCGTTGCAGCCACTGTACCTGAACCTGGCTCGAAGCGTGTTGAATCAAATTACGCAGGCTGCTGCAACGTCAGCTGCTTGCGCTGAGCGCAGTCTACAGCAAGTGGTCATCTTTCCATCAAAGCGTCTGCAGCTTCGCCCGTCAGCAGCGATAGACCCAGATTCAGACATGCCAATGAACACGACTGGTTGCAAGTCCGCTTGTGACGGCTTGATGACGAGCCTTATTGACGTGCTTCACCTTGACAGCATCGTGACTAGCATTCAGGAGAACGTGATTTTGGCTGACTTGGCTAGTTTGGCTGTGTGCAGCAAGGGGTGCGCAGCTGCATTGAGGCCACCGATTCTCCAGCTTCATGTCAATCGCTCCAACGAGCTGCAAGCTTTGCGAAGTCTGCAACGTTTGAGCTGTCTGGACGACCTTAAGCATGTTACACTGGATGGATCAGAAGGGGACTCTACTGCTGGCGCTTATCTTGGGATTCTAGGCATGTGCCCACGGCTACAAAGCGTGCACATAGCATTTGATCTTGCAAGACGTGGGCATTTCACAGACCAGTGGCACAAACAACATCTTGCTGATTTTGTGGAAGCGTTGCCTGTGCACATGGTGCGCAGTGTCCAGTTGCGGGACCAGCATTCACATTGCGTCGCTAGCTTTCATTGGCAGCCACAGAACCAGCAGAAATGCCATCTGAGTACAGGACTTACTGATCAAATCAAGGTGCACCCCCCTTTGTATGCGAATGATTTGACACGCTGCGCCTAGGCCTGTTGCAAGCTTGCTGGTTGTTATATCCTTTTTGAGATGAGCTTTGAGACTGACATCTGTGCAACTACAACGACAAGCTTACTTTGTTGCAAAAGATTGACTTGTTTGTTATAGATCTGTGACACTCAGCCCTGTTTGATTTGCTGTCAACATAATGTATCAATTTGACATCAGGTGTAGCAATTATCTTTTGCGCAGCCTGCCGGTCTGCACAATTGCCCAATTATTTGCAGTAGCCAATCAGAATATTGACCGTGAAAGATGAGTACTCTTCAGTGATGTGAGGTAGGAAGCTAAAGCTGCAGCTGCATTCTGTAATAGATAGATGTAGAGCTACAGTGCAGAGTGTTCACACAGTTAGTATCGATGAGTACCTGGACCATCAATCGTACTGGGATCTACAGACCCCATTGTTCATCCAGGCAAATTTCAATGAAAAGGTATCAATTGATGCAGCTCAACGCCAACGCCTCCTGCATGAACATTGAATTGATTTCCACAGACATGAATCAACTGAAGTGTGATTGGTGTCACAAACGCTCTCACCCCCAAACGACATATCATGGTAATCCAAATGTATCGAGCCCCAATGTCCATTCAACATATTCAATGGGTACAACTTGTTTGCTCTTCAGCCAGCATGCACATGGAACGTGCTTTTGCAGCAAATTTGTCTGTTCACCTCACAGGGTCGCAATGTTGCGTACAAAGTGTCGCAACACCTGTCACAGTCATACAACGTGATACTGTAGGACAATATGTCTCATCGAAAAATGTTCCAGTTTGTGCCAGCATCTGTACATCGTCGGTCAATTGTCCAAGGTAATTTGTGTGATGCATGCAGCTGCAAACTTCAACATCACTCCTGTTCAGTGTGTTGGCCGTCTGGCAGGCCTTGATGATGATCGGTGTCGTTCCTCTTCCCCTTCGATGCAAGCGAAAAGCAAGAGTGCACAGCGGCGTTCTCTCAACAGCGATCGCAAGGATGCCCTGATGTCTCGGCTGCCACCGCTAGCTTGGCGTCGGTTGGATGTTTGCGGGAAGGACCGCACAAGCATATTGTTTGTCTCCAGCAGCTCATAGAGCTGTACTCGAGCTGCCGCGGTTAGACGCTCCGCAGACAGCGTCACTGGCGCAAAAGGCTACCGACATGGCGCAGCCCGCAAATGCTAACGCACAATACGTGCTGTGCGTTTGGTCATGCGCAGACACCGGCTTGCTTCTGCTGGAGGAGGCATCCGCCACGATCTTGGAGCTGCAAAGTGAGCGCATTTTGCTGCAATCGTTTCGTCAGCAGAGATTGCATCTGTCTCTGCTTATCAGCCAGTACCATCTTGCTTCGCCTGATCGGAGAGGTCGAAGCTTGACCCCAGCAACTTGACTGTGCAGACGAAATCACCCGTCGGCACCGGTTCCAGTTTCCGGAGTATGGGATTGTGACCTGTCGTGGTCTCTACGCAAGAGACGCAGCAGACGACAACTCTGGGTGGTTTGCATTAGCTCCAAGCTTTGTGCTTGGTGGTAAGCCACCCTAGCTCAACTCAGCAGTGATCACTTTTCAGTGCTTGTTAGCAGACAATGATTAGCCTTCGCCTCTGCTGTGCAGGTATTGCCCAGCCTGGCAGGACTTTTCTGAAAGCAGAGCTCATAGATGCTGCGGTATGCGCTACACAACACTTGTTTGTGTGACGACTTGCTCGACTTTCCTGAGCATGCAACACCCACTCAGATGCAGCAGTTCCAGTTAGCAACATACAACTGTCCAGTCCTTCATTGTGACTGAAGAGACTGGGCAAAGCCGAGATGTCCTCAACGCAGACAAATGTATGACACAGGTCAATTTCACCTCACATTACATTACAGCCCATCAGGTCCTGAAGACTACCATGCACAGTGCAAAAACAACCTGTGACCCCAAACTCTACTACCTTTTCAATTTTTTTTGTCACATCACGAGAAGATCAAAGCATCGTCCAAGCCCTAGCATCAAAATGCCGATGGGCTGAAGGGTCTATGCTGCATGCAGGGTGATCTGTGCCAACACATCCCTGACCCCCACCTGCAAGTCCAGGGTCCCCCGCCAGATGAAGCAGAAGAAGAGCCAAGACCCATAAGGGGTTTGCCCTGGACCCTGGCTCGAGCAGATGCAGTGGTGGCGCAACAACAAGCTGCTGTTGCAGCTATGAATAATGCCTCCAACAGGTGATCAGGCTATCAGTGTAGCTAAAACAGGTGGAAACAGGTTGTCGGCAGCTTGGTGGGTTTGGCATGTCTGACGCGACTTTTTTGCGATGGAACAAGGCAGATACATCTTATGCGTGTAAGCACAACTTGCTGCAATTGGCTCATTTTGTTGCATTTGGTCCGATTGGGATCCTCAGAATGCGTTGGATTGCATGCAGGTCAAGGCCTTGCACAATGGACTCCTCAGAGCATACGGCAATCCTAAGCTTGTTGCACATAGCGCCTTGATTTTGCATTGTCGCCGTACAAGCTTGCTGAAAATTGCGCACTGGTGTTGCATGTAAGTCTCTGTTAACCCAGTGTTGACTGTAATCCAGGTTCAGGCCTAGTACAGTGGAGCCCTCAGAGCACGGGGCAGGGCCGTCTCACACAGCCCATCACAGCAGCCCTGATGCAGCCACAGGTGACCCAGGTAAGACTTTGAAGCCTTCAAGATTGTGTGGATCATAAATGAGCCCTCATGCCCTCTTCCTGTACTTCCTGTGCTCCTTGCGACTTGAGTCGGCTGTGCCCATTCGACATCACAGTTTGCATGTGCTCAAGCCTTCATTTTGTTCAGTGCACGGCCTGCTGCCAAGCTGTCCTTAATGCTGCAAGTGTGCGTGCTTGCAATTTGCGATCAATTTCATTTTCTGTCCTTGGGACCCAACAGGGGGGTCAACAGACAATATCTAAAACAAAACAATTCTCATCATGTTTTGCTTCTTGCAGGTGCGCAATCACCAAACCCATCTCAGGACCCCAACGCACAACAGCGGGGCAGAGGGCACAAGCGCCGCCTAGATGGGGCTTTTGCAGACGTGGAAGGGCACGCTCAGACGTCACACGGACAGACATCTGCTGACCAAGCACAAAGAGGTGCAGCAGGCAAAAGACAGAGGCAGGACTTGCAGGTGAGATAAAACAAGCTGACACAAGCAGTCGCCTTCCCTTAAGAGTGCAAAGCTTTGACAGAAGCAATTGAGGTACCAATACAAGGCTTTGGTAATACAACCCGGGTAATCTGTGCAACTGACGAAGTGCATAAGATGCCCGTCACTGCTTTCCCATTGTGTCATCGCAAATGCAAAACATGCTGGATTAAGCAGTCTCAGCACAGCACCACAACTCTGGATGTTGTGGGGTGACAACACAAACCCAGCAGCCAAAAGTACTCAAAGCTATGCTGTCTTAGTGTCTCCTGTGACATCAGTGCTGCCTCACAAAAGCAATGTGATTGTGAAGAATCTAGTCTCCACTGTAAACTGAAGGCTGCGTCCTGAAAGCTGTGCAATCACAGAATTTGTTCTGCTTGCAGGCAGGACCATCATCTGGTCAAGCGTTCAATGCGCCAAACACATCGCCAGCAGCCGCTGCAGCAGTTGTTGCAGAAGCTGCTGCGGCAGCTGCTGACCGCTTTGCCGGCTGCCTTACAGCCAGTGCCCGCAGGAACCGCAAGATGAAAGAGAAGAAGAGGCGACGCAAGTTGGAGGCAGCTCAACAAAATCAGTCGCCTGCGACAAACAATGATGATGTAGCAGCTGAACAAGCAGCTGAACAAGCAGCTGACCAAATAGCTAGCGGAGCAGATGTACCTGATTCAGCAGCTGGTCAAACAGCTGATTCCCAGGCTGATCTGCGATCAGCAGCCGTGTCAGAAGCTGCCATCAATCATGTATCTGGCCTGACAGCGGCTCAAAGGGCTGAGAATAAGAAAAACAAGAGGAAGGCGTACGTCAAGAGACGCAAGCTGAGGCAGCAGGCAGCTGCTGGGGCAGGTGCTCAGGCAGTTGCTGCTGGAGCTGCGCCAGCAGCAGCCAACAATGCACAGCCAAGACAGGTACAGTCTCTGATGTCCCACTTGCATTAGTAATGCTGCAAAACAAGGGTAGCAGTGCATCACCATCTTCTGCCAGCACTCATGATGGCTGGTGACTCTGATGTTCACTTCTCAAGATCACTATGCCATATCTCTGGCAACACATAGACCACTTTATAAGAGAATATGGAAGTCAATACTTGACAGCTGTCTTTGAGTACAGCCATCTCATCCATGTTCTGGGCAGATGTGTGAGTAACAGCAAACCTCTTTGCAAGCACAGCTGGCAAGCACGTTTATTTGAGACAAGCATCATGACCCTGGACAAAATCAATGCTATTTTGAGCTGTGCCTATGTCAACTGTCCCTATTGGGACAGCTCAGGACAGGCAGAGTGCCAAAAGCTCTGTGTAGACACAGCTTCACTGAGTGGTAGGCTGGCTATGATTCTGTGTTGCTGAATATGCAAAGATCTTGGTCTCTATGGTGACGCCAGGCATAAGCACAACTCAAGCATGCCTGATTTTCAGGCATCGTGTAGCGTTGTCAAAGTGTTTGGCTGCCCAGGTGCTGTATAGGGAACAAGGCAACTGATTGCTGCAGTGCGTACTTAGCTGGGCCTGCTGAGCCTGTCTAGCATGCGTATTCAATAAATACATATACATTGCTCATTGGCAGCATTCTGCACATGTATCCTCTTGAGAGTCGTTTCTTGCAAAGTCATGCGACGTTGCAAACAGCGGCATCAACGGGAGACATGTGCCTCGTCATGCCAAGTTCCAGTGCGTGGGCCTGCACACATGCACAGACAAGACAGCGAATGGCTTGAACGCAATAGTCACCTGCGGGTTTTTTTGTACAGTGCTCATAGTCCAGTAACGGCTTCACCATGGACGCAGCACGGCGAGGACGCTCTCAAGAGAGAGCACACCTTTCTCCCCAGCTGTTGCAGTGGTGTAACACCATGTCACTTGACAGCTGCTAAAACAAAAGAGCACATGGTGTCATCTCAGCCTTTTGCAAGCGCTGCTACATCATGCTGCTATAGAACTTACCAGTGTCTGCGCAGGTGTGCAGGCTCGAAGTCCTACAGCCAACCATGGCAATGCATCGTCTCAGCCTTTTGCAAGTGCTGCTGTGGCGTGCTGCTTCTAAGCGCAAGTGGTGTACACAAGTCTGTGATTGTGTGCAGGCGCAAATGACTGCGGCCAACAAGCGCATCAGATCAGCCTTTTGCAAATGCTACTACATCATGCTGCTATATTGCTTGCAAAAGTCTGTGCGTGTTTGCAGGCCTAAATTTCTACAGTTGACCAGCAGAGGACGCCATCTCAGCCTGTTGCAAATGCTGCTATATTATGTCGCTATAATGCTTGCAAATGTCTGTGCGGGTGTGCAGGCTCGAAGTCCTACAGCCAATCAGCACACTGCGGCATCTCAGCTTATGGCAAGCGCTGGTCACAAGCGAAGAAGAAGTCCTGACCCATCTTCAAGCTCTGAGTCAGCCTCTGAGACAGGGACCGATTCTGACAGCGAAGAGGAAGCTGCATCAGCACCTGCCAAGGCAGCTGCCTCAGCATCTGTCAATGCAGGTCAGGAATTGCATCTAAGCATGCAGCAGCTTGCCACAATTTTGCTGCGTATTATTGTTGGGGAGAAATCTGTGGCATGACTTGTCAATGATTGCGTGGCTGAGCTAGTGGGATGTATGGCTCTTCTCCTTGACTGGTCTGCGGGAAAATGATAAGATCTTTTTTCTCACAGGTGAAGTCCACGAGTCATCCAACGACGCCAGCAGCAGCAGCAGCAGCAGCAGCAGCAGCAGTAGTGAAGACGAAAAGGAGCAGGAGTCAAGCTCAGGCGAGAGCTCCTCAGACTCTGAGGAAGAAGACACACAGCAAGTTCCTCCTGCTGCCTTGCCTAGACAGAATACATTGCTTCAGCAACCTGCCGCCTCCAGCAGCAGTGAAGATGACAGCAGCAGCAGCAGCAGCAGCAGCAGCAGCAGCAGCAGCAGCAGCAGCAGCAGCAGCACCAGCAGCAGCAGCAGCAGCAGCGAGGAAGAGGAAGCACAGAGCAAGCTAGCAGTCACAGTGCCTAGCCAAAGACATGCAACTGCTGCTTCTGCTTCTTCCTCTGATGAGGATGAGGATGAGCTTAATGATGATGCCATTTGCAGTTGCAAGGTGGAAGACAGCTCTGACAGCAGTGACAATGAAGAGGACCAGGGCTTGCCATTCGCAGATGCTTTCCGCAAGGGATCAGTGTCGCCACCTGAGCCTTCGTCTGAAGATTCTAGCAGCAGTGATGACAGCAGCTCAGAGAGTGACGAGGAAGACCAGCAAGCAGCATCAGCAGCTGCCTTGCCTGATCAGGCAACTGTCAAGGCTGAAATCTCATCCTACTCCAGCAGTGGTGATGAAAGCAGTTCTGACAGCAGTGAGGATGAAGAAGAGCAGAGTCTGCCAGCAGCAGCTGCCTTGCCTGATCAGGCAATGGCACCACCTGCTTTGTCAGATAGCTCATGTAGCAATGAAAGCAGCTCTGATGACAGTGAAGATGAAGAGCAGCATGACACAGCTGCAGCTGCTGTTGCTCCTGAAGCTGCAGAAGCAGTAAGTGTGCAAGGACAAGATGATCAGAGGCCTCCTGACTCAACAGCATTGCCTAATCAGGCTCTGCCTGCTGACTCGTCCTCAGGCAGCAGCAGCAGCGAAGAAGAGTCATCTGACGAAGGCAGCAGCTCTGACGAAGAATCATCTGATGGAAGCAGCAGTAGTGAAGATGAGGTGGGCCAGAAGCAGGTGTCAGCAGCACCAGCAGTGCCTGATCAGGCAACAGTCAAAGGAGGTGCTGCCAGTTCCACTTCTTCAGAGGCAGAGTCATCAGACAATGCTAGCAGCAGTGAGAAAGAAGAAGACTCAGAAGAAGACAAACAGGTACCAGCTGAGGCAGCAGCAGCTGTGCCTGATCAGGCACCAGGCAATACCTCAAGTCCTGAGTCTTCTTCTTCTGATGAGGAGTCTGGTGACAGCTCAGAAACTTCAAGCAGCAGTGAGGACAAAGAGGAGGAAGAGACGCCAGATGTAGCAGCAGCTTCTAAAGTGCCTGATCAGGCGACTCTTGCTGCTGTTATTTCATCTTCTTCATCTTCTTCTGATGATGCTGAGTCATCTAATAGCTCTGACTCCAGCAGCAGCAGTGATGAAGAGGATGAACAGATGTCAGATGCAGCACCTGCTGTTCCTCCATCAACCCATGCCTCGTCCTCTTCTTCATCTTCTGCTGGTGGGTCAGCTGACAGCTCAGATCAATCCAGCAGCAGTGAGGAAGAGGATGAAGATGTGCCAGACGCAGCACTTGTTGCGGCAAATGCACAAGCACCAGTTGCACCAGCTGAACATGCCAGTCAGTCTTCGTCTGACTCATCAAGCAGCTCTGATGAGTCATCCAGTGAAGAGGAAGAGGCACAGCCGCCAGCACAAGCAGCAGCTTCCAGCCAGGCACCAGCAGCAGCACCTGTTGAGTCATCTGATTGGTCATCCAACTTCACTGTCAGCTCCAGCAGCACTGAAGAGGATGAAGCCCTAGATGCAGCCCTAGATGCTGCTAACGAAGCAGCTGATGACTCATCAGAGGGCTCTGGCAGCAAAAATGACGTCAGCATGGCGCCCGCTCCAACAGGTATCGAGTCATCAGGCGAGAATGATGCTGTGTCAGCTGCTCAAGCAGAAGAACAGTTGCCCCAGGCAGCTCCTGCTGTTCAAGCTGAACAGGCAGTGCGTGCGTCTGAGGACCACAGTGAAGCAGAAGAGCAGACGCCTGTGCAAGCAGCAGCATCAGGTGAGCAAGGAAGTGCACCTTCTGGATTGTTGGGTAAGCACATGCATGGACAGCATTCGTCAGGGCACATAGCAGCACAGCAAAAGACAATGTATGTGATAGCAATGATTGTGTGCACACGCTTGGGACTTGCTGGCGTCAGCAAATGTGGATGATGTCAGTGGACATACCAGCTGTATTTGTGTATGCACATTTTGGCTCTGGTGAACAGTATGTTGCACACTTGAAGGTCGAACATCTACAATTGATTGCTCTTGCTTGAGCGAGCTTACTACCATGCGCTACTACAGCGTTTTTAGTCAGTCCTGGTTGTATAGACCTTGACCCTATGTTTCCAAGCCCCAACATAATCCTAAATGGATATTTGGCACCCATTTTAGTCCGTAGTTCTGTGGCTGCAGAAGCAGAGCAGCATTTACCACAAGCTGCACCAGCTTCAGAAGCTGAGCCGGCATCTGATGACTCATCCTTGGAAGGGTCCCCAGACCCTACTGAGGAAGGTGAACAGCAGCGTTTGCAAGCAGCAGGGCAAGCAATGAGAGAGCTCTCTATTCATGCATCCGGTGAGCTTGCATTCACCTGCCATGCCGTGTTGACTCATATGTGAGTCGCAAAGATGACAAGTTGCCCTCACAAGCAGCAAGACAAGCGCTGTGAGAGCTCTTCATTAATGCATCTGGTGAGCTTCCCTCACCCATCATACCGTTTTGATTTATATGGGAGTCACAAAGATGACAAGTCGCCCTTACAAGCAGCAACACAGGTGCTTTGAGAGCTTTCCATTGATGCATCTGGCGAGTTTCTTTTTCCTCTCATACCTTACTGTGTGTGGTTATGCAAAACATGCAAACCACAAAGACAACAAGCAGCTTTTGCAAACAGTCACACAAGCTCTTGGCGAGCTAGGCACTCATGTGCCTGGTGACTTCTCATTCTCCTCTCATGCCTTGGTGTATTGAGCCACTTGTTCCTCACAAAGACTACAAGCAGCCTTTGCAAGCAGCAACACAGACTTTCGGCAAGCTTTCCGGTCATGCAGCTGATGACTGATGTTCTATGTCATACATGGGGCGTGATACTGTCATCAGGCAGCCTCCCATCTGCTCTTACTGTTTGTGGACCCTTTCCATCCCCGTTCACAGTGTGATGAACCCATACATGGCTACTTTACGGGACGTCAAAATCTACACAGGCTTCACTTAACCTGCTCCTACTGCTTATGGACCCATGCCATCGCGGTTACTTCCAAAGCAGCAGCAGCTGTTCATTCGGTATAACTTACATCGTGCATGCTCTTGACAGCGACAGAGGGCTGGGACCACAAACACCTACCGCCTGTGCTAGAGTGTGCCATGAAGCCATGCAATAGCACCAGGTTGCAATGCCAGAGCTGCTATAGCTATAGGAGAACTGCACTCCTGTCTCAGCTTGGCAGCAAGAGAGGGCTTGGACAACAAACACCTACTGCCTGTGCTAGAGTGCTGTCAGGCAGCTGTGCCACAGCACCAGGCTGCAGTGGAAAGACATTCCCAAGCTTATGAAGGAATGCAGTCTCCTGGACATTTAGCAGTGCCAGAAGGCACCAGGCCTGTAACGCAACTGCACAAGTCGTGTAGGTTCTCAATAGCAAAGGGCTTGCACCACAAACACCTAGCACCTCTGCTAGAGTGTGCGAGTCAATCATGCAATAGCACGAGGCTGCAAATGACAGAGCTGTCATAGCTGAACAAGTGGTGGTGTCTGTTGGACATCAGCAGTGCCAGAAGGCATCACTCCTGCATCAGCTTGCGCAAGTCTGAAATGTGCAGCCTGGTCTGACTGTAGTTGCTCACCTTAACACTAGTCGTGTGTGTATGGCTCTCAACAGCAAAGGGCTTAGATCACAAATACCAAGCACCTGTGCTAGACTGCTGTCACGCAGCCATGCATTGACATCAGGCTGCCATGGACAGAATTGTCATAGCTGAAGAAGTAGTGGTGTCTTCTGGACATCACCAGTGGCACCGCTTCTACTTCAGCTTGCACAAGTCTGAAATGTGCAGCCTGGTCTGATTGTACCTGCACATGTGCATTATTGCAATCTATGCCCTTCAAAGCAAATCAGGATTGGGACATCACACACCAAGCACCTGCGCTAGACTGCCGTCATGCAGCCATGCAATAGAGCCAAGCTGTGAATGACAGATTTGTTCAAGCTATTACAACGGTTTTGTCTTCTGGATATCAGCAGTGCCAGAAGGCACCACTCCTGTATCTGCTTGCACAAGTCTGAAAGGTGCAGCCTGGTCTGATTGTACCTGCACATCTGCATCAGTGCAATCTATGCCCTGAAAAGCAAATCAGGATTGAAAACAGCACACACCAAGCAGCCTGTGCTAGAGTGTGCCACAAAGCCATACAATAGCATCAGGCTGCCATGGACAGAATTGTCATAGCTGAGTGAGAAGTGCTGCCCTCTGGACATCAGCAGTGCCAGAAGGCACTACTTCTGCCTCAGCTTGCCCAAGTCTGAAATGTGACCTGGTCTGATTGTCCCTGCACATCTGCATCAGTGTAATCTATGCCATTTAAAGCAAAGCAAGTCCGGGACAGCACACACCAAACACCTGTGCAAGAATGTGCCACAAAGCCATGCAATAGCACCAGGCTGCCATGGACAGAATTGTCATAGCTGAATGAGAAGTGCTGCGTTCTGGACATTAGCAGTGCCAGAAGGCACCACTTCTGCCTCAGCTTGCCCAAGTCTGAAATGTGCAGCCCTGGTCTGATTGTACCCGCACATCTGCATTACTGCAATCTATGCCCTGAAAGGCAAGCAGGTTTGGGACAAAACACACCAAGCACCTGCGCTAGACTGCTGTCATGCAGCCCTGCAATGACACCAAGCTGTAAATGACAGACTTGTTCAAGCTATCACAACGATGTTGTCTTCTGGACACCAGCAGTGCCAGAAGGCACCACTGCTGTATCTGCTTGCACAAGTCTGAGATGTGCAGCCTGGTCTGATTTTGCCTGCACATCTGCAGTAGTGCAATCTATGCCCTTGAAGGCAAAGCAGGATTGAGACAGTACACACCTACCACCTGTGCTAGGGTGTGCCACAAAGCCATGCAATAGCCCCAGGCTGCCATGGACAGAATTGTTATAGCTGAATGAGAAGTACTGCCTTCTGCACATCAGGAGTGCCAGAAGGCATCACTCCTGCATCAGCTTGCACAAATCTTGGCACTGCAGCCTGATCTGATGGTACGCTTGAAGCATGCAGTTGTTTGCATTGCATAACAGGCTCATGATGTCACCAGTCTGCAAAGACTGATCAACATCAGCTGCTTGGTGCCATGAGCCGTTAAGACACAGTGAGTTCTCTTTTAAAGGACACTTGATAAAAGGACATTCTTGATGTAAGGACAATGCAGGTGGGAACCAAGCATTGCATTCTGGCTACAGTGTTGCTTTGGAGTGAAGACAATTTGATTCAAGGTCATTTTTCTTGGTAAACAATGCAATCGATTTAAGGAAAGATCACTGTACATCTTGAATTGGCCTGCAAGTTTCTTGGCAAGGCTTTCTTGCAGACAGCTTCAAGGCAGTGAATGCTATTAGCGCAGCTGACTGATGACAATACAGCATTGTGACTTTTGGGAAGCCGAGCAACACGAGGAGATTTGATTTCGACAAACAAGGAGCCTTTGCAATGTGGCACTTGAAGGTGGGGCAATTGGAAGTATAGACGCATGCTGTGCCTGCTATGCTTTGGCTGCTGTTTGAAACTCTCAGGCACTGCAATGTCAGATATTTCACCAAGCGTGAGGATGCTGCATCTGCTTTTGTGAAGTACCTTCTGTTGCAATGACTGAAGATCAAGACAGCATGGGCACAGTATGGGCTGCAGCATGTAGCAACATCTGCGTTCACGAAACTGTTGATCATCGATTGTGAGGTGTTGGTCGTGAGATGCATTGTTGAAGCAGGTCTGTAAAGGAGCTGTGCAGAAGACTATTGTGGTGCGGCATGTCTATGCAATTGCTACCCAAATGTTCGACAGTCAAGCGTCCTTCTGTGGGTCCTTGAGTCTGATTTGGCTGGCTGCATATAGTGTTGTAATTGACAAAGGTTCATCATCGGGCGGTGCTGACACTCTGTCATGTATGGCACATGCAGTGCTGGGTGTAGGGTTTAGGCCATGAATCAGGTTGCTGAGTCTCTGGTCACAGTGACTGTTGACAAAGTGGCGCTGATCAGCGCCTTCTCTAGTTTATGCAGCGATGCAGCTGGATTGTTCAGTGGTCATAGAGGCTGCGGATACGCGCTGCCTGTTGTGGAGAGGTGGATGTACTCTCATCATAGCGGCAATGCTGAGCTTGCATGCTTAACACAACGGCAGCAGCTGCTAAACAGCCTACTTGAGACTCCCAGCTCAAGCCTGCTCATTGACCAAGCACCAAGCCACACCATTCTGGAAATCAGGTTTCAGGTATAGCATTGGACAAGCCGAGGTGATTTGTGGTCAAAGAGGCTGCTGTCGCATGCCGCCTATTGTGTCAAAGTTGTTGCAGTCTCATTGTGGAGGCAATGCTGAGGTTGCATCAGTTTCAACACAACAGCAGCAGCTGCTTGACAGCCTACTTGAGACTTCAGCCAAAGCCCGCTCATTGACAAAGCACCATGTCGTCATGACTTGTTGGAACCTTGCACTCAACAAGCTAGGGTGTTTTGTGGTCTTAGACGCTGCCGTTGCACGCCGCCTGTTGTTTTGAGGATGACACAATCTCATTGTCGAGGCAATGCTGAGGTTGCATCATACTCAACACAACAGCAGCAGCTGCGCAATAGCCTACTTGAGACTTCAGCCAAAGCCTCCTCATTGACAAAGCACCATATCGTGACTTGCTGAAAGCACTGCAGCACTGAACAAGCTGAGATATTGTGTCCTTCAGGCTGCTGTATCATGCTGCCTGCTGTTATCATGATGGATCACTTAATGCCGAGTCCTTGCTGTTATGGAACTAGCAGACTCAAAGCAGTTCACCACGAGGCTGCTCAAGACTGCAGTCACATTCTGCACATTGTGTGAGCCCACTGTTGTGCACGCCGTGCAAGCTCTGCAACATTGATACTGAGCAAGCTCAAGATTTCTTTGTTCACAGCATCTGCAGCACATCTGCACATTCAATACTAATAATAATAATAATGATAGTAACAATAAGAAGAAGAAGAAGAAGAATTGCATATTCCAGCATATACTGCTAGGTATGTGTGGTACAAGTCCTATCTCGCCAGGCAGGCTTGTCTAGAGCGTCGCAATATGGACGCCTGATGTTCAACTATTTTGGTTTGCAGAGCTGCTCTCAGCTGTATCACCGCTCATAGCTGTATCATACTTCATAGCTATTGTGACTGTATATAGCAGGCAGCGTCACAGCTCTGCACTGCTAGTCAGCAGAGAGGCTGCTCCCGCAGCAGCTCAGCAGCTTACTGTGGCAAGTCACTTGCCCTTGGACAGCAGGAACTGGTGAAAGAGCCGTCTCTCCTGTCTAGTTTGCAAGGCTGATCTCAGCTGTATCTATCAGTATGACGTCAGCTACAAGCAGCTGATGTCACACTCACTGGAAGGCTCTTGTCAGCTGTACGATGCTCATAGCTGAAAACAGTAACTTCAGCAGCTTCACAGCCCTGCACTGCTGGTAAGCAGAGATGCTGCTTTTTGGCTGTTCTGTTCGATCCACTGTGGCAAGTCACTTGTCTTATGGATTGCAGCAAGCAGTCCAAGAGCTGCTTCTCCTGTCTAGTGTACAGAGCTGTTGTGAGCTGTTGCATCGCTGAAAGGCAACATCACAGTCAATAGAAGGCAGCGTCACATCTGTACGTTCCTGGTCAGTAGACAGGCTGGTGCAACACCCAGACTTCTGTTGTCCACTGCGACAAGTCAGTTGCCCATGTACTGCAGGGACTGGTGCAAGAACTGCCTCTCCTGTCTAGCTTGCGGAGTTGTCCTCAGTTGTTATTTTTGTCTATCAGCTATGTCACATTGAGTTCCACTGTGGCAGGTCAGATGGCTTGAACTGGACAGCAGGGGCTAGCAACAGGGCAGCCTCTGCTGCCCATTTTACAGTGCTGGCGTCTAGTTACATACACCTTTCAGATATCTGCAGCAACTAGGCAAGGCAATAATACCTCTCTTTCAGTCTGCTGCAGATGTTGATAAGGGATGCCAGCGTCTTTCTGTGGGTTGCAAAATAGACAAAGGATGCTGACATTCTTGTGTGTCATGCAGGTGATTCGGCAGCTGGTGGCTCAGCAGCAGTTGACTCAGCAGCTGGTGGCTCAGCAGCAGCATCTGATGCCTCGGGAGACTCTACTTCTTCTGCTTCCTCAGATCAGGCAGCTTCACCTGCAGCTGCAAATGAAGCAGCTGCTGAAGTTGACAGCCTCAAAGCCAGGGCAGGTGGGGTGTTCAAAACACAATTGTGACTTACCTTTCTGCTCTTAACTGCCTTGTTGAGTTTCTTGCTGCACACTGCGTCTGTCAGCTAGGCAAGCTGCATGCCTTCAGAGGTCGATGCATACCATCGTCAGACAAACGTCACATCTGCGCAGACTGCATGTCTCCCTTAAGAGAAAGTGACTTGAGATAATACTTTGGCAGAGATGCAAGTCATCCTGAATAGCAAAGTCTGCAAGGTTTGCAGTGCTCATGATGTGGCACGCTGCTTGCTGCTCTAATCTAGGTAATGCTTCAACATCACAGCAATGCTGAGCTCTTGCCAACTTTGGCACACCAGGCAGTGAAACAAGCAGCCATTGTCTAGACTGCAGGGAACGCACATCAGAACCCCCTCAGCACCCTGTCATGCAACTGCTTTGAGCACTGTAGCAACGGCAGCAGTCACGCAAGCCTGTTGTTCCATGGTAGGCAAATGCATCAGCATCACAGCAATGCTGGACTTTTGCCAACTTTGGCACACCAGGCACTTTGGCAAGCAGCTGTTGTCCAGACTGTTCAGAACCCGCATCAGACATGCCTGAGCATTATGTAATGCAACACCTTCAACACTGCAGCAATGACAATAGCCGAGCAAGCGGCTTATTGTTCCACGATAGGCAGATACGCAGCATCACAGCAATGCTAAGGTCCTGCCAACTTTGACACAGCAGGCAGTGCAGCAAGCAGCCGTTGTCCACACCGTTCAGGAATCCTCAGCGCCCTGTCATGCAACTGCTCTGAGCACGGCTGTTGTCGTTGGCTTTCTCACTGCTCATGGCTGGTGTCACACTCAATAGTCAGCAGCGTTACAGCTCTGCACTCTGGTTGGCAGAGACTGCTCTAGTCCGCTACGGCGCGTCCATTGGACGGGGGCGGCTGGTGCAAGAGCAGCCTCTCCTGTCTAGTTTGCAGAGTTGTCATCAGCTGTATCGTTGCTCATAGCTGATGTCCCATCTAGCAAATGGCAGAGTCACAGCTCTGCACTGTTGGTCAGCAGAAAGGTTGCTCTAGTATCGGGCCCTCATGTCTACTTTTGCAAGTCAGTTGCACATGGACTGCAGGGGCTGATGCTAGAGCTGTCTCTCCTGTCTAGTCTGCAGGGCTCTGCTCTTCGTTGGATCTGTCAGTGTGACATCAATCACAAGCAGTGATAGATGTCACACTCTGTAGAAGGCTGTTGTCAGCTGTACAGTTGCTCAGAGCTGATCCCACACTCAGTAGATGGCAGCTTGCAAGTGTTCACTGGTCAGCAGAGAGGCTGCTCTAGCGGTCTAATCTCAGCAGTTCACTGTGGCAAGTCAGCTGCTCTTGAACTGCAGTGGTTGTTGCAAGAGCAGTCACTCCTGTATAGTTTGCACACAGGACTTAGAGGTGAATCTTTGCTCTAAGCTGCATCATTGCTCATGAGTGACACCTTACTCAATCAAGGACAGCGTCACAGCTCTGCACTCTGATCAGTAGAGAGGCCTTCTTTTGAAAATGTCTTTGCAGTTCACGACGGCAAGTCAGCTGCCCTTGGACTGCAGGGACTGGTGCAAGAGCAGCCTCACCTGTCTACCTTGCAGAGCTGGCATCAGCTGTATTCACTTGTGTGAGGTCAACTGCAAGCAATATCAGCTGATATAACACTCAATAAAAGGCTGTTTCAGCTGCATCACCACTTGTAGCTGATGTCACAGCCAGCAGAAGGTAGCGTCACAGCTCTGCACTGCCGATCAGCTGAGAGGCTGCTCTCATAATGCTGCTGCAGTCCCCTGTGGCAACTTCAGGATTGCAGCAAGCACTGCAAGAACAGCTTTCCCTGTCTAGTCTGCAGAGTTGTCGTCAGCTGCATCACCCTTCATGCCTGATGTGACTTTCAGTAGAAGGCAGCGCCACAGCTCTGCACTGCTGATCAGCAGAGAGGCTGCTCTTATTGGTCTGCTGCAGTCCCCTGTGGCAACTCAATTGTCTTGTGGATTGCAGCAAGCATTGCAAGAATAGCATCTCCTGTCTGTGTGCAGAGCTGTCATCAGCTGTATCATCAATCATGCCTCGTGTCACAATCAGTAGAAGACAGTGCAACAGTTTTGCACTGCTGGTCAGCAGAGAGGCTGCTCTTGCATTGAGGCAGTGCAAGGGCAACCTAACTTGTCCAGTCTGCATAGTCACTTCACCACTGCATCACTGCTCATACCTAGGTTCTCCGTTTTGAATCGCTGGTCAGCGACAGGCTGCTCTGGCGCGGTCTCCAAGGTCTACTGGGGCAATACAGTTGTTCATGGACCGTAGAGATTGGTGCAAGAGCTGCGTCTAGTGCCTAGCTTGCAGTTCTCTGCTCTCAGCCGCATGATCACTCATTGCTCATAGCTGATGTCATAGTCAGAAGAAAGGCACATCTCAGCTCTGCACTGTTGGGCAGCAGAAAGGCTGCCCTTGCTCTTGCTGACTTGCAGTTCACTGTGGCAAGTCAGTTGTCCCATGGACGGCAGGGACTGAAGCAAGAGCAGCCTGCCCTGTCTAGTTTGCAGAGCTGTTCAAGATCCATCACTGCTCATAGCTAATGTCACACCCAGTAGAGAGCAGTACCACAGCTCTGCATTGCTGGTCAGCAGACAGAGGGCATGTGCAATGACCCCAGCAGTCCACTTTGGCAAGTCAGTTACGCATGGACTGCAGGGGATACTGCTGGAGCTACAATCATTAGAATTCTCAGCTGTATCATTGCTCATAGCTCATGTCGTATGGAATAGAAATCAGCGTCACAGCCGTGCACTGCTGGTCAGCAGAGAGGTGGCATTTGCAGCAGCCTCAGCAGTCCACTACGGAGAATCAATTAGCTACAGGGGCTACTGCATGGGCAGCCTCTCCTGTCTACTTGCAGAGCTGTAGTCAGCTGCACACTGCTCACAGCTCACGTCACACCCAGTAGAGAGCAATGTCACAGCTCTGCACTGCTGGTCACCAGACAGGCAGCGTTTGTAGCAGCCTCAGCAGTCCATTATGGAGGATCACTTGGCTGCAGAGGCTGCTGCAAGCACAGCCTCTCTTCTGCTTTCTGCAGATCTGTCGTTAGCTGCACCCCTGCTCATAGCTGATGTCACATCCAGGACACCACAGTGCCACAGCTCTGCTCTGGTGGTGACCAGAGAGGCGGCGTTTGTCATAGCCTCAACAGTCCACTATGGAGGATTAGATGGCTGCAGGGGTTGCTGCAAGCGCAAACTCTCATATCCAGTCTGCAGATCTGTTCTCAGCTCTATCACTGCTCATAGCTGATGTCACACCCAGTAGAAAGCAACGCCACAGGGCTGCACTGCTGGGCAGCTGAGACGCTGCTCTAACAATCATCTCAGCAGTCCACTTTGGCAAAGCAGTTGCCCTTGGACTGCAGGGATTGCTGCAAGAGCTGCCTCCCTTGTCTAGTCTGCAGATCTGTTCTCAGCTGTGGCATGCCCCAACTGCACCCTGCCCTTCCTTTTGGTGCAGATTTGCTTTTTGTTTGTGTTCTGCTAGACAATGCCAAGACTACAATGACACACAATGCTCTAGGTCTCTACAGCAGACAACCAGAGTCAAGCCCAGTATGCCTGTTGCTCTTGCTGCTGCTGTCTGCTGCATTTAATTGCACCAGAATGTCGTGGGCATGGTTGACCAATGCCCACACTCTGTGGTCTTCAAACAATGGCTTCACAATGTGTTGGGGCATAGATGATTGTCTGGTGCATCAGTGTCAGTTGACTGAGACAGTGGCCAGCTCTCTGCCATGTGAAACAGAATCAACATCCTATGGTTCTGCTTTGTATGTCAGTGAGCTGGACACCAGAAAGGATGTCACTGCCCTGATTAAGGCGCCTGAAAACAAATACAGTCTATTTTCAGTGCGTGATCTGCGTACAGGAGCACAAACAATGATGCTTGATTATGCTTGAGCTGTACACATGCAGATGTACTCACATAACACAATGAGGCCTGAAAGCTTTCTATCTGTGACAGCTCAGCTTTGGCTGAACATATTTGTCAAACGCTGCTGTGCATGGTTTGCAGACTGGGCAAATTTGTAAACCTAACGCACAGAACCAAGGTTGTTGTCAACAGATGCTCACAGCTTTCTGTCTGGTGCAGGTGACTCGGCAGCTGGTGACTTGGCAGCAGATGGCGCGGCGGCAGGGGACTCAGCAGCAGATGACTCAGCAGCATCTGATGTCTCGAGAGATTCTACTTCTTCTGCTTCCTCAGATCAGGCAGCTTCACCTGCACCTTCAAAGGAAGCAGCTGATGAGGCTGCCAGCCCTGAAGCCAATGCAGGTGCAGTGTGCAAACTCCAAACCATGACCTGCTTTGCAGCTTCTTACTGCAAATTGTTGACACTTGCTGCGCGTTGCATCTGTCTGCTAGAGAAAGTGCATACCTAATATGACGTGGGGTGAGCTAAATTTGGACAGACACCTTGGTTGCATAGATTGTAGGTCATCATCACAATGTTAGAGGGTCTAGATGCCTACTTTGCAAAACTGCCAAGTCTGTACAGGCCTATCATGAGTTTGTAATATGTGCCCAATTCAGGGGGTCACGCATTGGCAAAGCTGTGGTCAGCCGTCCATGTCCATGCGTGTGCTGTTGTGTGCAGCTGTTTGCTCGTAGCAGTCACAGGTGCTGACATCGACAAGAGCCACCGTATTAGTACTGCATTGTTGCTACATGCAACAGCAGAATTGTGGTCTGCTGCGAGCTCACTGCAGTCACAGTGGTCACATCAGCAGTTGGGGTCGCATGATATCAGAGCAATATTAGCATGTTTTGTATGTGAAGCTGTGACAGTCCAATGAGTCATGATGAGCAGGCTGTGATGTGAGCAAACCCTTGATGATGCAATGAGAGCTTTAAAGATTAATAATTTCTGAGCCTGCTCACCATGCTCATCTGCCTGCTGTGTATAATCAGGCCTTTGTACAACTACGTATTCTTCACGTGAAAAGCACAGGCACTTAGAATTATGTATACAGCAAAGGCAAAAATTGTGATGCTGTCATGCCGAGGCCTTGCAGCAGCAGTCTGTGTACCCTGAAGCAGTCATGCGGCTCTGTGTGATGCACACGTCTGGCTGCAAGTGTGTAGATTGTGATGCCAGATGAATGACAGATAATTGCAAAAGGCCTTTGGCGTTTTGGTTTTGGCTGTCGAACAGCTAGTGTCATTGTCAACATGCATGCTCCAAAGTTTTGGTACACTTGCTCACAGCTTTGATTTGCTCACGTCAGCTATGTCGTGCAAAGACACATGGTTCAGCTTCTTGCATCACGGTAAAGTGGTGGGTCATGTATTGCTATAGATGACTGAATGTGGGGCTGCAGCTTCTGCAGGAGCTGCTTCGGATGATGCTCAAGATGACAGTGAGCCAGACTCTGAGGAAGGTGATGAGGAAGGTGCTCCAGAAGCTGCTCACAGCACTGGCACCTTCAACGGGCAAAATCCCTTCAATGACAACCCAGACGATGTTGATTACTGGAGCACAAAGTTTCCAATGCTGCTCAAGCAGTTCACCATGGTAAGCTGTTAGTCTGAGCACGCCTTGTAAAGTTTGCTGCCAATGATGCATACTGCTTTTGAGCATACAGAGGGCTGAGGGCTTCAGTGAGGAATAACGAGAAGAAGAGCTAAACCAAAGGGCAGCTGACAGGACAGCTGAGAGGGCAGGACCTTCTGCTGCAGTTGTCCCTGCCCCTGCCCCAGCCTATTCTTTCTGTCATGCTTCTTCTTGATGGTGCCACATGCTGTTGCAGGAAAAGGGCCTGCAAAGCCCTGAAGGCCTTGATGAGAAAGAAAAAGAAGAAGAGCTGAGGCAAAGGGCAGCTGACAGGGCGGCTGAGAGGGCAGGACCTTCTGCTGCAATTGCCCCTGCGCCTGCATCAGCTCATGCTTTCTGTTATGCTTCTATTTGATCGTGCCACATGCTGTTGCAGGACAAAGGCCTGCAAAGCGCTGAGGGTCTTGATGAGAAACAACAACAAGAAGAGCTGAGGCAAAGGGCGGCTGACAGGGCAGCTGACAGGGGAGCTGAAAGGGCGGGGCCGTCCACCGCGACTGGCCCTGCCCCTTCATCAGGGCCCTCAGTTGGGAACGCTGCTGCAAGGCAACCACCAAAAGCTGCAACAAGGAAACAAACAAGCCGACCCAGCAGTCAGGTGCGCAGTTGCGTGTGATAATTCTGTTTTCCGTCCACTGCAGCAGGGCCTTGTGCTGACAATGCTGCTGCAAGGCAACCACCAAAAGCTGCATCACTGAAGCAAATGAGACAAACCAGCAGTCAGGTGTGCATTTATGTATGACAGTTCTGTTTTTTGTCTGCCGCATCAGGCCCTTGTGCTGACAATGCTGCTGCAGGGCAACCACCAAAAGCTGCATCATTGAAGCAAATCAGACAAACCGGCAGTCAGGTGTGCATTTGCGCATGTCTAGCTGTGAATACAAAGTCTGATGATTCAGACAGTCAATTGTGGTGACTACTGTCTTGTGCAGGCGCCAGTAGCAGTGATAGATGATTCGAAAAGTTTTGACAAGCTTCCACAGCCACTGCAGCATGTGCGGTTCCCTTGATCTTGCAAACATCTTAACATGCTCAATCAGATGCTATGCAGGTACCATTGAACGTTACAGAAGATTTGGAGTGCTTGGATGAGGATGCTTGGCAGCCACATCCAGATTGGGGCATCTCACATATTTTGTAGGTGCTGGTGGCAGTGACA
Source organism: Trebouxia sp. TZW2008 (assembly GCA_002118135.1). Taxonomy (NCBI): domain Eukaryota; kingdom Viridiplantae; phylum Chlorophyta; class Trebouxiophyceae; order Trebouxiales; family Trebouxiaceae; genus Trebouxia; species Trebouxia sp. TZW2008. Next base: position 168,567 of record BDIU01000269.1, on the reverse strand, counting down.
GAAGACTCAGGGTGCTTGGATGAGGTTACTTGGCAGCCACACAAGGGTCGAGACACGGCCAACAAGCTGTGACTGCATTGTTCAGTCTTTCATACAGCAAGTCGAGGTGGTGACTGTTGTATGCCGGCGCCAGTGGCAGTGACAGAGGATTCAGAACATTTGGCCAAGCTTGCACAGCAACCGCAGCTCGTGTCATTCCCTCAGTTTTCCAAACTTCTCAACTTGCTGAACCAGATGCTATGCAGGCGGCAGTGGCAGCTACAGAAGAGTCAGAGTGCTTGAACGAGGTAGCTTGGCGAACTTACCCAGGACTCAGGCCTTGCGCCATGCCTTGATAGAGTGTCTGCTGTCTTGGAGCTCTGTTCATGACAGCGACAACGGTGTATTTGTAGGCGCCGTTGACAGTGAGAGAGAGTCCAGAGTGCTTAGATGAGGTTGCTCAGCGGCTGCACCAAGACTGGGGCAAAGCCAACAACCTATACATGCGCTGTTCACCGGTTATTGTAAGGTCACACCGTGCTTTCAGTGCAAGTCAAAGTGGCGACTAATGTATGCAGGCGCCAGTCAGTGACGGAAGATTCAGAGTGCTTGGTTAAAGTTGCTAGGTGGCTGCACCAAGACTCGGGCAGAGCTGAACAGCTGGTCAAGGTCCACAGAGCTGTTTTGAACGCGTGTTGCCTCTGCCATGTCTGATGTCAGCAACAACTGCGCATGTGATACAGGCACCATTGACGGTGACAGAGGATTCAGAGTGTTTGGATGAGGTTGCTCGGCGGCCGCACCAAGATTGGGGCAAAGCTGAATCCCTGGTCAAGATTTGCCGGAAAGCCGTCAGAGCCTGGATCAGTGAAGACAGAGAGAAGAGGAACCTCGGTCCTATGAATGGCAATGTGAGCTGCTATTGCTTGTTTACTTCAATCTGTTGCTGGCTTGTGATATGTGATAAGCTGACCGCAATTCGAGTTCTGCTCAGTGAAGTCAAAGACAAGAGGAACCTTGGTCCCATGAATGGCAATGTGAGCTTTTCAAGATACCAGAAATTCAACATTCCTGCTCATTATTGTCTTTAGATGCATGTGATGCATTGTCAGCTGACCCAGATCATTGCAAGGCTACTAGATTCTGGATCAGTGAAGACAGAGATAAGAGCAAACTTGCTCCTATGAATGGCAATGTAAGCTTTGTACCATATTTCTACTATTAGTTCCTGTTGACTTGTTATAAGGTTGTTGCTGCTGGTAGGAACTGTTGCTTACATTTGATGAACTGAGGCTCTGAAAATGCCAGTGTGAGCCATATGCTATTCCTGCTGACTGCATATTCTCAGCTGCATGTCACATTGCTGCATGTAAGGCAGCTGACTCAGATCATCAGAAGGAGTAGCACAGCACATGATCCTCAGTGAGGAGCATCATCAAACCTTTGCCCCCAACAGTATCATTCTGCAGCTTTTTCTACATTTCCAACACTTCTAAGATGTTGTGGACACAAAATACGGGTTGCAGTAGCGCGTCTGTGCATCTGAAGTATGACAGTAACAGCATCTAATTGTATGGTTTCTGCCATTAGCTGTGCTTTGAACATGGAGTGAGTGCCTTTTTTATATGGTCTCTTCATGACGTACTGCAATGAGTCACCGTACATATGAACATGCACGTATCAACGCCTGAATCAACAGAACACGCGACAATACGCTCCCCAAAGTAACCGAACAGTCAGTGCTGACAACAATGACACTTGAATGCAGATCTACGCGTCCAATTCTGCCCCAGCCTGGTGGCCATTACCGAAGTGGGGCAGCACTATGCTTCACCATAAAGGCAACTGCCAGAAGGTGGGAATCATCTCAACAACGCATGCTTATTTAGGGTTTAGGGTTAGGCCTAAATAGCCTAAAGCACCCTCCTCCCAAGTCCTCAATTCAGCTTCTGCTCACCTTGGATGTTTGTACGTGATGTCCATGCAGCTTCACTGCAATGGCAGTTGCCAGAAGACGTGCATGACTTCAACCATATATGCGCATACTGCAATGGCAGTTGCCAGAAGATGTGCATGAATTTTTTTGTAGTATGCGCATACTGCAATGGCAGTCGTCAGAAGATGTGCATGACTTCAACCATAAATGCGCATAGATACTGCCTACCTGGGGTTCTTGCATGTGATGTCCACTTGCTTTCATCTGCTTCAACGCCTTGCCAAGGCATATGGACAACGTTGTTACATGCTGATACAGTTTTGCTTGCATAGCAGGCAACTTTGGTAGCTTGAGGTATTGTGCAGCAGTTGCATCTGCACAGTAGCTTGCAACCTCTGCACAAGGCATAATAATACTCATACCAATAATTATCCATTCCAGCAAGAGTGCTAGTGCACAAAGCATGCATCCCAAGCACTGCAGCCTAATGCAGCCTTCATACAAATCTGTTTGAAACCAGGCTGTCAGTGCACATCTATGGACTGATGATTGTCAAAGCAGGGCTGCTGTGAGATTTGGGCCATGATCTTCTGTGTTGCACATGTGCATGGTTGCTGGGGTGACTTCAGACATTTGTTATTGTTAGTATGAAGTCTAGTCGCCAAGGCTCCCTTCATGATGCTGCTTCACTGTTCTGTGTCTTTCTTTCTCTTGGTGGCAAAGTTTTCATCGGTGTGTTGCAGATATATGTGGCGATGCAAGAGGCAATGAGACAGGCTGGTGTGCATCAGCCCCAGCAAGATTCTTAGAGAACAGTGCAATATGTAGACTATCGTGGCAGAAAGCCTTTGAAACTCGAGGCTAGGCTCATTAATTAGCTATAGGTTTAGATTATGTTTTATCCCAATGGGCATGAAGCAGACAGAGACCAATCGTCTAGAAGCAATTACAGCATCAAGTAGACAGACTCGTTGTGTTATCAAGCCCTGCAACATGGTCTGCTTGAGACTGTTAGCAGCCATACGACGTTTTGCTTGTGGCTTCGTGTTGCAGCAAAAAGGCACAATTATAAGGTCAGGCAGACCTGACAATCTTGCTCTGTCTGGATGCAGCACAGCATCTGTACTGAAAGGCTGAAGAGGATCAGCATGCATTGGCATCGCCATCAGACCTGCTGACAACATTCTGCTGTGCGTTGAACCGGGGCAGAAGGTTGAGCCAGAAGGCAGGGCAATAGGCCAGTCGCCCTGCCCCTGCGCTATGTGCATAGTTTTTATGCCAACCGCGCAAAGCGTGTGGACGTTGGCCAGTGTCGCGTGCTTCGGGCAGGCTTTTGTACATCCATGAGGCGTTACCTGCCGGGGTGCTAGCGATGGAGACTGCTGAGGAATCGGAAGGTGAGGCTGCTTACAGCTTAGTGATCTGTAGGTGGGTGCAAGCACCGATCGTCAAATTTGTCTGTAGAGGACATCGGGAGGGCGGACGGGTTGTGCGAGGTTGCGGAATGTGCTGTGTATCCTTTAAGTTTCTGGGCTTGGAGTCCGCACCTTGGACTCAGTGCCGAAAGAGAACCATACGAGGAGCTCGGGAATTTGCACCTGTCCTGCACACTCTTCATGCAGATGCTGCTGGCAGAAAACGGAGCATTTCACTGGGCCTGCCTGACAGGTAATTGGAGCATGCCGCGTCTGTGCTGTGCTCCAAACACCCCAAAAGGTCACGGCTGATCTCTCTGTCAAAAACCTTTACCTGAGGTTTCCTTGAGCTGCAGGTCGGTGTTGGAACTTGCTGCATACCCTCCAGATGTTGGCTGTGACATGTCCCCACCTCTCACAGCTGAGGTAAGTGTTTACTCCCGTGTTGCACCACGACAGCTTCTGGGAGCAAGCCACTCTTGAGCAATGTACTGAACAGGCCTCTGCGGACAGGGTGCCACTGGCGCTACTTGTCTGCACCCTTCCAGCCATTGTCATCCGACCTTACACGGCAATTCGCAGTCACATGATTCATGCCGCCGTTGAGGTGTTGCTGCGACAATTCTCAGCTGCTGACCCAGCGGCATTGGCCAAATCTCCTAATGGATTGTTGGCTGGCGCTGTGCTGTATGTGTTGCTGCATCAGGATCAAAGATGCAGGGCAGAAGTTCTGGCACACCCACAATACCATGAATTCCAGACATGGAAGGAGGCAGCAGGTATGTTTGTGCACATGTGAGCTCGATTGGCCAGCCTGGCAAGACAAAATATACAACACATCTGCCTGTTTGCTTGATAGTGTCATTGTTTCGTTTGCTGATGTTCTGGTTGTGATCACCATCATGCTGTGCACATTGCCAAGATGTCCTCAACAGAATGTTGCACACAATCAATTTCAGTTCAGCGGTATATTGCCTGAGCATGCTAGAACCCCCTAGTTTGTTTTGATCTGGAACGCATTGACATTGCTGTTTTGGATGAAGCACGTGAAATGCTGACTGTTGAGCCCTTGCCAGATCGTCGCAAGATTTGGCTATCTGTTGCAGTGACCAGACTAAAGGCGCTTGCTGATGAACCTGATCTAACCAGCCCATTTGTTGCCATATTTGCCCCTTGGATCAACCACAAAGTCCACAGAGATTTCAGTAGCTTCACTATCGGAAGCAAGCACCATGGTTTCTTCTCTGCGCTTCTAGACCCAAAGCCAGATCCAATTTGCCATGAAGTGCCAGAGGCAGGTTCTATCTTGGCAATGCTGATGCTGTCCAAGCGACTTCATGGCAATAGGGATGACAAAAACTACCTTTACCTTGTGAGTGGACAAACTCTCGTCTTCTCTTTGAGTTCCAACTGCCCCAGCAACATGCATGTACTGCGTGTGAGGTGATCTACATTGCTTTTGTCATACATGTTAAAATGTTGCTCTGCAAGCCAGGCACAGTTGCTCAACTCAGTGCGAGACATGTCCAAGTACTCTACAAGCCCTTGTGTCAAGCAGAATTTTGTCTCTGCCTGTCTGCTCAGTTAAGACGGGTCTTTAGACTAAGAAATGGAATGCACTCATACTTTCACTTGCACAAGTCACATTGGCAAGCATGGTCTAATGTCACGCCGTCAAGTACCACCTGGCTCTTGAATCTTATTGCAATAGCAATGTCATGACAGCATAGCATTTGACAGATTCTTTTTCATGGCTGTTTCTGATCAAGGGCAAGTTGCACCCATATGTGCAACCCATCTTTTATGATCAAACTGATGTACTTGCCTGTTGGTGCCATGAATCAGTTGACACCCCCACGGACACATCGCTTTATTGAGGACATGCAACATACCCATCAAGCATGCCATGCGTGACAAGCAAAATTCAGATCTCAAGCCATTTTTTTTGGTTGGCATCTGTTGATCATCCACATAAACGACCTGACCTAGTGCCAAGTAGTTGCAACAACCCTTTTCCCAGAAGTGCCCTCCGCTGGTACAACTCTGTCTTTTGCCGTGATGGTGGCCATGTAGATGGACTTGCACACTGCTTTGTGATATCGACACAATCTTTGAGCCAACTTGCAGTTTTCTGAACATCACAAGCAAATCTCATGCAAAACCCTGCAACTTTTCCTCTGGGCAAAAGCTGGCTCTGTTGTGCTTTACAGGCTCTACTCAGCATGTCTGATCAGGTCAAGAGCAGCTTGCTGCAAGATGTGGTAGATTACGCACCCATGGCCCCAAGTGTGGACACAGCATTGCTGCAAAGGCCCTGTGGAGAAATTCTAAAGACAACAACTATGGTGAGCAATGCAATGTTTGCATCATTGGCTGCAACAGCAACATCTTTGCAAAAGTGCGGCTTATACCCTTGTAGGTGCACATGCTTAGGTTATAGGGCTAAACAGACAAGTTGTTGTTCTTTGGTGCAAGAGATTGTCCTGCTATCTGATTTCATTGCTTGAGTTGTCTTCCAACAAGCTAACGGCAGTCAATCTGCCAAAATCAACAAAGCGTCATGCGTGGTACACCTTGTACAATGCTTGCAATATCATGTGTGGATTGAGATTAGTGATGAGTGTGCTTTGTTAATTTGAAAGCACAACACACTAGTCAAGTACGCAGCAGATTGTCAAATCTGATACTCAAGCATGTTGAAAAGGCGTGTATGGTGAGTCCCTGGTTACATTAGGTTAGATCTAATGTCCTCCATGCCTTTCTCTAGTTTGTCTAGTCCTGATGTTGTTGATCTACCCAGCATCATTCTACTTGGTTTCTGCCTATTTTATGTTGACGTGGGCCAGTTGATCTCATCAATGAGCAGCTGATGTGATCCAACAATGCTGTCAATGAGCGCATTTGAGTCACAGAAGCTGATGCATTTGTCACGAGCTTGCTTGCCCTGACTGCAGATTCAACCTCTTGAGCAGGCCGGGGCACAGAACTCAGACTGCCTATATGAAATGAACCAATGCTATGTGAGCAAATTTGGTCCGAAATGCTACGCCACAATGCCAGAAGGGTCAGGAACTCACAAGCAGAAGCAGCTTTTTGCTGCAGCTTGCAACGATGTTCACAAGCTAGAAGCGCTCATGTTTCTTCACAAAGAAAGCATGGCAACATCTGAGCGCACACAAGAGCGACTCAATGAGGCCCACAACTTTCGCCAAGCTTTGGAGCAAGAAGGGGCTTGGCAACAGCAGAACTTACACGACTTGCTAATCTGCATTCAACATCTGGAAGAAGAATGCAATAGGGCTCATAAAACACAGCAACAACATCAAATGAATGCAACACAGCTAGACCCCCTTGTGAGACAGAGTCTGGTTGAATACAACAAGCAAAGGCTGGCTGCAGGCCATGCTTGTGCTTGTGTTTCTGCCGAGGACTCAACGTTGGCGTTGGGCTACACAATCATATCCATGGCTTCTAGTCAGTTTTTGTACAATAAGCCCTGATCCGCCTCTTCAACTCAGCACAAAACGCCTTTGGTGACAGCAACAATGCACTCAACAGCAACAACATCAGCAATACAGACATGTGTTGCACAGGCAAGGCAACAGCAATTTCATAAAGATTCTAGGATATGATGGAGCACCCCTTCTGTACTGGAGTTAGCAATTAGTGAAATAGGCTAGTGCCATTATCTGCTGCCTCTCACCAGATAAGAGTGCTTGCATTTGTTCTTCCTTTTGTCAGCCTTTTGAGTGCCCTAAACATTTTGCTATAATGGTCAAATTGTGAAATTTTAGGTCAATTGCCGCAGCTGTGTCTGACTGTGCGCTATCATCTGAGACACGGCCTTCAAGTGTGGTCCCACAGAGTCAATATTTTAGGAGGGGGAACAATAGGAGAAAGCCCCTGGATTTTTGAAGTTAATTTTATGGAATGTGTATGTAATGAGAATGATGTCATCTCAAGCATGGTGAGTCATTCTGTTGCATGTTTCTTGTCTAGTGCTGTCTATTCAGAGGATGCATGACGTTGCTGATGTTAATGTCCTCGTCTTGTTAATATGGCAGCTTTGACCCTATGCTACGCTTTGCAGGAGTATGGCAAGACACTGACTTTGCAGTGAATCTACAGCTGTGATTTACCCAGTGTTATGCCCCAACAAGGGATTCTGTCCATGCGCGAGGTCATTGCCGATCTGCTCAGCTGTCATTGCTACTTTTGCCCATATGCAGGGTTCTCTTATTGTGGAGCTTGTTGGGCTTACTTCTGATGCGATGCAGGACTCCATGAGGATATTTGTGGCCACTGCGTTCCTGATGTTATCCTGACTCAGTGAGACAATTGGCTGTAGGTCAGTATGCTTGCAGGACTGCTGACTGATTCTGAAACCCACTGTGAACTTCACCTTGCACATGCTGCAGTGGGGACCTACGTATGTCGTATGTACACAGGAGTCACTGTCGACCTGTAACAATAGCGTTTGCACTTGCAACTGATGGCTGAGACCATGTTCAACTCTGTGAAGCATCAGGATGTCAGGGCAATCCCTGTATCGTGCAACACATTCAACACTGTTGCTTTTGTAGTGTGCCCGCAGGACTGCAGAATATTGTACAAGCATGCGCCACTGCTAGTTGAACGTTGTTGGCGCAAGAACTTGACAGAATACCGTATTCTTCGGCAGATCCGAGGCTTGCTTACGAGACCTGACACACGGCTGCCCGCAGCTCAACGTGCGCGGGGTCAAGCGAGTTCGATTCGACCATGCTAATGATCGCTGGCATCGTTCAAGGGTCGCCGCAGACCTGCAGTGACCGCCATGGCACCTACGAAGGCGATCAGCAGAACAGCAGTTCAGCTCGTTTTGCAGCTAATTTTGCTTTTGGGCGCGTGCGTTTCGCAAGGTCAGTGGTAGATGCTTCTGCTCCGCGCTCACCTTCCCGCGGCGTTTGCCACCACCAGACAACTATGGCACTGACGCATTGACGCAAGGCTTTCATCACTGCTTTTGCCGTGCAGCCCGTACGCAAAACACCACTGCCTCTCCAGGCTGCACGCCCGTGCAAAGCTCGGTGCTGGCAACTGATCCTCACTTCTCCTACTTCTACAACCTGTCCCAAACTTCAAACTTCATCAGTATCCTGACCAATCTCACCTCCCCAGCCACTCTGTTTGTGCCAACCAATGTGGCCCTTGAGCTCAGTCAAGCTGCACACAATGTGTCAACAGAGCAGACAGAGGCTTTCCCCTTGCTGTCATCTGTCCTGGGTTACTATGTTGTTCCAGACCAGGCCATCATGGTATGTACATTCACATGCAAGAGCACATGTCCTGAATTTGCCTGTCTGTACATTTTGATGGATACCCCGGTTTTGCAGAATGTCAGCAGCTTGCAAGATGATCAAGTGCTGACCAGCCTGGATCCTGGCGGCAACCTGACTGTCTACCAAAATGGTAGTCAGACCTTTCTTGACTCATATGGAGCTGGAGCCATGGTTATAGGCCCCCCGGCCTATGCTTGCAACGTAAGCATCTGTTGTCACAATGACATGTCAGTGTTAAAAGCGACACTTGCAGAAGTCTTTTGCTGCAAAGTGACACGACATGCCATCCAGTCAGACTCGCTAGCTGGATTGCTCACCTGCTACATGCCTTGCCTATGCATGTCTGACACGATGACAACGGCAGCCGCTACCCTGCTGTATGCTGACTTAGATCTGGTATAGATGTAGAAATAGCTGCAGCTAATCATATATGGCATTGACAGCCCCTTTGAGTCAACAGACACCTTGCAATGACCAATCTTGCTTGCTTGACAGTTTTAATGCGACTTTTGACCGTCTCTTGCAGTGCGAGTTTCGTGCCGATGCCAGTACATTGTGGCTGCACTTGATTGTTGTGGCTTTGGTGGTACCTGTGAATCAGCAGGTATTCCCTTTCAAAAATCAGGGTCAAATATTGGAGAGGAGCTCCATACCTCCAATCCTTACTGTGTAATGCTTCAAAAGTCTCAGGTCTTGGTGACTCACATCCTTTGCCACTGCAGTTGTATAGATGATCATCTATGGCATTGATGGCGCGCTTGAGTCAGCAGATATCTAGACATGCTCCCTTTCAATCAGGAGTTTCTGCCCTACCTTCCGTTCTTACTCATCTCAGGTGCTGCAGAAGTGCCAGCTCCATTTATCATTGCTGTATCCGGACTTGCACTGATTTACGTTAGTTTTGTATGCAGTTGATCATCTATTGATGGTGCGTTTGAGCCAGCAGATATCTAGACATGCTCCCTTTCCATCAGGAGTTTCCGCCCTACCTTCACTTCTTACTCATCCCAGACGCTGCAGAAGTGCCAGCTCCACTGGTCATTGCTGTATCCGGACTTGCATTGAATCACATGAGTTGTGTCTGCAGTTGATCATGTATGGCATTGATGGCGTCTTTGAGTCAGCGGACACCTTTCCCTTCGATCAGGAGTTTGCACCTTCAATTCACACTCGTGCCAGGAAATGCACAAATGCAGAGATGCTGGCTCCATTGATTATTGCTGTGGTTGGTTCTGTGCTGACTCACATCGGTTGTGTCTGCATTTGATCATCTATGGCATTGATGGCGCCTTTGAGTCAGCAGACACCCTCCCATTCAATCAGGAGTTTCTACCCTACCTTCAGTTCTTACTCATGCCAGGCGGTGCAGAAGTTTCAACTCTTGTGAAGATGGCTTGCTCTTTTGTGCCGTCAAATTCATGATCTCTGTGGCTGCGGTCGATCATCTACAGCATTGCTGGCGCTTTTGAGTCAGCAGCCACCCTTTTTTTCGATCAGGAGTTTCTTCCTCACCTTTGATTCTTACTCATGCCAGGATACGCCAACTCCTTTGATCATTGTTGTGTTTGGACTTGTGCTGATCCACGTTCTTTGTGGCTGCAGTTGATCATCTACGGCATTGATGGTGCGTTTGAGTCAGCAGACACCCTCCCTTTCGATCAGGAGTTTCTACCCTACCTTCAGTTTCTACTCATGCCAGGAGGTGCAGAGGTGCCAGCTCCGTTGATCATTGCTGCGGTGGCCGCTAATCAAACCACTGTTGTTGCTGCTGCCTTCAATCAAGCGTTAGCTGCTGGACATGCTCAAGAGCTTGCTGACTTATTACAACAGGTAAGGAGTAAAGGTTGTTTTTTCCATATCTTGGGTTTTAAGTCATGCCAGGCGCTGCAGAGCTTGCTGACTTGTTACAGCAGATAGGCCTCCAGCGCTCAAGCAGTAATGGCTCTGTGCACAGTTCAACAGCCGACAGTGAAAGCGTTGCTTGGAAGTGCTGGCTCCATTGATCATTGCTGTAATGGCGGCTAACCAGACTGCTGTTGTGGCTGCTGCGTTCAACCAAGCACTTGCTGCTGCAGCTGGTTTTGCTCAAGAGCATGCTGACCTGTGACAGCAGGTGAGTCGGCCGCCCTTGAACTTTTGTGCACGGTCAAAAGTTGCAAACCTGCAGGGTATGATGTTAAGCATGAAATGCCAATCAAACTGCTGATGTTGGTGCCGCTTTCAATCAAGCTTTGGCTGCTGGCTATGCCCAAACGCTTGCTGTACAGCAGCTACTTCCTGAGTCTTTTGGGTGTTGTGCATAGTCCAAAAATCAAAAAGCAAAGTAATGTGCAGATGTGTCAGCTCCTTTGCTCATTGCAGCAGTGGACGCTAATCGATCAGGCTTGTGCAACTGGTTGTTCTCAAGAGCTTACTGACCTTTTACTACCTAGACGGTTGAAGCTGTTGTAGTTTAGGTCATATCAGACCTGCTGCCCATCGCTCTTGTCTTACAGTGTACCCTTATTGAGACCCTCATGGAAAAGCCTGTACAAACAGCTCCCTGACGTCCAAAGCTTGCCGATTGCGCACATCATACTACAGCAGACCTCCGGCCCATGTCTGTTACGTGTCATATTGTAGAGGTGTAAGTTCTCAATGTCTGGATGTAGGGCATCACAGTGCCCGGTGGATTTGTGGCGCTGGCTGCAGTGGCAAATTCTATGATACAACAGACCTCATGCAGCAATTTGGGCCCCCTCATACAAGCTCTGTACAAACAGCTGCCTGATGTTCAAAGCCTCAACCTGTCACCAATTCAGCTGGCCAAACTACAGCAGGCCAACCCACAGCTTGTTGCTTGCATCCTTGCCAGCATTACTTGATGCCCATGCAACTGCACACTGTAGCAACATGGGACCCTTACACAAGCTCTGTACAAACAGTACTGTTCCTGACATTCAAAGCCTGAGCCTCTCACCTATTGAGCTGCTATCCAGCTGGTCAAACTACAGCAGGCTAACCCACAGCTTATGGCTTGCATCCTTGCTAGCGTTACTTGCTGCTCTTGCACAGGCCTGAGGCTTGCAAACAGGTTGTACCTGTGTGAGAGAGAGAGAGAATAATTTTACAAAGCAAAGAGGGTTTGAGGCCGTCCACAGGCTTTCAAATTGCCAGAAAAGAACGCCTTGCTGCGACTGACCCACTGCAGTATGAGGTAATTTTATCCGCTTATCCACGCCGAGCTTCTACGCCAGACGATCTATCCGACAGCACGACATGCGTGACTCGAATCATGTAGATGAGTAATCTGACAAAAGGAGACCTTCCGCTGGGTTCTGGTCGCTTCAAGTCGCGAGCGTTGGCGAACTCTACGGGATCAAATTTTGAAGCGTACAGCTTACGAGGTGCACCATAATCTCATGCGCGTGACTTGTGCCATTTACATCAGGGCAAACTTTCTTTGCACCTCCTGACGCAGTGCAGTCTAGCATGCACAGCTTGCAATTGGGGTACTGGCCTGAACTGCCCGACATAGTAGAAGAACCTCCCGGATGGGAGACCTGCGCAGACCTTGTTCAGCCGGACTTCAGTCGATGCATCGAGGTCAATCCTGGCACATCCGTGGCACAGCTCGGCAGTGTCAAGATTTGTACTGACGCCTCTGTGGTCAGTACGGTTGGACCTGCAGACACGGACCCGTCTGAGCCTGTCACACGCAACAAGTGCGCCCGCAAGACAACGCAAAACCGGCAAGCGCAGCAGCGTTTCCGCCAGCGTCACAAGGTGGGGACCTCAATGTCCAGCATCCTGCCTGATACGCCCATGCCTAGCGCTAGTACCACCGTGTGCAAACAGCTCACGCCGTACAGGCTCGTATGACATGCTTAGAGGCCGAGCTGACCGAAATCTGCAACCGCGTCAGCGAGCTTCAAGTCAAGCAGCTGCAGCTGGAAGCCAGGAATGCGTTGCTTCAGGCTGTTGCTGACAGCGCCCTCAAATCTTCTCCTAGTGAGGTACAGCTTGATGACATCCATGGTTTGTCTCAGGCTTGCACATCTGCTTTGCTGTGGTTCAGCTGCTGTGATTCAGCTGCTGTTATTCTGCTGCTGCTATGGTTTAGCTGCTGTTGTTCTGCTGCTATGATTCAGCTGCTGTTATTCAGCTGCTATACTACTTTGCAACCAAGGCAGATTGGCATGCGTGCTTTGCCACAGCGTTGCACACTTCCTTTGCTGTGGCTTGGCTTCTATGTCACTATATCATCATGCATGCATTCTGACACGTGCATGCGCAAATCCATCTCCAAATGTGAGGCTTGTCAAGACTTGAGCGCAGCGCGCAAGATTAGCTGCAGCAAACGCTGCATTGCATCATTCACAAGTCGATGCATGCAGTGCACGGATCACAGCTTGTTGTGCTGCTGCATCATGTTGCCAAGTGCTTCAATCGGGTGTGAACTTGCATCAGTCGCTCTGCTCGACCTCTTCCTAGACAAAATCATTGGTTGCGCCCATGTCTGCTCATCTGCAAGCTGTCAACTGCGTAAGGTATCATGCATGGCAAGCAGTTGCTTACTTAGCCCAAACAACAGAGCAGACGCTCTCTTTTGTGCAACTGTATTATGCACTTGTTGCTCTTTTTCTGCCAAGTTACCCATGTTGCTTTGTTTGCAGGCAGCATGTGCATCAGCTTCACTGCACCTAGTCGACGCTCAGCAGTCCATCACATTGACAGTGCTGAGCAACCAGCAGGTGCATAAAACAGTGCAAGACATTGCCAAGATGCCCTTCACCCAGTTTTCCAATGTCTATGCGGTGAGCATTTGGCCTTCTGGGCTGTCTGTGAACTGGCTTGTCTAGGTCATTGGTCAGATCTGTGACCAATCTGTGGACATGACAACCTTACTCTGTGTTGTCATGGACTTGCTGCGCCTTTGACGTCTATGGCTCATTGTGGATGCTTCTTTGTGATGATCACAAGTCACAAGTGAGTGATGACATGATTGGATGGCAGCTTATCATGGGGCTGTGTCCCGGCTGCTGTTGTTCTTTACCTCATCAGCTGCTTCGGGATGTGCATGCAGCAAGACACCATTTGCCCTGCTATGCATGATGAATTGCATATCTATGACAGCAATTGTGGCAAAGCTCCAGCGTACTGACTGCAACTATCTCTCAAGCATGAGTGCATGGCAGCATTTCAAGCTACGGACAAAAGCAACGAAGTGCTGATGGGCATGTTTGGTGCTTCAGGCATATGCCAGGAAGATCTACGGGTGCTTATTGGATCAGCCACAGATCAACACCGACGTGCACAGCTTCGAGGTGTCAGACGAGCTCCGCAGGTGGACGGACGGCATCAATCGGCTGCGCATTTTCCTGGCGGTCGGTAACGCTAAGGACTTCGTGTCGTATGTGAGCAACAGGCTGGACGGCCGACCGGGACCTGGCGCCAAACAGCTACCAGATGTTTGGTATCATGACCTCATTGTAAGCTGCTTGCTTTGCTACTTCTGAACCTTAACACCTAATTGCTTGGACCCTTCAATCAGGGAAAGGGCCAGAACAACGACAATGATGTGAGTACTGATGATAGAAATCAGTGACAACAAGATAAGCTGTCACAGCAGCCATGAATCATTGACAGACATGCTTGAGTTGCAAGAGCTTGATACTGAGGTCAACTTTGCCTCAGGGGTTTCCCTTCATGGCGCTAGCCTATGGATGCATGATCATGGTGTATCAACCGCAAGCTGAATCATCTCTCGCCAACTTGCACTTAAAAAGAACAAGCATACAAAGACCCATCGAAGATTCGCTCAGAACAGAAATCGCAAAGGGTACCTCTGCTGCTTCCAGTTTGTTGCACACTGCTGTGGCACGCTTGTTGTGTGGCATAGGGTAGCAAGGCTAAAGTGGCTTCAGAGCTGGTGGCTTCACTCTCCAATGCTTTGCCTGTGCAAACCTTGTAGACTGCCCTTGACTCTGAGGCCACCTTCATTTGGATTCCCTGTGCAGCACAAATCATGTATTGCAAGAGTGTGCAACACAGCTCAATTGAAGGTAGCTGAATCTCCTCTGGCTGACTTACACTTCACAAGAGGGAGCATATGAAGACCCTTTCATAGATTCGCTCAGAACAGAAATCGCAAAGGGTACCTCTGCTGTTCCTAGTTTGTCGCACACTGCTGTGACACGCTTGTTGTGTGGCACAGGGTAGCAAGGCTAAAGTGGCTTCAGAGCTGATGGCTTCACTCTCCAATACTCTGCCTTGTGCAAGCCTTGTAGAATTGACGCCTTCCACTCTGAGGTCACCTCGATCGTGATCCCCTGTGCAATGCAAATCACATGTTGCATTTTCTTGCAACACAAGTCAACAGGAAGGTAGCTGAATCATTTCTCGCTAACTTACGCTTACACTAAAAGAGCGAGCATTTAAAGGCCCTTCCAAAGTTTTGCTCAGAACAGAAATTGCAAAGGGTGCCTCTGCTGTTTCCTGTTGAAGTTGGTTGCACACTGCTGTTACTTGTGCACTGTTTTGCACAGGGTAGCAAGGTCAAAGTGGCTTCAGAGCTTCATCTTGCAATGCTTTGCCTTTTGCAAGCCTTGTACACATGAATGAGATGAGCTCTCAGGAAGCTTTGAACTCGCAATGCTGTGCAACACAATGCGTGTGTCACACCAATGTGCAACACAACTCAAAGGCAGGCAGCCAAATCCCCTCTAGCCAACTTACACAGCAGGAAAGCTAGCATATCAAAGTCTCATCCGAGAATTGCCTTGCGCAAGTGCTGGAAAGGTGCCACCATTTATAAGGACGCGTTGAACTCGCTATTCCACACGCCACAATGCGTGTGTCACAGCAGGGAAGAGCCTTTCTTTTTCTCCTGAAAGAGGAAAAAGAGCCTCTCTTTTTCTCCTGAAAGAGGGGAAAAAGGGTTGAGAAAAGATATTTCTTTCCTCAACCCTAATAGCTGAACCACACTTCAGCAAAAGGTAGCTGAATCTCCTCTTGCTGATGCACATCCGCCTCGTCTCTTCTTTGCATGCTTCGGTGCTCTTTGGCGGCAGCACTTCATGCCGCATGAACTGCACAAAAGAGTTGTCATCTGAAAGTCCTTCGGCCAGGTGGGAAGCCTGTGAAACTCCTCTGGACTGCAGGCCACGCTACACTTGACAGAAGCACAGAAGTTGATCACAATGTTTTGCTCTGACTGCAGGCCACACTACAGTTGACAGAGGGACAGAAATTTGGCATGATGCACATTCGCTGACTCTTCTTCACTCCGCTAGGCCCTTTGCAGCGGCAGCACTTCATGCCACATGAACTGCACAATGAATGTCATCTGAGAGTCCCTGTGAAGCCTGTGAAGATTTTCTGGACTGCAGACCATACTACACTTCACAGAAGCATAGAAATCAAGCATGATGCATGCATAGAAATTGACCACAAATGTGATGCTCTGACTGCAGACCACCCTACAGTTGACAGAGGGACAGAAACTAGGCATGATGCACATCCGTCGACTCTTCTTCGCTCGCCTCGGCGCTTTGCGGCGGCAGCGCAAGCAGCTTCTGCAGCAGGTGCCCACAGGCCTGCAGGAATCTGAAGCTGAGTTTGATCCCAGCAGCCGACTCAGTGAGGTGACGAGCACTGCTCAGCAGCTGCAGCACAACAGCAGCGCTGAGCTCAGAGCTCATTTCCATGTCTCAGCTTTTCTCAGGCTGTCCACCGAAGGGCGAGGGGTGAGTCATCTCTCTCTCCAGACTTCTTCCTTCTCTTCTTCTTCACTGCAGAGTCGTGAGGAATGGGCAGTGGCTGCAGCACAGCAGCAGCGCTGAGCTCAGAGCTCAATTCCATGTTTCAGCTTTTTTTGAGGCTGTCCACTGAAGAGCAAAGGGTAAGCTCTTCTTCTTCGTTGCCTGCGCATTCTTCTTCCTCCTTTCCCCCTTTTCTTTGGGTTTTTTTGGTTCTGACAGCCTGATCAGCACTACTCAGCAGCTAAAGCACAGCAGCAGTGTTGGCTCAGTTCCCTGTGTTTGTTCGTGTGCAGCTTTTGCGGTGAGTCTTGTTTCTTCAATTTCAGCTGGACAGTGTTCTTTCACTATGAGACATGACTCTTGTTTGTTCATTTCAGCTGGACAGTGTTCTTTCACTATAAGGCAGCAGCCCCTCTGCACAGTGAAAGCTTTGCCGCACGGCCCTGATAGACTACGCATCCGTTTCATCTCTGATCTGTTTGTTCACTCTTGCTCGTCTTTACTTGCAAACTTTTATGCTTTTTCATGAGTCTCTTCTTCTGCTGCTGCAGATCCTGACCATGAGACAGCAGGCCTTGTGTATGGCACAGGCATTTCCAGACAGCCCTGACAAGCTGCACAATCTGGCCCTCTACTGATTCCAGTCACTCTTCTTCATACACAGTTTTCCACCTTGAATCCAAAGTGTTTGCTGCTATTGCAGATCCTGACTGTTGGGCAGCAGGCCCTTCGCGTGGTGAAGACCTTTCCGTACAAACCCAACATTCCTGTTCCATTTCTTGATCTGGTCACTGTTCTTCGTCTCCAGCCTGAGTCTCTTCCTCTTCTTTAGTCTGTTGTGCTTATGGAACTGCAACTGAGTAAGTGCAACTGCACGTCTGCTGCTATTGTAGATCTTGACTATTCGGCAGCAGGCTCTTTGCGTGGTGAAGGCCTTTCCATGCAGCCGTGACAAGCTGCGCATACTAGAGGCCCTTGCGTCAATGCGCAATGAGCCACTGAACTCAGAGCTAATGCAACTAAATGGGTGGGATGGTTTTGAGCACCAAAATTCTTCTGCTGCTGCTGCTGCAGATCCTGACCATGAGACAGCAGGCCCTGTGTGTGGTAAAAGCCTTTCCGTACAGCCCTGACAAGCTGCACATCTGTCAACCCCTTGCTTCAGTGCGCAACAAGCCATCAGTTGCAAGATTCATGCAATCAAATGGATTCATGACTTTGAGCACTGATCTTCTTCTTCTGCTGCTGCAGATCCTGACCATGAGACAGCAGGCCTTGTGTGTGGTGAAGGCCTTTCCGTACAGCCCTGACAAGCTGCGCATGTTAGAGGCGCTTGCATCAGTGCGTAACGAGCCATCAATTGCAGAGCTCATGCAACCAAACGGGTTGGATGATTTTGAGCATTATGCCAACTGGCAACAGATAGTACATTTGCTACAGACAGTCACTCAGAGCAACTTGCACCTGCATGTGCCTCTGGTACACATGTGATGAGGATGATCAGTTGATCTGCTCTGCTCAGCCAAGATGATCTTGAGCATTATGCCATCTGGCAGCAAATATTATACTTCCTACAGACAGTCAAGCAGAGCAAATTACACCTTCGTGCCTCTAGTGCACATGTGATGAAGTTGATCAACTGATCTGATCTGATCAGATCAGCCAAGATGATCTTGAGCATGATGCAGACTGGCAGCAGATCATACACTTGCTACAGGTTGTCACACAGACAGTCACTCAGAGCAACTTGCACCTGCATGTGCCCTTGTTGCACGTGTTGTGATAATGATCATCTGATCTGATCTGATCAGATCAGCCAAGATGATATTTGAGCATTACGCCTGTTGGCAACAAATTGTACACTTACTACAGACAGTCACACAGAGCGAACTGCACCTGCATGTCCCCTTGAAGCACATGTGATGGTTATGACAATTTGATCTCATCTGATCAGCCAAGATGATCTTCATCAGCTGGGATAAGATCAGATGATCTGATCAGCTTCGGTCGAGTTGCAGATCTGCAGATGCAATTGAGAAGACGAACTACAGAACAATGGTACCTTTTTTTGGCCTTTTCAAGTCTGTATATCACCCAGTCTGTGCGACCTTTCAGAGGTGCCAAGGTTTTATTTTATCAGTGAATTTTCAACTGGGTATTTTTTGGGGTCAATTTATATAGCAAGGGCATTGTAATGTGGTGAGCAGGGTGTTGCGGCAAGGGGAAGGATTTTTCTCCAAAATACCTGTGTCTTCTTCCCCTTGCACATTACTCATGGTTAGTAGCATTGCAAGGATAACGTAATGAAATTTTGGACTAAAGCAGCCATTTTGGCTGCCGTTTGTGTTTGAGAGGCCTGTTCATGTGCAAATGATGACAAGTGCAAGCTTTTCCAGTTGACGGCCGTTTGCTACAGTTGAGCATGTTGATAGTTTTTGGGCTGACTGCTTTGCTGTGCAGTTGTGCATGCTCAAGTCACTCTCGCACCATCTTTCTCAACCCTCTAGGCAATTGCGCTAAAGACCATTCATGTACTGCAGCTGGCCATGGATGCAGTCTTTGTGAGACTTCTGACTGGACTCAATGCCCGTAAGCGCCTTATTCTGTGGCCGCTTCGAATTCTGATGATTCTTGAATGTATAATTAGCTTTATGCATACATTTGTAACGACTTTGACATGTCTGCAGACGTCAATGACATTCTGCCACTTTAATGGAACTGAAAAGTCGTGAATGGTTTTGGTGGCTGCAGTTGCAAGCGTCCTGTGGCACAGACCGATTTTGATGCATCAGATCACATTGCTTTGAGAGTTTTGCGGCAGCATGATCTGCACCTGCAGTTTTGAATCTTGTCACTGAGTCAGAGGTCTTGAGGCTGTCTGATCATGGGATTATATATTGTGCTGTAGAACAAACATGTCGAATTTTTGAGCTGGACTTGCATGTCTGGCCACAGATGTTCAGTCTAGCCTCAACCATGCACATGTGATGTCGTGTGCGAGCAAGCGTTACATCTGAAAACCCTAAAGCAAAGCACAGGGTTTACTTGAGGTGTAGCTGCGGGACCTGGCAATGCGTTACACCGGCCGGTCGGGTTTACTTGAGGTGTATCTGCGTGCGGTCTGACGTTTTGCGACGCCGCGTAGCCGAATCACGCACGCAAGCATCACAGAAGCTGACCTTTGCCTTCTTACCTGCTGGAAAAGCGAGCTAGGCCGCGTCGTGGCTATATATATTTGAACCGGTCAAACTCGTCCGCGGAGAACGAGGAACAAGGAGTTACAGCAGAAGCGGTACTTGCGCGGCAGCAGCTCGAGCAGCAAATGCGGCTGACACCTTAGAAGCTATGACTCAGACGCTGACGCACCTCCTGCACGATCTACGACCGAGCAGAGTAACCGCAGAAGAGGTTGTAGCGGGGCATGACCTCACAGGCAAAACCATCGTGGTCACCGGCGGCAATCAAGGTATGCTTGCGTGTGTTCTCAGGTGCTTTGATCAGCCATGACGCCGGATGCGAGGGTGCCTGAACTCAAACTCAGCTGATCACCGCGAAGCTTTTGCACACGCGACACGGTCGCAGAAGCAGCGCCATGATTGAGTCAGATCTTTCTTTTGTGTTAGCTGCACCTGTGTCAGACCAGAACAGCCTACACCACATGTTCTTGAGCTTTGGGTTGCAGCTACGTGTTCAGCCTTTCCTTGAAAGCCAACTTGTCAATTCGAGACTGCTGAGAATGGCGCACTTGATCATGTTGGCGGCAGCAATCTCATGCAAGCCTCAACCAATGGGCTCATTCTCTCAGTGTAGCATACAAAATCCAAACCAAATAAGGCCAATTCAGCCTGTCTGTTTGAATCGCAGGCATTGGCTTGGAAACAGTCAGGGTGTTGGCAAATGCTGGTGCGCGAGTCATCATGACAAGCCGCAACATTGAGGCTGGACAACTTGCAGCAAAGCAACTGAGCACCAAGGTAGTCAATATGACATGCTGTTGAGTCTGCGTAAGTCGCTGCATAGGCATCGACATACATGTCCCTTGTGTCTGCATCAGCAGCTGTTGTAAGACAGCACCATGGTGACTCGCCATGACATTCTGCTGGAAGTGCAATAGCAGCTGCATAAGCAATATTGCAGTCATCATGGCAAAGGTGTTGAAGCTGTGCAGCTTGCAATAAAACAGCTGAGCACTAAGGTAGTCACCATGACCATCTACAAGTGCACAAGCAGCTGCACACTGTCGAGTGGGTCACCATAACAACCCTGGGCAGGTGCACAAGTAGCATAGGCATCACATCAAACACCATACCCTGCTGCAATAAGTGCATGACAAAAGGCACAGTGTAACTCTCGTGACTATGGCATTTTTAGAAACTGCATGGGTACCTGCCTAAGCACTAAGGTAGTCCCACCATCACATTCTCTTGTACTTGGATAAACAGCTGATGCAAAACAGCACCATCTGACTTGTCACTACACACGCATAGTAGCTGCATAGGCATTACTACAGCTATCATGACAAGCCGCAATAATAAGGCTGGAAAGCTGGCAGCAAAGCAGCTGAGCGCCAAGGTGTTCTCCATGACATGTTTTTACAAGTGCCGAACTAGATGCAGAGGCATCATTTTGGTCAATATGACATGTATTCATAAAGGCACAAGTAGCTGCAACGTGCATTGAGCTCATCCAAAGGATGTGCTCCTGCATCTCAACAGGAACTGTACAGATGTTGAGCTAGCCACCTTGGCATGCTTCAGCAATTGCAGAAGCAGCTGTCCTGTCGTCAAGTGATTGACCATGCCATGCTCCGACGACTGCATAAGAAGCTACATGAGCGTTTAGTTAGTGACCATGACATGTTTCCATAATTGCATAGGGAGCTGCACAATATGTGAGCAAGTCACCGTGACAGATTTTCCTGTAGCCGCATCGCCCAAAGGCTACTGCTGTGTTTGCAAAGTGTGCAATGCACTTTTGCATGCAGCGCTGACACAAGCAAGTTGTGTCCACTTTACCAATGCAGATAATGTCACACAGGGTCAATGCACACACCGTATTCACTTTGCCATGCTGCTTCCAATGATCAAATTTTGGTGGCTCAATTGGATCAAGCAGATCGCTATAGTATGATTTGGCTCAAATGCTGCAGCTGGCATTCTTCACTATCCTTGCCATAGTCAGTGAAGAATCTGGATCAGGTGCTGACTCCACCATGAATGCATTCCTGATGCACTTTGCCATGCTGCTTTTGATGCAGGGTCAAGCACTGGCGGCTGAGCCTGACTCAGCAGCGTCTTTGATCTAGCTCAAATACTGAAGCTGCTGATGTTGCATGGTCACATTATTTTTGACTAAAATGCTGAACCTCCTACTGATGCAGGGTCAAGTACTGGTGGCTCAGCTGGATCTGGCAAATTTTGACAGCATCATCAACCTAGCTCAGATGCTGAACCAAGAAGAACGGATAGACGTCCTAGTGTGCAATGCGGCTGTCATGGCAACACCTCTGAGCTATACGCAGCACGGCTTTGAGACACAGATCGGCACCAACCACTTTGGCCATTTCCTGCTGTTCAAGCTTCTTGAAGCAAAACTCGCCAGTCAGGTGAGCTTTGCAATGGCAACTTTAGTGTCCATGCAGTCACGTCTGGGAATGACACATGAGTGGTTGGTGCAATTTTTGTCATTGTTCAGTTTTTGGTCTGCAATGCTGCCGTCATGGTGTGTCTTTTGAGCTATACGCAGCATGCTTTTGAGACACAGATTGGCACCAACCGTTTTTGCCATTTCCTGCTGCGCAAGCTTCTTGAAGCAGAACTCGCCAGTCAGGTGAGCTTTGGCACTGGCAACCTTTTGAGTGGCCATGCAGTCACGTTTTTGGATGACGCATGAGTAGTTGGTGCAATCTTTGTCATTGTTCAGTTTTTGGTCTGCAATGCTGCTGTCATGGCGTGGCTTTTGAGCTATACGCGGCATGCTTTTGAGACCCAGATTGGCACCAACTACTTTGGGCATGTCCTATTGTTCAAATTGCTTGAAGCGAAACTTACCAGTCAGGTGAACGAGTTTGCTCTATACATGACAAGACACTTCTTGCTGTTAAGCTCAAAAACAGGTTGTTAGTCAGGTGAGCACTTGTGCCTGTTACACTGCATGGCTTTGAGACACAGATTGGCACCAATCATTTTGGACACTTCCTGCTGTTCAAATTGCTTGAAGCAGAACTTGCCAGTCAGGTGAGCAAGATTGCATTATACATGACCAGACACTTTTTGCTGTCAAGCTTAGTTGCTAAAAAGTTGCTCATCAGATGAGCACTTAT
The DNA here is from genome assembly GCA_002118135.1 of Trebouxia sp. TZW2008. Taxonomy (NCBI): domain Eukaryota; kingdom Viridiplantae; phylum Chlorophyta; class Trebouxiophyceae; order Trebouxiales; family Trebouxiaceae; genus Trebouxia; species Trebouxia sp. TZW2008. Next base: position 145,852 of record BDIU01000269.1, on the reverse strand, counting down.
GCCTTTTACACTGCATGGCTCTAAGACACAAATTGGCACCAACCATTTTGGACACTTCCTGCTGTTCAAAGTGCTTAAAGCAAAAGTTGCCAGTCAGGTGAGCGTTTGTGCCGAGCAGGGCACACAATTACAGATTGCGGGCAAGGGGTTGACATACCAGACATGCCTTCACAAAACTGCACATTATGTAGTAGATCTCACACATTTTCACTACACCATAGCTTGACTTTGTACCTGTTATCTTCTTCAGGCATTTGACTTAAGGTAGTGGTGGTGGCGTCAGCCGGGCACACAATCACAGATCATTGGCGAGGGGTTGACATTGCAGACATACACTTCAGTCACAGCACATTCCTTTGCAGATTTCACCTACTTCACACCATAGCTCACTTGGAATCTTGTCTTCTTCTTCAGGCGTTCGACACCAGGGTAGTGGTCGTGGCGTCAGCTGGGCACACAATCACAGATCATTATCGCGGCGTTGACACAGCAGATTTGCATTTCAAAGAGGGCAGAAAGTACGGCAAGATGGTGGCGTATGGCCAATCCAAATCAGCCAACATACTGTTTGCCAGGCAGATTGCTGTCAGGTAGGACTGACAACACTACTTGGCTGAACTGGCTAAAAGATGGTTTTGCTTGAATGATTGGACAGATTGCTGTCAGGTGGGGCTTGCACCCTTTGAATGATCCATCAGAACTGTTGTCTCATGGCATCAAAACCCACTACAACCTATAGCCTTTTGTCAGCATTTTTTTCCCTACTCAAAGACATCCGTGATGTGTGTCCTCTGGAACCCCTCACAAACTCTGGCTGAAACGACGTGTTTGCACTGCTCATATCACGGTCAAATTGGCGCTGCCTCATGCAGACAGCCTGCTGACGCATGCGTGTTTCCTGACGGATATTAATGCACAGCATGTCACAGGCAATTTCAACCAAACTCTGTTGCGAGAGCTGTGACGGGTCTGACTGGTTCACTACTTTGTTGATGGCCCCTGCACTCAGTACAAATGCTTCAGGATCAAACTGGTCGGAGACACTTCACTGCTTCACTTTGCACCTAGCCGGGCCTGCTGAGCCTGGGCAGCATGCGTCTCAGATGCATGAGTGAATGATTGACGTAGGCACCCTGACAGCAACTTGCAGCCTGTGATGGCAAGCCTTCATACGCTAAACAACCCAATGTGATGGTCCTCTCAAGACCTTGAACATGTCACTGTGTTTATGCAGGCACCCTGCTGGCAGCTTGAGGGCGTTCTCTTTGCACCCTGGCAACTGTAAGACAAATTGTTTTGTGTCCTGCAAAACCCTTCAGATGTGGTTCTGTTGATACAGGCACCCTGATGGCAATTTGAGGGCGTTCTCTTTGCATCCTGGCAACTGCAAGACAAACTTACAAAGGTGAGCCTTTCATCTCTTGCCATGTATCCCCACCCTCAAAGTGAGCCAGTATTGGCCGTATGTCTGGATGATGTTGCGTATGATCATGTATGTCACGCTGGCTGTTGTCTCATTTGCAATAATCATCTAAAAACCTAGTCTAATCGGTGCCAGCGCTGTAGACCTTGCAATTGTCCATCAGCTGAATCAACTGCTGCTGCAAGCATCCGTCATCTTCACATTCAAAGGCCAGCCCCTTTTTTTTTGACCCTCAGCAGTTGGTGCTTCATAGCATGACAAAATTGCAAACAGCAAGGTCCAAATTTTCTAAGACATTGGCAGCAGGCCGTCTACAAAATCATTCTCATTTTCTATCACTCTGATTTTCAATTCTTTTGTTCTTCATTTTGATTGTACTTTCACTTTCTTAGTGCTGTCTGTAGGCATTTGTCATTGCCAGAGAGACTGGCTGCCAAGGTCTCAGATCCAATCATGGCTACCTCAGACACCAGACTATGCAATCATGCTTTTAACACGACTTTTCTGTGAGGAAGATGAACAAACACAAACCTCCGTCAATGCTTTCTGCAGGCATTTGTCACTGCCAGAGAAGCTGGCAGCCAAAGCTTCAGGTCCTGTCATGAAGACGCTCCCCCAAGCGGCTGCAACCACTGTCTATGCTGCGACTTCTCCAGACCTCCTTGAAAAGTCAGGTATGGGTCGCCAGCTGCTGACTCAGGGTCTGTTAGGGCTTCTGCCATGCTGTTTACGCTTGAGGCGTCTCACATGGAACATGGTGCAGACAACGCCAAAGTCTTCTGTGCCTTTACACCTGTGACCAGCAACTTCACAGCCAGTGTCTGTTTCATGAGACATGATCAGTAGAGATGCTTACAATGCATTTTCCTAGCCCAGGCCTGTCAGTGGCTTGCGTGGCCTTTCCCACTTATGCTGTCTGCAGATGCTGGCAGCATTGCAGACAATGCACATGATCTGCAAGCAATTGAGATGACTACAGCCTTTGTCCAACAGCTACAATGTCATTGTTTATGACTCTTTATTGCTTGCTGCATGCCTAACAAGCTGGTGTTCAACATGCTGATCAGAAGGATTGTGCTTGTCAAAGGCTGTTGTGGTCTCAGCATATGCTACTTAGCAAATTGCCAGCACCTTGAAAGCCAAGCAAGAGCAATCTGTACAAGACTGGGGTGTGGGATGCAAACGTGATCCAAAACCTACTGAACAAGCTTTCGTCTTGCAACAGGGTCGTACTTGGTTAATGTGACTGTCAAGCAGCCTTCAAGCCATTGCAAAGACAATGGCACAGCAATAAGGCTTTGGGAGGAGACAGACAGACAGATTGAAGCAGCACTGGCAAAACGATGATGCTCCGATTCTTGTGCACAGCCCGAGAGTCTTTTGGCAAAGCATAAAGGCACACTCAAATGCTGGCTATGTTCACGGGTGACTCAGACACACTCTGTATCAACGATAAAATCTACTGTGAAGTAACAATGAACAAACTGCAGAACTCAACTGGAGAATGCACTGGGCAATCATAGTCGTAGCGTAAGACAGCAATGTTTGTTGGTTGTCTGTGTCTATTGCACAGCTCGGGTGTGGTTATCTGTGTCACTGTACTCGAATCACGTGGGAGACGACGTGAAGCACAGGGGCGAGATTTGCTGATGCGCGCTGCAAGTGCTGAAGCTTGCATGCAGCGAGTTGAGCTGCTGGGTACAATCAGCGCCTTATACAATCTGAACTGGTTCCACTGCAGTGATGTACACAGCTTGAACAAATGAGAAGACAATAGCTGGGTTTTGTTTATGTCGACGACTGATGAAGGACGTGAAAGACAGGATTGTATATATACGTATGGATTGTATGAGTGTTTGGACTGTACTGCTTTCTCATGATGTATAGGTGCAAACAAACGAAGAGAAGTTGCCTTTTGGCAATGGAACTGCCTATGTTGTAAAGCTCTCTAGATGAATGCCAGGTGCTGACTTCATCAAAAACAAAATGCTTACCCGTATTGATGTACATATGCCATGGCAGAAAAAGTTGTGTTGATGTCAGCGTTGATATCTTGCATTTATCAACAGTGTGTCCTCATGATCAGGCATCATGCATTGCGCATGGTGCATCTGTTGTCAGCGGAGCCTGCCAACTAGTTACAGCAGATTGCTTGCAAGCAAACAGTATTGTGCAAACAGTATTGCGGCACAAATGCTTGAATGTTGCTACGACATGTGATCTTGGCAAGTCCCATTCGTCAGTGCAGTTTTGGGAATGTGCTTCCAGATCACCAAATAAGTAAACAGTATTGTGCAAAAGGTGAGAGCAGATTGCTGGATCATGCATGCACAGCAGAGCATAGGTGGTCCCCTGCAGCCATTATGAAGTTAGACTGCCTGCTTCTTTGCAAAGCCAGCAACACATAGGCAGCAAGCTATTCATTCTGGACATGTGCACTTACCTGGTGTTAGCCATGCTGACATGATGATCGGCATTACAGCGTGCTGGAAGCTGAAATCTGTCAGAGTAATTTGGACAGTTCTGGCTGATGCATGGACAAAGCTTGACGAGGCAGCTCGTTTCCACATGCCCCTTGCTGACGATGAACACAGCGCAGCTTCAAAGCCACTTAAGCTCAGGGCTGCTCCAGAATCAGTCTGGCCAAAAGACTTGGTGTAACGGCAAGCAAGGTGGAATTCTGTGCGACAACAGTAAAAATATCTGCAGCAGCTGTTTCCTGATGGTGGGCTGGCCCTGAATGCAGTGGTACAGCCATGGTTCTGTATGTCATACAAGTGGCTGCAATGATGGATGCACACAAGCCTGTGCCTGATGCTGGCTTTGGGTACAATCCCTGTGTGTGTCTGTGCAAAAACTTATGACATGCATGTACAGAGAAATCTATTACTGATTCGGAAAACTATGATAGAAGTACAGTATAAAGTACCAGGATGACTATCATAATGGTGAAGTAAAGGCTAACTCTGCAGCCGTTGCTTGTGCCTGAGCCTGCATGACTGGGGATGAACTCCTGGGTGATATACACTGCCAAGTCTTCAGGAGTGACTGTATGCATGTCCCTGGGTATTTGCATGCGCTGTAGCCATGTGCTGAGGTCTGTGACATGCCTGTTCCTGGTGCTGTTTGTGCTTTCCTTGACAGACTTGTTGGCCATGCTGACAGCAGCTTGTAGGCCACTGACGTATGTGATAGCACAGAGGGTGGGGTCTACTGAGTGGGCCATGGTGGTGGCTGTAAGTGTGGCTCTCATGCTGGCTACCACCTGGCTGATGCCTCGTGGGTTGTGGAGCCAGCTGGCCACCTGCAGGCAGGGGTTTAGTCAGCTAGCTGTGCTTTGCATTGGCTAGCACGTGCGTGTGCTCAAGAAAACCACATTAGATGAATGCTTGTGAGCCAAACACCTGTACACACGTGTGTATGAGACTGATTACTTGCAATGGTCTCAACATGTGACAGCGTCAGCTATTACATTGTGTTGGTATTCGTTGCAACATTAGGCGCGACAATCACTGCAGGAACAGGCTTGTTGCGTCTGCCTTAGTTGTTGAGCTAAGTTAGTTGTAGCAGGGCAGGGCATGTACTGCTCCAAAAGCTTGTTTACTTAGTTGATGATCTGGAAGCAGGATCCCAAAACTGCACTGACGAGCAAGCTTTGGGAAATGTACTGTAGTTTGGGTAGGGTTTGGAACTTGAGACTCAGAGGTCACGTGGGCACGGGAGTATCTGTGACACCACTCACACCTAAGCTGACGCATATGCCGCACAATCCCGCTCAGAGTATAGAGTTTTCAGTTCCTAATGCTGATGCTGCTGCATCTGTTATACCGTAGACTGAGCTGCAGCTGCGCTGTAGCTTGCCAAACACGAGTGCTGAGCATCAAGCAATAAATGATCCCGAGGTGAGAATTGACTACCTGGAAAGTAGCAACCACAAGCAACCTTGAGCAGGTATAGCTATCCACAGAGCTCACAGTATGCATAGGCACATGCAAGTCACACGTCCCAAGGCACAAGGCATACAAGCACTCGTGGCTGGCTGCTCTGCTCTGCCCTGCCCATCTGTGTAGACCTGAAGTGCTGGACAGAAAGAGTTGAGACAAAGGAGGAAGCCCAGGGCCAAGCCCCTCAGCTGCAAGGTGAGAAAGCGGCGTAAACGCACTGACGCAACATGAATGACAAGGCTCACGTCTGTGGGGGTGTAGAGACAGTATGCTCACATGCCAGCCCTGCGGTACAGAATGTAAAAACAACACACAAGCTGACATCATGAAAGCTCAAGTGGCACATAATGTAATGATCTGCATCACTATGCACCACACGAGCATATGTGCTGCCAGTCCGCCAGTTGTTGCCAAAAGCAATACCGCAGTGCTGGCATATGATGCATCAATAAACCTCTATGCAGACACTGCAGTGTTGAATGCAGCAACAAATCGGTGCCTGTACACAAGGCGTACACAAGCTGATGTCAGCAACACAAGTCTTAAAGATGCTTGACGTGGGCAAAGCAAAGCCCTCAGCAGCTATGTGAGCCTACAAGGTTGCCTCAACCCTTCAACTAAAGCTGTGGTGCTGTTGGAAACAAGCTGCATCTGTGTTGTACTGTAATGAGCTGCAGCTGCGCTGTTGCTCGCCGATGGCGGGTGCTGAGCATCAAAGCAACAACTGATCCCAAGTTTGAAGTTGACTAGCTGGCAGATCCGCTGGCTGTGTGACTGCTGCTGCTGGCTGTTGAACCGCTTTGTAAGACAGGGCAAGTTGACAAGCTGAACTACTGCTAAATGTGCAAGACTACGCTGTGCTGCTGATGTTCGGGGTTGCTTTGCTGAGCTGCTGACCAGCTGGGTTGCAGTCAGCCCATTTGGATCTTGACAGATGCCTGCCTGTTTTTGCAATTAAACCTGGCAACTGAATTTCAAGGCTGTCATTAAGGTTTTGCATGCACACACACACACTCCCTCACACACCTGCTTACACCAACTGCAGATGCTCAGCAGTAGCAAATGGTCAGTGGTCAGTGATGTATATATGTATATCACTACTGCTCTGGACTTGATAGACTGCTGCTCTTGAAACAGTGAAGTTGGTGCAGCGCTGTTCGACTTCATGTTTCAAGAGCTGTGCAAGGCTGTCAAGCGACAACTCGGGTATAAGCCTTGAAGATATTTGTGCTAACAGCTTTGAACAGTTTTTTCCACCAGAGGCCTCGGATATGGCAAAACAAGTCACTACGAGCTCACGCTTTTGGTGCCGGCACGTCCTTGCAAGGCCGTGTACGACTTGCCCACGACGGGAGCTTTTACCTATTTGACTGTTGGCATACCTGAATACTCAAGACGGCATGCACGACACTGAGTCACCAAGCGCTGGCCGAACATAGCTGGCCTGCAAGTTAAGCTTGTCTCGCTGCTAGATCAGAGCAAACGGCGAGTACGACCTCGCGCCGCCGGCTCAGCAACCTGAGCAGCGAAGCATACAAGCAACATGCGCGCCTGACCAACGCTCAGCACCTCCGACATCTGAAAGCGGAACATATCGCAATTCGTGCTTTGCCTCCCGGGACACCTAAGCGAAGCTGTCGGCAGCGCTGTTGCCGCCTCACGAAGCCGATAGCGTTTGGCCACGTGAGCACGTTGTAGCCCACGTGGTGGATAAAGCTAAAATTCCGGGAGCAATGACAGACCTTATCTTTTCTTGCGCGGCTGTTGATGTAAGACGGTGCTGAAGTCTGAGCGCGGCGTTAACGACCTGTTGCACTTGTTCCGCCGTCTTGTTCTGCTCCTCTTTGCTGCCAGTGCTCTCTGTGCGTTTGACCAGGAGCGTCGTCGACTGTGCTAGCCGACCGTCACCTGATCACCGACAGCTTATCCTTGTCAAGTTCCGACAGGTGCGTCAAGCAGCCGCACGCGGGGCACAGCAGCCTTTTGCAGCCGTCGTGTATGTTTGTCACTGTGAAACAAGTTGAATGCGGCAGACATGGGTGCACGAAACAGCCAGAACTCAAACGCTGACACTGCCAGCTTTTGCAGGACCGATGGCAGGACGCTTCGGACCAAATGTACTGACCTCCCTTGTTCTGATATTGCTAGACATTGGCGCTTGGCTTGTCTTGGTAAGTGCGCCGAGGGCTGTCATTCAGGCTGTCGCAGATATTTTCTTTGTCTGGATAAGGATGGGTCTTCGCGCCGGTTTCTGACATGACACCCAGAGCTCACAGCACATGCCATGAGCAGCTCGTTGGTGCTGCAGCTTGGCGGTGCAGCATCACTGCAGCACCATGGCACAACAATCGCGCCATTGCTCAACCAAATGTCCGCTAGCTTGACAACCGGGGACCTGACTCCAACGACCATCCCACGCCGCTTCATTTCGTACGAATGGTTCAAGTGGGTCTTCCATCTCGCGCTCTGTATTTCAAAAGTAACGCATTGCAGTTGTGGTTGAAGTTGCGGCTGTCTACTGTCATAACAGCATCAGGTCCTGTCTCTTACATAGCTTGTGTTGAGTCAAAGTGATACTTGTTGCTGGGCATCACTGCAACCATGCAGAGCATTGCTTCAGGGTCTGACCCTTCTGTGTTAGTCAATGCAGTTCTCGTAGCCAAACAACATCTGACACTACATATGTCATGCAAGACTGATATTTCGAGTTGAATCTTGTGTTTGCTCCTGGACATTGTGACAAATTGCAATTGTTATGCAGGGCTGTTCTTCAGATCCTGATCCTTCTGTTTGCTCTTGGAACTCTCGCCACTGGACAGTTCCACAGATTCCGCATTGCCCTAGTGGGTCTTTTGGCTGTCACCACAGTCCTCTTCTGTGACGCAGCCCAGACCTTCTACTACTGTAAGTACCACTTTCTGAAATATTGCTAATCAATGCAAACAATTACGCTAAATGCTCCTGACTGCATGCTATCTCTGCCTTGCATGTATCAGCACTCAAGCGTATGAGCCAGAATTGCTTCGAGAACTACACGACTCTTAGTCGGCAGCATGCAACGTCTCTGTGTGACTGTATTGCTGTTGCATATGTCAGCAGCAACTTCAAGTCATACAGATCATGATGCCTCCTTTCTCTAGTCAGTGATGTAGCTGATTTGCCACAATGTTGCACTGTAGCCATGCATGCAATGTATGAGCAACTGCATTTACATTTGTAGTGACAGCAAGCAAGACATGCATCGCGCTCATCAGCGTGAGCAGTGTCATGCCTTGCAGATAATTGTCGTGTCTTGTGTTTCTGCAGTGCATATGTACAGCATTACTTAGCATGGTACCAGTCAATGTGCAGTGATCCACAGCATGGTCACCAGTGCATATGTACAGCAACACTTAGCATGGTGACCAGCCAATGTGCAGTATTCCACAGCATGGTCAATATTGAAATCTGCAGGGTACTGACATTTGTCTTGTATCTGCAGTGCACATCCAGACTGATGCTGCAGAGGCTGTTGTCGGTTCAACAATTGCAAAGGAGGTATGTACCTTTCAAACCGCTCTCAGAAAGGCATTGACTTGTGATCTTATTCAAATGAGTTGAAACCATTTCTAGCCATTTCTCATTGCAACAATGTATGTCCTTTCCCGAACTGTAGATTGTATCTCTGTAGCTTTGATGGAATGTGCTCATTGTGTCATCTCCAAAACTGCTCATTGGCATATATGTTGCAGTCTCATGCATGAGCTGTGTGTGGGTGTCCTTCATTGTCAACATCTTTAGGCATGTGTTGGCCGTGTGGCAGTCTCATGCTTGGAAAGTGAGGCAGAGGTTGCTCAGCATTTCCGCTTGCCCCATGATTGCTTCATAGCTCTCATAGGTCATAGCTCAGATGCTGAGCTGTTTCACTGCCCAATTCCTTGCATTGCGGGCTTTGTCATCATGTCATTACAGCATGTTCAAGCGTTGGCTTGCAAGCATCTTGCAGAGTGAATATGCTTCTGTGTGCACAGCTGTGTTGGCAGGCAGCATTAACAGTATTTGTGCTATGTGTCCGTATCCTTCATTCATTGCTTCCTGAGCAGCAATTGCCTGACGTAACAGAGTCTTGGCTGCAAATTTCTAGCACCTATGCTATCTTGCGTAATCTGTCATCATCATCTGCATCATCATCATCAGCGTTGAACTTTGGAACCCACTCTATTGCAGGTGCGTGTGTGGTGGGCTGGTTGCATGATGACCGCGGCTCGCAACCTGGCTCTCATCATCACCATCAGCCATGTTGCCCTTGTCATCATTATCAGAATTGCTTTGGCTAACACTACTTTTGACTTCAGGTGCGTGTGTGGTGGGCTGGTTGCATGATGACCGCAGCTCTCAATCTGGCTTTGATCATCACTATCGGCAGTGGCATTTCTGAAGCCAGAGCCTACGACCTGCCCAGCACTGCACCAGCCACTGGAAAGCGTTTTGGCAATGGTGCTGCTGCTGATGACACCATTCCCTCTGGAGGCACCCGCACTATTGTCTAAGACAGCAGTGCTGTCTAACACTCCCACGCGTTTTGGTGCAGCAGTCAGATGAATCATTTCAATGCAACAGTCTGATGCAAGGGCGTGGTGCAACAGTCAGATACAGCTGTTTGAGCTGTCGGTGGAGCAGTTTGTCAAATCGGCTGTGGGATGCAGCTTGTATAGTCATCCTGACACTTGCTGGATGTACTCCCCAGTTGGCACTTGGGCACTCGCCTGGGTGAAAAGATTGTGCATGCAGCCTTTGATTTGCATTCAGTTGATTGTGCTACGGTTTCTGACAGTGCTACATGCCATTGAGCCTGGCAATTCAAGACGATTTCTGATGAAATTTTGGTGGTCAAGACAATTTCCGATGATAAATTTTGGTGAAGATATGCAGACTCTGATGAGAAGATGAGAACTGCAATTTATTAGTGAGCCCTTAGTGCCCGCTTTGTCCAGTATAGCATGGTTTCATCATGATGGTGAAATGTACCAAGCTGTATCAGCAATATTTTTTGGTTCGATGATGATGATGATGATGATGAAATGCACCAGCTGTCTCAGCACATTTTTTTGGCCGTATCTCTGTCAGTCACTTAGACTGTGAAGAATTTTGGCACCAACCCCCACTCTTCAGTGTCAGGTCGACAAGAGTCCCCTACATTGGTTTTCTGCTAATGTTGTACATTTGATCTGAACAACATTGCTTGAGGTGAATGAGTTGGACATCCCCTGTACAGTCTGCTTGCTGCCAAATGTTTTGTTCAAGAGCCTTTTCAGCTGTTGATCAGCATGTTGAGAGCAATAGCCTGGTACCGTTGATTCGATTGTAACAGAATAATGTCTTGCTGTTGCGATGCACTGCATGCTCGTTGATGCCTTGGATTGTTGTGACAGTACATGCATGGTGCTTGTGATTGGCCGTCTTCTGACGTCGCCCAACAAGCGCTATCAAAGGTTGGGAATCATGCACGCGCATATACGGACTGCCAATGCTGTGATCATGATCAGTATCTGCTATCTGCAATTTGATGTGTTGGATGACTGGCACCGCAATCAACAAATTGAGAGACCAGAGCTCCATGGCATGCAGCAAAGTGCTTCAAAAGTCGCTAGTCTGGTGTACCCCCTACAGAGGTGTACCCTCAGCTGGCTAAGGTCAGCAAGATGACATCAGTAGCACTGTTATGGACTGTCGAGCCACATGTGACTAGCGGTGTGCTCAGTCAGCACCACAGACTCTGCTCCTGATGATTGATGAACTTCATCAGATGAAGAGAAGAGCTGCATGAGCTTCTGCGCTACAGCTATGCAAACGCACCCATGCAAATGTAGCCATGAAGATGTTAATCACCAAGCAAATTGAAGTGTGCCAGGCAGATGAATCGTGAAGCCAAAAGCGCATTGACGTCAGCAAGATGAACTGTGTGGCGCTTTGAGGTTTTCGCGGCAGACCAGGATTTGTAAAGGCCCAGTGGAGCTGCTTGAATGCAAAACTGACAAACGAATATGGTGATGGTTTCGGAGCAGGGAACGTCGTTCTCGTCAGTCACACCTGCCTTATAAAGGCATTCGCCGCTCTTCAGAGGGGCGTCAGAGCACGTGCGATCTGCCTTATCAAGCGCAAGCACCATTACCAAAGCTCGCAAACAATATGTACGTCATGATGGCCGGGCTGCCCGGTCAACAAGAAGTCCTGACGCGATTCAGCGCTACAACAGGTTACTGCCTATCGCGGTTATCAAAAGGCCCCAGCTGGCCGAGAACCTTAGAGCAGCATGTGGAACAGTTGCAAGATGCAGCAGTCGTTGCTCTGCGTGCTGGCGGTCCTAAGCTGCGTCAGATCTTCCTCCTTGCTGTCAGTCGGAGCGCCGGGGGGCGCCTCTCATCACATGAACCTTGTCAGGTGTTCAGTCCATCGCTGCAACGTGCTGATCTTTGCGAAATGTTGCAAGTTTGTGCTGCATTGTGAACGCAGTGATATGCAGGGGCAGGCTTATAAATCTGCATTTCATAGACAATGACAAGTACCTTCATGTGGTTTTGGCTACAGAATCTATAGAATCTGATCCAGCCGGTGTTTCAACATGCAGAGCTGTACATGAGCTAGCCAAAAGACAAGCTTACAAACCTTTGTTGTTTGCAATAATGATACTTCATGCCGGGTGCTTCTGCTTACGCATCTTATCACTTGATTGACATGCAGAGTTGGTCAAGAGCTTGCAAAGAGGGGCCACAACTTCACAGTGCTTGTAAGCCAGGATGACACCATCAGCAGGCGCGTCATACAGAACCGAGCTTTCCCTGGGTTGCAAGTCATCACCTTTGAAGGTCCGCCTGGAGCGGGCAGTGATGAATGGGCTGCCAGCATTTCAAAAGATCCTCAGGAGGTAGATTCCATCCTTTGACAGGCTGTCCTGTATGAGACCATGTGCTCGCTCAAGTGTGCTTGCAGACACAACTGTGTATTAACATGCTCCCTAAAGCTTGAACTGCATTGCTGATAAATGGGCTACAACCATGTCTAAAGATCCAAAAGAGGTGCATTTTGACATCTGCGAACTTGAACTGGTTGTCGTGAATAACGCTATGCGATGTCTCACACGCACATCCGCATGCCAGTGCACATGTGCAGTACAGCTAATGAATGGGCAGATAGCATGTCAAAAGACCCACAAGAGGTGCATTCCGGCATTTGCATCTTACCATTGGCTGTCTTGTAAGATACCATGTGGCATACACGGGCAGTGATGTATGGGCTGCTAGCATGTCAAAACATCCACAGGAGACGTTTTCATGCACATTCCTATGCATATGACCTACAGATGCAGTGCTGTGGTCCTGATGAGTAAGCTGCTAGCATTTCAAAAGACTCACAAGGAGTACATTGCACTGTTTCAGTTCATTTTTAACCTCCATAGGCTGCCGCATGAATCACTCGTGTGTTCGTATCACAAGAGTTCACATGAAGATTTACGTTTAACGTTTAACGCACTTCTGTTTTGCAGAGTTTAGGTCAGCTTTTCCTGTGTCAAAAGGATGCAGCTCTGTACTTACACAGGGACAATGCAACATTTCAGCGCATATTCTTCACTTTGACAGTTTTCTGCATTTGCCTTATAATGTGTCTCTTCTGCAGGGGTTGCTTCAGCTTTTTCAATGTCAAAAGGACGCAGCTTTGTATTTGCACCAGGACCAGCATCAGTCCAGCAAAACATCCACAATTTCATGCATTTCTGACTTGTGTTTCAATGATCTGCTGAGTTCGGTCAGCTTTTCCAATGTTAAAAAGATGCAGCTTTGTATTTGCACCAGGACTAGCATCAGTCCACCAAAACATTCATACCTTCATGCATTTCTGACTTGTGATTTCAATGATCTGCAGAGTTTAGGTCAGCTTTTCCAGTGTCAAAAGGACGCAGCTTTGTATTTACACAGGGACAATGAGACGGTTCAGCAGCTGAGATCAGCAGGTACGCTATGTTGCACACTTGCACACTGTTTGTTGAGTGTCGCACGAGTGTTGACTACATGCTGTGTTGCACACTTTCACGCAAGCATGTAAAGCAATCTTTTGTTCTGACCTTGATTCACCTGAATATCTTGAGCTGAAATTAGGAGGTGTGATTTTGCCTATCTCAGTGGAATGTGATCTAATGTGGATCTAGCTTCGCCATTTGGCAATAATGACAACGCACTTGTGTGTTTTCTGCAGGCTTTGACTTGATATTATGGGACGCTTGTTTCTGGCCTGGTGCATTTTTCCAGGACCTGTTAGGAATTCCAAACAGTGTGGAGTTATTTCCCACTGCAATGCTGATGCCTTGGTACTGGGAGTTTGCTCACTCTATTCCAAATCCCGTGGCATATGTACCCCAAGTGGGCCTACCCTACACCCCAAACATGGTATGCCCTTCCATCAGATTCTCTTCTTCTTCATCTTCTTTTTTTTCCTCTGCTTCTTCTTCATCTTGTTCTTTTTGTTTTTGTCCCAAGGATGAAAGTGCTGATGCCATTTACTGGGAGTTTGCCCACTCTATCCCAAATCCCGTGGCATATGCACCCCAAGCGGGTCTTTCCTACACCCCAAAAATGGTACAATCTTTTTCCTCCTCCTGCCCTCTTGTTGTTCTTCCTCCTGTTCTTCTTCCTTTCATCATCATCTTCTTGTCCTGTGTTAGATGATGGTCACGCTGATGCCTTGGTACTGGGTATTTGCTCGTTCTAGCCCCAACCTGTGGCAAATGCACCCCAAGTGGGTCTCCCCCACACCCCAAACATGGTATGCTCTCCTGCTGCAAAACCTTCTTCTTCTTTCTCTGCTTCTTCTTCTTTCTCTGCTTCTTCTTCATCTTATTCTTCTTGTTTTATCCTGCAATCAACTAAACCCCAAACATGATACTGTTTCCTCTATTTCTCTTCTCTGGCTGACTTTCCTCATCCATCCAAGATACGTGGCCTGTCCACACCATATCTACGCACAATGGCTGCAAAAAATTGTGCAATCACTTACTGAGCCTTTTGGTCAAAACAGCAATAGAATCAGTTATCAAAGCAATTGATAGTTGTTGCTCATACTGTACTGTCCTGACAATTGCTTTATGGGCTGGCTCACAGAAAGCAATCTCAAGTACATTGATCATCCACTCACGACTGACGCAGGGATTCTGGCAGTGGCTGCGTTACTGTCTACAAAAGATTGGATTCAAGAGCGCAACATTTTCAGTCACCAAAGCAGTTTCAAGTTGTTGCTGATGTTGTTCTGCCCTGAAAGTTGCTTTTCTGGCTGCATCAAACGACAGGCCCACTTGCAACTGATATGGTCCCAACGAATGCAGGGATTCTGGCAGCGCATGCGTAATTACCTGCAAAACGTTTTAGTCAAGACTGCAATGCTCCCAGTTATCAGAGCAGACCAAGCTGATGTGGTGAAAAAAACCGGACACAGCTACAAGGCATTTGAGGCTGGTGTGTCACCCTCAGCAGCTGCCATAGCAGTTGGCGACTGGACTCTGGAGCTTCCACAGCCCATTCCACCTAGTCTGCATGTGAGTCATTGGGTGTCTCTTACAAGCTTTGCATGTGTCAACCTCAGCAGCTGCCTAGCAATTGCCTACTGGACGTACTTGCACAGCCCAGTCCAAGTAAGCTGCATGTGAGTCATTGTGCACGTTTGATATCTCATGGCAGCTGCCATGGCAATCAGCGTCTGGACTCTGGAGCGTCCGCAGCCTATTCCAACCAAGCTTCATGTGAGTCATCGCTTGACAGCTTTGTGATCATCCTCGGCAGCTGCCATGGCAGTCAGCGATTGGCCTCTGCAGCTTCCTGAGCCCATTCCACCTAGCCTCTGCATAGCACTGATTGCATCCTCGCTTTGAGTGTCACCCTCAGC
Source organism: Trebouxia sp. TZW2008 (assembly GCA_002118135.1). Lineage (NCBI taxonomy): Eukaryota > Viridiplantae > Chlorophyta > Trebouxiophyceae > Trebouxiales > Trebouxiaceae > Trebouxia > Trebouxia sp. TZW2008. The sequence continues at coordinate 130,576 of BDIU01000269.1, read as the reverse complement.
AGCTGCCATAGCAGATGTCAACTGGACTGAACTAGGCACACTGTAGCTGCCAATGCAAGCTGTACTTGTTTTGCATTGCATTAGTGCAAACAGGGATGTGCAATGATGGAGATGTTGAGTACGTAATATAAGCTGCACCAATCTTCAGTATTCAACGCACATGCATCTCAGTTGGCCCTGATGATCAGTTCGCAAGCACTTTAAGCTTAATTTGCTGCTGCAGATGGTTGGACCAATCCTGCTGGAGGATGCCAAGCCTGTGCCTCCAGAGCTGGAGAAATTCCTGAGTCAAGGTGTCAAAGGTGATGCTCAAACCTTTTCGATGATCATTGTAACGTTTAAGAAGCTCAACAAACAAAATGTCCCTGCATTTCCATTATTTGCCATAAAAGCCTATCTTGCAAACACAGGCTGTGGTGCAGGGTCTAAATTTATGCAAGCCTTGTGGTGTGCTAGGCTGTACATGGACATTGCATCCTGAGGAGTTTGACATAATGCAGGCAGCATGTGGCACCACACAACAGCAATGTGACTGTCCATCCCGTCGTGTATGCTACAATGTTTTGCAGCCAACATATCAGAGCTGTGATTGTCATCAGCTCATACATGGATGTACCTGTGCAAAGCTTAGCCTGCAACTGCTGAGTAGACTTTGTAAATCAGTTGTAAATGCATAAGATGAACAGCTGCATGAGGGTCAATGAAGTATCGTGTTCTGGTGCTGTGTCATTTAACCTTTGGCGGTTCCTGCATGTGATATGTTGTTCATCATGACCCCTACTGACAGAGACTTGTCTGGTCAGGCCAACATGGAGTTGTGTATGTCAACATGGGGACTTTAGCCAGGCTGACTGAGCAGGAGCTATGGGCCATAGCGGAAGTCCTATCCGCCCTGCCAAACCCTGCGCTGTGGAGACTGGATGAGTCTTCTGTGCCAGGTCAGCGCTACCCTACCTGCTTATGCTCTTCTTGCTGTTCTTCTTCTGCTTCTTCCTGAGATGCAGTACTCAGGACTCATGCATGTCTGCCAAATTTGCTGCATGCCAAGTGTTGCCATGCTTCTTCTTGTTCTTCTTCTTCAGCTATATTGTGACTCAGGAGCTACGCATGGCTGTCAAACTTGCTGCAGTTGTATGCCCAGCGCTGCCGTGCTTCTTATTGTTCTTCTTCTTGAGCTACAGTGTGACGCAAGGAGTATTGCATGACTGTCCAAATTGCTACATTTGCATGCCAAAGCGATGCCACGCTTTTGGCTTGTCATGAAGAGCACTTGGTGTTGTCTGTTTTGTACCTTCTGCAAAGGACTTCCAGCCAGGCTTTTTGTAGCAGAGGTGTTGCATTGAAACAAGAATGCTGTTCTCAGCAACAATTGTGTACGCAGACAATATGATCTGGAAAATTCCTGAAAGTGCCTGCCAGGTCAAACCCATTGCGTAGGGTCCTGAAACTGACATGTTGGCACACTGTGGACTGCAAGCAAGATAAGCTGTTGCAACAAAAGAAAGTAGCAAAATTGTGTGCGGGCAATATGATTTGGAAATCCCTGAAGCTGCCTGCCAGGGCAAAAGCAATTGCTTGTAGACCACAAGCGTACATCCTTCTGGGTTTGCACCAGGCAAGATGTAATTGGCCTCAGAAGAACAAAAAGCAGAGTTGTTTGCAGGCAATATGACCTGGAAATCCCTGAAGCTGCCTGCAAGGGTCAGATTAATTGCCTGGGGACCCCAAACTGACATTCTGGCACACCCTGGAGTGAAAGCCTTTGTGACACAGTCAGGCATCAATGGCCTTTATGAGGCGGCCCATCATGCAGTTCCCATGGTTTCCATTCCTTTCATTGGAGACCAAATCAACAATGCAGCCAAGGTATGCACAGCAGTATGCGTTTTCCTAAGAGTCTCGGTGATGTTTTTATTCTAACGGCCGCCATGCATTGTGAGTTGATTTCAATCCTTACTTTGGGGCCCAGATCAACAATGCAGCCAAGGTACATGCAGCTGTTGTCAAAGCCCTGCTCCATTTGGCTATTGTCCATAGCAGCCCATGGTGCAGTGCCCATCAATCATCCTAGCACACCCTGGAGTGAAGCGCTTCATGACACAGTTAGGCATCTGGCTTATAGGGGGCAGCTCATCATGCCGTAACATCCTTATTCTTTTGCTTGTGGAAACAATAAAAAGCTCCAGAACAGGCCTACAAGCAATTTGAAAAAGTGGGGTTACAAGAAGAAAACCACACGAAAAAGTGTATAATCTTGATTGCTTACTAAGAATCCCTGCAGCTTTACACTTTGAGATAGAAAACCACATCATCAATGCAATCACGTTATGCACAGCATCAGTCTCTAAACTCCTCTTGCTTCCGCAGGCTGAGCACCATGGGATAAGTATCACTGTGATGCCACAACAATTGATTGCGCCCAAAGCTAAAAATCTGCAAAAGGCAATTGCGAGAGTCCTTGCAGACCCTAGCTTCAAGGTGCGTCTCATCAACCAGTACACACTTTTGATGCATGCAAAGCTGTGCATAATGCGCTCAGCCAAGCATCTGAAATGCGCAATTGCGAGAGTCGTTGCAGACCGTATCATCAAGGCAAGTCTTACGCTGCTGCTACGCCCGTCTCGTCCAAATTGGTTTGCGAACCCACAGCTGAATGCACCTTTTGAAGATTCCTGCCAGTGCAGTGAAGAAGTGTGCCTCATACCTGCATACCAGCAGCATGTTGTCTTGACTCCTTGACACTGTCTTGCCCATGCTGCAAGACATTTTGCAGACCCTAATTATTTTGGACGACAAGAGCAAACAGTCCGTCAGCAGCTTTCAGATCACTGTCTTGTCCATGCTGCCAGACACTTTCCAGACCCTAATTATTCTGGACGACAAGAGCAAACAGTCCATCAGCAGCTTTCAGATCACTGTCTTGCCCATGCTGCAAGACATTTTGCAGACCCTAATCGCTTTGGACGACAAGAGCAAACAGTCCATTCGCAACTTTCAGATCACAGTCTTGCCCATGCTGCAAGACATTTTGCAGACCCTCATTACTTTGGACGACAAGAGCAAACAGTCCATCTGCAGCTTTCAGATCACAGTCTTGCCCATGCTGCAAGACATTTTGCAGACCCTAATTATTTTGGACAACAAGAGCAAACAGTCCGTCAGCAGCTTTCAGATCACAGTCTTGCCCACGCTGCAAGACATTTTCCATACCCTAGTCATTTTCAGACAACAAGAGCAAACAGTCCGTCAGCAGGCTTTCAGATCACTGTCTTGCCCATGCTGCAAGACAACCCCAGAAAAGTTGTCCAAGGCATACAGAACATGCCAAGGCATTCAGTCAGTTGCATTTTACATCATGTGACATCAGCAGACACATGCAACATGTATTTTGTTGCTGCAAGACGACCCCAGAAAAGTTGCCCAAGGCATGCAGAACATACCAAGGCATACAATCATTTGCACTTGGCATCATGTGACATCAACAAGTACATGCAAAAGTCGTTTTGTGACTGCAGGACAGTGTCAGAAAAGTGGCCAGACACATGCAGAACAGGGCACGGCATTCAGTCAGTTGCATTTTGCATTATGTGACATCAGCAGAAACGTGCAACATGTACTTTTCTGCTGCAGGAAAATGGTATGAATGTGGCCAAACGCATGCAGAACAGGCCAAGGCACCCAGCAGAACTGGCGGCAGATGTTGTTGAGAGAGTTTTGCTCACTCAGGGGGACAGCTACCTCGTGACTCCTGAGCACCAATTCAAATGGTGGCAGCTGTCACTGCTGGATGTCAAAGCCTTTCTGTTGCTGATTGTGGGTCTGATAGGGGTGCTGCTTTGGGGTTTTGTGAGATGGGCAGCACCCATATGCCTCAGGGCAGGAAAACGCATCATAGAAGAAAGGAATGGACCAAAAAGCAAGGCAGCCTGACGCATGCATTTGACAGACAGCTTCTTTGTTAGGGTATACTTGCAAGTCATTGTGGGACAGCATTGTTCGAGTGCAAGCGTTATTGGCATCATGTTTCATGGCCATAGACATCAGAATCGTTTTCCGCCAGAGATTGCAGGCCACTCTGCGTGATCACTTGCGCAAGCTGTTCATAAGACACAGTGAAGGAGCCGTTATGCTTGGTGCAACTGCAAGCCTACGAGTGTCTGTACACAGTGCTTGTAAGTCTGATGCTGCAACTACGTTAGAGTAAGCAGTGATGCCAGCTTTGCGTTGTTTCATACTGTGGTTGACGATGCTGTGCTTGAACTCCTATGGCTTGCGTGCATCGTCATCAAGCGCAATTTTTTGTCAATTTAATAGATGTAAGGGATTCCGGTTCGTCAATGAGGTTCATAATCTGTCTACACAATCAATTCATTGACCACAACTAAATGCACACTTCACTTGCGGTCTGCCTGTCAGGCAGCACAGAGCAATTGATGGTCGGAATCACTACTGCATGACCAAATTAGCATATTAGCAAGTTACGTGCAACCAACCAGGCATAAATCCTCTAGTCTACAAGTCCCTGAAGTATCTGCAGTGGTGGGAAGTTGTCACAGCTTGCTTTTGCAGCAAATGTTGTATCTAGACTAAATCAATAGCATGCAGTGAGGGTGCAAACTTTGCACAGCGGAGTCTTGATGATTTACTGGTGAGATCACAGAATCACAGACTTGGCTGTTCCCCGATATCTCAAGCCCTCAAGACCCCTGCACAACTATTGCCATACGCATAGCATCGCGCCCGTCGCACTTAGTGCTGAAGCTGTCACATGTTTGCAACAGCTGTTTTGCTGCTCAATTTCTCTTTTGTCTCCATCTAAGAGGCCACAGCTGCTGCAGCTGTGGTGCTGAGGCTCTTGAGCTGTTCCGCTTCTTGCTTACTGAGGAAACGCCCAAGTTTCATACCATGCTGGGTGCTTATCCCTGATGTAATGTTCATCCAGCTCAGCATTCGCAATGCCTGGATGCTGTTGCAGTGCATGCACCACAGGATGCCTCAATATGTTTACGTCCCCTGATAGGTCCATTTTGTATCTGCCAGGAATCTGAAATGATGGATAGTATATGTCCTCGTCATGAATGACTTTGCCGCTGCTGACTAAGTCTCGCAGGGTTTCTGACACTTGCATTTGCATGGTTGAGATCTCACTGGCTGCCTTTGTGTGGGTGTAGTGATCTGTGATCTCATCCAGAGTTGCAAAGCGCACCTAGCGGGCAATGGCACAAAGAAGTCAGCATGAGAAGCATGATCAGCAGTTAGAACAAGTGGTAAAAACCAGACAAGTTTGCACCAATGTAACAAGCATTGAGCAATTTGACCAAAATGGGCATTCTCAGCATGAGATGTATGATTGGGTTGAGAAGATGAGTCACCTTCATGTGTAAGTGTATCATCAGCATATATCAGACACATGCCTGTAGCATACTTCACGCTTTGGCTTCTCAACATGCAACATGAGAGAAGGTGAAGGACGCAGCGCTGATCTCTAGTGCGCTGTTGCCAAACTGCACTGACTGCTGACAGCGCTGCATTCAACGGTAGAACAGGCTGGCAGACCCTTCAGGCATGCATATAGTGTATTTACAGGTTGGATTGGCAACAGCTTGCATGCATCTTGATTGAGTGACATGGGAGCTTGCTCAACATTGTTGAGTGACTACAATGTATGTCTGCAGCAGATCAGGACTCTCCAGATGACCGCAGGGCACAGAGCTGGTTGTGTGGTCTGGACAGACGATGGACATAGACCTTAAGCATCACCTTTCTCAGGACATCCTGCATTGCCACACCCAGCCCACCAGGTACATCAGTTGCATAGTGTGACTGATCCACATGATCAGCAGGCCTGATCCACATTTGCATCACATCTTGCTCATTCCACTGCAACAGCTCCAGCATGATTTTCATAAAGTCGTAGCCGGCCTTCAGGTCAACTGTCACGCGGCTGTGTGAGTGAATCTGCAGCTCTTGTGTGAGGCTGCTGTACAGACCAAGTTTGTACTCTGGCTGTTCAACAACAGATGTGGAAATTTCATGCGGCTTGGGAGTTGCATTTGGCTGTATCTGGGTTTCTTCTGAGTACAGTATTTCTGCAAAGTCAATTTGACACGTGATGGTCTGCCAAACAACGCTAAGTACGCTCTGCATGAGTCACAATGCAGAAGCGAACATGGACGTGGTGTAACAGGTTGGTCGTCGTGATGTCGGCCCAGCCTACTTGTGAAAAGCTACACGCTCTCGCGGACTCACCGGTTGGCTGTGCTGAGCAAACGTTGACGGTCAAAAACACTACAGACAAAATGATCGGCAGGCTCGCCATGAGACCTGAATTTGAAGGCAGCCTTCAGCTTGCAGAATTAGTCGCTTGCAGTTGTGCAACGCCCACATGGGTTGCGCAATCAGGCGGTGCTCGCGATGTCAGGGGGACTGCAAATACTAGCAGGCTACCTGCATGGTGCTTGGAACCCATGCAAACTGTCGTCCTGGATCGAAGCGACAAAGATGCGCCGCTGCGTGCCGAATGACACCGCAGATGTCTGGCAGGTGTCGTCGTAGCGAAACGACGTATACTCGTAGTGGGCTAGAAGTTCAAGCGCTATGAGCGTGCTGACAAGCGTAGTTTAACAACACGCAAACGCGCCAGCGCTGCACGATGGCTCTGCAGTCACCTGCAACAGATGCAAAAGGGGCCTGACTCATCGCGTCATTGTTGGTCTGGATCACGTGAGCTGTCACGTGGACTGGGCGGACGTATGGCAGTCAGCACAGAAACCGCTTGTGACCCGCGGCTGCACCTGCCGATAAGCTATCCAGCACCGCAGATCGTGACTACTGCCAATTGACGAAGGCTGTACTGGAAATTTGTGTTGAGTCAGTAGTCGCTGCTGGCGTCTGCAGCCGGACAGCTGTCCTGTATTCATCGTTAGGTCAGCTTTACCAACAGCGTTCGACACACGAAGGCCGTTGACAATTCGACAGTTTGCGACGTGCAGCTATCAAAGTTCGACAGCGACTTTCTTTCGCGTGTTGATGCTTGCCTGAACTTCTCTGCGTCGTCCAAGCAGCTGCACGGATTCCCGCAAACTGGCTGCTGCTGGATGTTCAAAAAGCAGCCGCTTGCGGCGGTTGAAGCTCTTCGTCTAATCTAGGTACAAGATCCTGCGCATCTTGTGCAGAACGTATCATATCAAGATGCAGCTCGGCCCTGTTCGGCGCTTTCCTGCCTGCCTGCGTTGTGAGCTGTCCCTTGTCACCACACTGACTTGAATGATGTCACGTCCTGCAGATTTAGGACATGCTTGAGAGCAGCACAAGTATGAACATGACAGGTCTGACGCATCCAAGGCCAAGAACATCTGAGTCAGAGGGGTTCTTGTCACAGTCTAGCAGTGCAAGCCAGATTGACGCCATGGCAGACCTTGAGCTCAATGAACATGGCAACGGCGGCAACCTTTGGGGAACGTATCTGCAGGTACGTTCACATCAACAACCTGGCAATGGTTGCTCCCTAACCATCTTTTTGCTGCCCATCAAAACATATTGCTTGCTGACATGGACTTCTGTAGCTTGACTGTACATGCAACATGACAACATGCATTGCTATACACACTTTTGTGCTGTACGCATTGCCACCACATGTAAAACATGCTTGTCTCTGCAGTTATCTGTTCACTGCACCGTTGCCATGCACATGCCTCAGCCTTTGTCATGCATTCGTGTTGCAGCCATAGATCCAACATGTGCAATGCACTAATGATCCAACTGCGCAAATGAGATCTTGAACACAATGCTGCTTCTACAGAGAATGTGGCAGCAGACAGGGCAGAAAACGTTGCCTGCGGCGCTTGCACTGTTGTTGCTGGTCATGGTTGTTCTGAGCCTTCCTGGTGCACCAGAATTACACTGGCAAGGTAATGGCTACACTGCTGTAACTGCATTGATGCAATTTTTGGCATGTATCACGCTGCATGGTTGTTGTGAGCCTTCTTGGCGCATCAGGCTTATACAGATAAGATCATTGCATCTGTGGCAAGTCAATGCCAATTTTGGCATGCATTGCAGTGCATCATTGCAATCACCAGCGGCACAATGTCCCAATGGGCAAAGCAACTAGATATGCTGGCTTTTAGCTAGGTATGGCAGCTGTTGACCTACAGGCTGAGAGTTTGTGTGTACACTACCTAGAGAGTGCTGTCAGCTTGCTAATCAAAAGCTGCGTAAGAAGCAGGCGTCTCACCTTTCACAATATGCCTGGCAACGTGGCTTCTATAGTTGGCATGTCAGATCTGCACAAGCTGCTAGGCGCAAGCACTCTGCAAGCATATGCATGCGGCAGCTACAAGAAAATCTGGCTGCTTTGTATCGCTCGTTTTGTGCAGTGGTGTCTTTAGCACGATTGCTTTCCAGCATTGCTGACGTGCTGTGCGTGTGTAGATGCGCACCACAACACCCTGGCAACAGATATGGCGGCTGCAGACGCCACCATCCGCGAAGGAACGCATAATGTGGGCGAAGCTGACTTGCCCTTCAACCAGACTGACAGCAGGACAGCCTCAGGTGCTAGCAAACAGGGCAGCACCAGGCCAGGCTTGCCTGTCAGCAATAGCACAGGCGAAGGTCCTTATGTGGATGCGCTTGGTGCTTTGACTTCGAATGATTCAGCTCCAGCACCTGAACCTATGATCTGTCCTACTCTGGTCGTGCCAGACGACTACTTTCCGGACGGCGAGCCGCCAAGAACAGGCAGCGCGGAGGCGCATGTTGTGCGCAGCCCCAGGTCGCAAGAGAAGCCGCAGAATGAGCGCGTGCTGATTTTGGCGGCGAACAGTGGTGGATCTTGCCAGTTACAGCTTGGGGACTATTACAACTTCCTCTCACTGCTGGACAAGCTGCAGTACGGCAACGTACACGGCTATGATGTCATGCTGGGAATGGGCAATGTGGATGATGACCTCCGCAAGACCTGGAACAAGGTTGCGTGGATGCTGAAGGTGCGCAGCCTTGCTGCCTATAAGCTCTTCTTCTGGTCGAATGCTATCCACTGTTTGTCAAATTTCAGGCTCATTGCACGAACAAAATGCATCACCAACATTGTCTGCCATGCATGTGTGTCTTGGTGGCAGCTATGATTGTGTCTGCAATTGATAATGGATTATGCAATTGATCATGACTGATCATGACTAAATTCATCATCATGCAGGCGTTGCACGAGACTGCAAGAGAAGATGCAGAATGAATTTTGTGGATGTATCTGGACACAGTGGCTGTGGTTGCCTTCCCATTAAATGACTATGCAGGCCACACCTAGCATTACAACTGAATATTGTTGCAGTGAAAGTTGAGCCTACTATTGCAATGCAGGCTTTGAATGAGACTGCGAGAGAACATGCAGAATGGATTTTGTGGATGGATCTGGACACCGTTGCAGTAGAGTCAAACATTGCTTTTCCCCTGGCTGACTATGAGGGCAAGGACCTTGTGCTGTGGATTCAGCCTGACTTGGTCCTCGAAGGCGATGCATTCCGTAAGTTTTTGCTTCTTCCTGCTTGTCTTCCTCTGCATCATCATCATCATGTTCTGCTTCTTCTTTGTGTTGACTGATGCTTTAAAGCTGAATGTGAGGGCAAGGACCTGGTGCTGTGGATTCAGCCTGACTTGGTCCTCGAAGGCGATGCATTCCTTAAGATTTTGCTTCTTCCTCCTTGTCTTCCTCTGCATCATCTTCATCATCATGTTCTGCTTCTTCTTTGTGTTGACTGATGCTTTAAAGCTGAATGTGAGGGCAAGGACCTGGTGCTGTGGATTCAGCCTGACTTGGTCCTTGAAGGCGATGCATTCCGTAAGATTTTGCTTCTTCCTCCTTGTCTTCCTCTGCATCATCATCATCATCATCATGTTCTGCTTCTGCTTTGTGTTGACTGATGCTTTAAAGCTGAATGTGAGGGCAAGGACCTGGTGCTGTGGATTCAGCCTGACTTGGTCCTCGAAGGCGATGCATTCTGTAAGATTTTGCTTCTTCCTCCTTGTCTTCCTCTGCATCATCATCATCATCATGTTCTGCTTCTTCTTTGTGTTGACTGATGCTTTAAAGCTGAATGTGAGGGCAAGGACCTGGTGCTGTGGATTCAGCCTGACTTGGTCCTCGAAGGCGATGCATTCCTTAAGATTTTGCTTCTTCCTCCTTGTCTTCCTCTGCATCATCTTCATCATCATGTTCTGCTTCTTCTTTGTGTTGACTGATGCTTTAAAGCTGAATGTGAGGGCAAGGACCTGGTGCTGTGGATTCAGCCTGACTTGGTCGTGACGGCGATGCATTCCGTAAGTCTCCTTCATCTGTTACCGTTCTCCTTCTGCTCTTTGCAGGGTGCAACAGTTGAGTTTTGCACTTGTCACGTCATGTCATGGTTCTGCAGGCTGCTTTGCTTGTCCTGTATACTGGTTTTGTCTGCATACAGTTTGCTGCCCTTGCAATCAATGGGGCGCTTCAGCTTAGGTTTTGGTTTAGAAATCTTGCGTTCTAGTTTCATGGGCTTGCCACATGGTGTAAAGTTCTTGCATCAATTCTACAGGATTCATGCTAGCTATCAAGGATCCTGCTCTGCAGGCTACAAAGTCAGTCAAGTGCGCTCTGGCAAACACAAGCTCAAATGAAGAGTCACAATGAGCCCAATTCATCTCATTGTCATACTTGTCCAACTGAGCTCAAACAGCAGCAATCTCTGCATGAGCTGCAGGGACATGTATGAGGGACATGAATTTCCCGCTGTCAGGCTGTTTGCTCAGCACTACAAGCAGCCAGCTTGATGACTCATATCTTCGAATCTGCTGGCAGTGCAGACGCTTGGGTACCTCCATCATGCACATACATGACTAACAAGAAAGACACAGTCATGTGTGTTTGTGACGAAGGTACTCACGCAGTCACAATGCCAGTGCATTCAGAGGCATATACTACAAGCTGGCTGCTTGTACTGTTCAGAAAACAGCCTAATGCCAGAGAAAGACTGTCACTTATGCAGGCCTAGTAATCATGCTGAGAATGCTGCTTTTTGAGCCCAGTTGGACAAGTGCATTACTGTTAAGGGCAAAGCTAAATAGTGACTGTTTGTTTGGATTTGTGTTTGCCACAGTGTTGTTCCACAGCTTTGGATCCAAGACATTGAGCGGTGTTTCTTGGCCAGAGGGTCTTTTGACCCTGGAGCTATTTCCTTGGAGACATATCTGCTGCAATGCACAAATGTTGCAACATATATGTCACAAGAAGTAGCTGAAGGATTGCAGGACCCTTGTGCTTATATGCTGTTCAATTGCGTTCCAGGTCAGGCTAGGTGAAGCTCAGCTGACAAATGATGGCTTGTCGTGTGCAGAGCTGCATAACAGCATCACATTGTGTATCACACAAGTCAGTCCCTGTGCTTTGTCGGCAATTTCATCAAGCTATTCTTGGCATACAGGCACTGAAACCATCAGCAGCTCACGAGTGATTGAGCAGTATTCTCTAGTCTGAGGGTTCTTTGATTCTTGAGCTAGTTTAGAGACATATCTTCTGCAATGCACAAGAGTTGCAACCTGTCTGTCTCAAGAAACAGCTCAAGGGTCTTCCTCACGCTAGCCATGTTGTTGAAACATGTTTCAGGTTGGACTGTGTGAAGCTGAGCTGACACATGTTGGCTTGTCCTGCGCTCTGCAGCGCTGCATAAGAGCATCACGCTATGTGTCTCACACATCAGTCGTTGTGCTTTGCCAGCAGTGTCATCAAGCTGTTTCACCAAGGCTGCCTTTCTAACAAGCCTGCCTGGCAAGACAGGACTTGGGCCACACACACCTAGCACATGTGCTGAAGTGTGTAATCATTGTTATCATGATTGCGTTTCCTGATATGGGCTTCATGCTCTATGCAATGCAAGGGGAAACACTAGGGCGATGCTGAAGCAGCAGATTAAATGAAACTGTACGGTGACACTGACAGTGTGTACTGCATGATCTTGCAGCAAAATGAACTGTGCACTATGCAATGCAGAGCTGAACACTGGAGTGATGCTGATGCGCAACACGGAGTGGTCCAAGCAGTTCATCAGTGATGTGGCTCGGCTGGGGCGCATGCATGTCAACCACTGGCAGCTCATGGATGAGGTAAGCACTGCTTCTAATGCTGACAGTGTTAACACCAGTGATGGTAATGATCCCAAACAGTAGGTTAGTCCAATCATGTTATATTAACAGTCACTCTGAAACTTGCTGTACGGTTGGCTGTCATGCAAGTCGACCATTGGCAGCGCATGGACAAGGTTTGCATTGCTTCTCATCAAGCAAGGAATAATCGCAGTTCTTAGAGTCAAATGATAAGTGTTTTGGCCTTGTACTGACATATATCATAATAAGAAGGGACGTGGCTTGGCTGAGGCGCATGCATGCTCACCACTGGCAGCTCTTGATGAGGCGAGTTGTGTTTTGTCTTAATCATCATAACATTGACATCAACATCACCTTGAATGCCATCTTTGATGGTACGGTCCCAGCCCAATTCCTCCAAATCTCTTGCACAGGCAACACGCATGCAGCAGTCAGCTCAAAACATGAAGGGTTTGTGCTATTGCAGGTGTTCCAGGAGGAGTTGACGACACCACGGCATGAGTTTGACAGTGGCCTGTTTGATCAGAACGCCATGGCGTACCTGATGAAGCGCTATCAAGCCTCAGTGATGCCGCACGTCTTCGCAGCTGACAAAGTGTTCCGCATCAACGCTTTCTGGCGGGACTACCTCGGCTTCGACTTCTCCCGCTTGCACGAGGTCGACGACAGCATCCTGTTCAATCACTTCAGCGGCTGCTCCATGTGTGCCGGCAAAGACAACAATGAAGATCTAACTCTGTGTGAGAGCGAGTTTCAGCGCACCTTCGAGCTGGCCAACTGCACATACGTGCAGATGAATCAAACCAGCAGCCCTGCCTACATTCAAGAGGTGCAGGGGATGCTGAGCCAGCTGCCCTTCTGCAGACACAAGCCAACACCAACACAGTGCTTGCAGTACATGGACGCCGACAAGTATGATCAGACCAGACTGCCACAAGTCTCACATCGCCGCATGCTATCTAACTGGATCTAAGCACATGAAACCCCAGAGCAAGCAGCAATGTCAGCCCAGCATTGGCACTGGCAAATCTCAGACCAGCATTGCACAATAGAGTCCCCTAGCATTGTAGTGTCTATCTGGGTTATGGGCACAAGGTTTCCAACACATTCAGCAGCTGAAACAGCTTGCAATACATTAGCAGCCACACATGTAGTGTTGACAATGCGTATAGTGGCTAGGCCCTCCTTTCTCAAGCTGGAATGTTTACCAAAATCCTTTACGTAGGCTACTCTACTTAGGCCCTTTTGCTATTAGATTATGCATGCATGTTGCTTTTAGGCTATGCATGCATGGTGCTAGAGCGTAGGCATATACATGCTACAAATCATCCTTGAGGAATTTACGACATTTGCTGTTGAGTGACAGTTCACATTGAGGGGTTCAAACTTGTTGCGTTAGTGTTGGTCATGTGTACGTGAGCAGTCTTTTGGTCTCCAAGACATGGGTCACTCAAGAGGTCAAAGAGCTTTGAGTTAAAAGTTGCAGTTTCGGAGACTTGACTCGGTTGAAAGCAGTGATGCTGCAGCCACTTTGCATTATGCTTGAGTCTGCCAATGATGTGCCAGCGTAGCAAAGAGCAGTCAGCGACCATTGAACCTAGATGCGTTTGCGTGCAAGCATCAGAAAGATCTGCAGTATGCATTTTGCCGTGATGAACAGTCCCATTTTTTGCAGGGTGGCAGCTAGCGAAGTATAGTTGCATAGCAATTTGATTATGTGAGTTGGTAATCATTGCGGCGCTTGCAAACTTTGCCTCTCGTCAAGCTCAGGGAGCTATTTGTGTACTTGAGCAGGATTGTGTCAGGTGGTCCTTCCCCAGGGGACAACAGAGCACCCTTGTGTTACAGAGCGCGTATGGGTTAATAAAAGCATTGCTAGCTAGATGGCGAGGTGCTAATTCCTCACACTGCTACATTTCCCCCCACTAAGTACAGAGCCAGCGTAACAACTCTGCTGCAAATAGCGTCAGGTGCGCCCCAGCAAAGGCGTCCTCAAGACAGAAAAGCAGCGAAATCCCGTGCGGAAGCGATTCGAACCCACGACCCCTCGCGTGAGAGGGAGCCGTGCTAGGCTCCGAAACCATTGTTACAGAGCGCGTATGGGTTAAAAGCATTGTTAGCTAGATGGCGAGGTGCTAATTCCTGACACTGCTACACCTGGTCATCATGGCAAGGGCATCGTGTTGTCATATTAAGTATCGCAAACAAATAGCTGTCCAAGTCGATGCTAAAGCATACGCTGGGCGAGGAGCTCATCTGCAAATTGTCAACAGCTGATCTGTGCAAGATGCAGGCTCTCGTCCTTTGAATAAGTATTGCCTCAAGGCTTGTCAGGACCGTGCATTAGATTCTGCAGCTGGCATGATCATGCATCGATGTTGCATGCATAAGGGCAGCAGCAAATGAAATCATTGGCACCAAGTGCCAAGCAAATGTATTGGATGGCACCACGAGTTTCTACTGCAATTGCATGCATGGATGCAACATGAGCGCGCGTCTTGAAAGCTATGGCTAGCTAACACCCTGAGCAGGATTGTCATATTCAGAGCAGATATCTTCTTTGCTGGAAAGGATCATCATGCATGACGATTTTGAGGCTTGCTTGCAGCTGCCTAGCCTGCATCTTTGTGTGACCTGCTGTTGTAGCAACTTGGCGTGCTGCACGCAAGCAATTGCAGCAAAAGGCACACGACGTTGAAAGAATAAGCTAGATAAAGATAATGAAATGGCAAGGATCTGAGTAGTCACAGCGAGATCCGGACCTTACCCGCAAGCAAGCAGCAAGCTCAACTGCACTGGGTAGGCGCTTCGCAGGGGCTCATCGCTACTTGTCGGACGCCATGGCTGCTGCTCTCTGCAACTCCGCTCTGACAGCGCGCGTTGCCGCCCCCGCTACTCGTACCGCCGGAAGCAGGGGCTCGTTGAGGGTGAGGGCGATCCAGAGCGACCCTGCTCAGACGTGGCTGCCTGGCGCGGAGAGGCCACGCCACTTGGAGGGCAAGAAAGCCGAAGACGGTTTCCCCGGCAACAGAGGCTTCGACCCCCTGAACCTTGGCAGAAACCAGGACCGACTCCCCTGGTACAATCACAGCACCAAACAACCTGTGTGCTTCGTCAAAGTATTGGCGAAGGCCCAGTGCACGTATTTTCTTCTCGCTGGCAGGCAACTGCTACGTCAAAGCTTGATCTACTTCTGTTTAGCACGAATCAGTCTTATTGACAGCAAGTGTGTGAGCTGCAGACTGGCTTCAAATTGCACTGCCTCACAATTACGTTGCATGCTGATTGCACTACATTTTAATGGAATGGAATGGAATTGAATTGAATAGCAATTGCTGCAGGTTGGCTGAAGGTGAGAAGACAAATGGCAGATGGGCAATGGCAGCAGTGGCTGGCATTCTAGGCCAGGAGCTTCTGGGAGTCACACCTGCATGGTACCTACATGGAGAGAAGGTAAATCACCATTCCCTTCCCTGCGTTGCTAGCACAAGCACATCTTGGGCTCTCAGCTTCAAAGTCACGCTTGAGCTGCATGACAATGATAAGCAGCCTTGCTTACCTTGCAAGCATGACTGACCAGCAGAAACATAACAGCAAAGTGTCGGGAGAGTGTCTGACAGCTCATGCTGTGCCTGAGCTCAATCTTGACTCCATGATCTATTACAGGGCATTGCGTTTCTGCTTGTTTGATTGTGTACAGGCAGCACAGGCAGTCATTGCAGTCTGAATTAGCATGTATGACACTTAGGCATAGTTTTGCCTTTGCTGTTGAAGCCTTACAAAGCGTCAGTGTTCATGACACACTCAGCCCTCATCAGTAGCCCCTGTGGTGTCTGCAGCTCTGAGTCAAGACTCTCCAATGTACTGCTCGTGTAATGCTGGCTTCAAAAGCTATTGTCGTTATTTTGCTAACTCATGCCCACCTTCACCCCAATCATTGGGTAAGTAAAGCTGTTGCAACTGCAGCTTGAATGAATTCTGCTGATGTCTCCACCACATTCAAGACAATTTCATGCATCCACATAGTTGCAAACAGGTCTTCTCTCACGCTAGCGTGCTGCCTTTCAGCAAAGCCATGAACCAAGCCTCCTCCTGGATCACTGTAGGCAGTGCTTATGTGCTTGCTACAAGGCTCGGTAACAGTTGCATCCTTTTGTGGTGCAGGAGTACTGGCTGCCCATCAACGCCTTGACGGCCATCATGTTCCCAATCATCGGCTTCTTCGAGATCACCAGGTTGCAAGGCTTTGCCAAAACTGGCAAGGTGAGATATTTTTGACACCCGAAGTCAACTTGACTGTGAGTGTTAAATCTGTTGGATGGATTCACACTGTACGGTGCACACTGTAAATGCCCACTACTTTTGCCATCACTGATCAGATCAGGGGAAGTGCTGTATTTATACGTTTGATGCAGAAAGTCGGAATACCAAATCTGCAGTGACAATGCGATGACAAACTTTAAGTCTTTGCTAGGGTTATGTGAGTCCCGGGCTGCCTCTTTCGACAGAGGCCCCCGCTATGATGCCTGACGGCTTGGACTGTTATTTTCTATTTCTTAGTCAGGTGAAGAATTGCCACTGCTGTTGGTACTGTCACAAACAAAGCAGTCCTTCCTATTCACTCTTGCACACAGAGTCGATCTGGCAGGGAAAAGTGCAGTTCCTACAGCTGCAGACTTAGTCCAGCGCACGTTCAGAACACATTCAGCTTTGTGCACTTTGTTAGTTGCAATACAAGTCTGTGACAGCTCAATGGCAGTGTTGCAAGTCATGCAGCGGTGCATGCAAATTGCTCCAATGCTTCTGTTGCCAAACTGATGTCGTCAAAGGCTTTGAAGCAGCTCGCACATGCCTGCATTACGCTTGCAACCTTGCTCTTCAACAGTCACAGTCAAGCAGTAATCAGAGCGTGCGACGTAATGCACCACACTCTGGCTGTGACTTGATGCCAAGCAATGCAGCATCCTTGTTGCAAGTATATGTCTTCAGCAAGAATCGGCATTTCCCCTATAGTCAGCATTTCAGTACACATCGACTTTCGTACGTTTTGGCTGGCTGCATCACAAGTCTGTGACAGCTCCATGGCACTGTTGCAAGTCATGCAGTGGTGCATGCGAGCTGCTTCAATGCTTCTGTCGGCAAAACGATGTCATCAAAGGCTTTGTAGCAGCTCGCACGTGCCATCATTGCAGTTGCAACTGTGCTTTGAAGTAGCCACAGTCAAGTAACAATCAGAGTGTGCAAAATGATGCACCACACTCTGGCTGTGACTTGATGCCAAGCGATGCACCATCCTTGTTGAAAGTATATGTCTTCAGCAAGGATCAGCATATCTCCTACATCAGCAGTCCAGCACACATCAAGTTTTGTACGTTTTGCCTGGCTCCATCACAAGTCTGTGACAGCTCTGTGGCGCTGTTGCAAGTCATGCAGTGGTGCATGCGAGCTGCTTCAATGCTTTTGTCGGCAAAACGATGTCGTCAAAGGTTTTGTAGCAGCTCGCACGTGCCGCTATTGCACTTGCAATTGCGCTGTGAAGTAGCCACGATCAAGTCACAGCCAGATAGTGCAAAGTGATGCAGCACATTCTGGCTGTGACTTGATGCCAAGCGATGCACCATCCTTGCTGAAAGTATATGTCTTCAGCAAGGATCAGCATATCTCCTACATCAGCAGTCCAGCACACATCAAGTTTTGGACATTTTGCCTGGCTCCATCACAAGTCTGTGACAGCTTGCAAATAATGCAATGGTGCATGCAAGCTGCTCCAACGCTTATGGTCGACCTCTGCTTTGCCACAAAACCCTCAGGGGCAAAGCAAGCTTCTGCCAAAGGCGTTGAAGCGTCTTGCATGTGCTATTGTGGAATTTGCAATTGTACTGTGAGCTGGTGCAATAGACAATGTTGCTGGTACTGCCAGAAGAGCCGCCATGCAAGTCGGCTGCAGTTGAAGCTGTCACTCTGTGTGTGCATTTGTCAATTCACTGCTGCAAATGTGCTTAGCGCAAGTTCCTGCCAAAGGCAAGCTGTGGAAAGCCCCGGTCCAGCAAGGGCATGAGCCCTAATGCAATCAAGACTTGTGTCTTGGACACTTAAGCCCCCAAGGATTGCCCAATCTCAATTGTGTCCCTGATGCACAGGTCCAACTTTTGAGATGCACATTGGGCGTTCATGTCATATTGTCTTGCTGGACGTGTCCAGTCAAGACGTGCAAACTGTCCAAAGCATTTGCCGACCAAACAAATTGTGTTCAAGATCGATCTGTGTTGATGCAGTCTGGTCTGATGAACCATTGTCCTTTGACCTCATAGACCTGGAGTTCCTCACCACCAATATTTGATTAAAATTGCAGTCTGATTATAAAGAAGTCAGAACATGAAAACAGAAAGAAGTTCTAAGGAAGTCCTTACAAAAGCAAAACTTGCTGAGAATGTTTGCTGTGTTGGTGCAGTCTGGTGTGGTGAACCAGTTCCCCTTTGACCCCCTAGGCCTGGACTCCCCCACCAACGCCGAAAAGGAGATCAAGAATGGCCGCCTAGCCATGGTGTGCTTCTCTATTTGCTTGTTTTGTTGAGACTGCGCACAACTCTAGCAAGACATTTAGTAAGACATTGGCATTGCTGTTGTGGACTTCAAGTTGTATGCTGCACCTAGTAACGCTGTTTGTGATCGTGAACAGCCGCCTAGCCACTGTACGGTCTTGCCTCATTACCTCTGTTGCCCTGTGATTTGTTGATGTGATCATTTGCCATGGCATGACTTGTTATGAGTCTTGGGCGTTGCCATGAGGGGGCTCAGCTGTCGTGCCGCAACCTGTTCAAGCTAGGTGCATAAAGCACTGCGAAGCACAACACTTCTGCCACAAGTGGACACGTGGGCATCCGCTCACAGCACTTGAGTTTCCATCTTACAGTACGAATGCAATACCAACCCTGCAGGATGTGTAAAAGACAGGATCATGCAATGCAACAAATTCACTGTCGTGTTGTGGTACCTGACTTTGACTGCTTTTGAGGCTCATACATGCATGTGTCTCTGCAGGTTGCATTCATTGGCTTTGCCATCCAGGCTCTAGTCACCCGCAGCAGCGGTCCAATTGAGGACTTGAAAACCCATTTGGCAGACCCCTTTGGCAACAACATCATCACTAATGTTGCGCGCCTTCCTGAGACCCTATCAAGGCGGTAGAGATGGGATAGGAATTCTTGTTGCAGGCATTGCTAGCGCAACTCTTGCTGAATTGACATGCTACAAGCTGTTTCTGTTCAGCATTTTTGTTGGGTTACAGTCAATACTTTGGAGATCTTCCCAGTGTACAGTGTGCAGCAGGTTCAGTACGAGTCATGTACCATTAAGGGTGCTGAGCCTTTTGTCGTATGAGCTGTATAGTTGTGCATGCAAGAAGGTGTCCAGCATTTCGAGGAAGTTTAAGGTCAGGCAATTTTGAAGCACTGCTCTGGCAGTCTATTCTGTTGCAACAGTACTTTTGAGTGGGTCGAGTAGAATGTCAGTATTCAGCGCAGTGCAAGCCGACAACAGTGGTCCGACAGATGCTGAAAGCTTCTTGTAAATGATGCCAGTCTTTGCTTTGCTGTGCAATGACAAATAGCTCCATTGTCCATTGCTGACCAACACAATGTCATGCAATCATGTCCGTATTCGCAGAATGCAACTACATGCCATACGTGCCACTGCCAGAAATTCATGATCACGGTCCAAGATGTTGCATGCGACCGCAAAGGTACAAGCCTCCAAGTCTGCAAATGCCTTCCAGATTACACTTCTGCACAGGACGCCTGGTCTCAAAATTGACAAGATAAACCTGGTTGCAAAATGATGAAACCTACAGCATCAGGTAGTCAAACCTTGAGCACCTTCATGTTCAAACGGTTGATGCAGCATTTCAAAACAGGCAGCATGTCACCTGACATAGCAACACCTCACAAAAACTTGATAAGCATGACTTGTCTGCACATCCAACCTTGACCCCTTGATGGATAAATCACATAAGAAAGATGTGCTCTCAATGGCAGACTTGTTCCTTGTACTAGGTCCCAACTCTCGCCATGCTGAAAATGCTGAGCATAGCACGCAAACGACACATACACAGGTAGCAGAGACCAACACATTAGGTAGATACACACTGTTAGATGACACACGCTGCATAGTACTCTGGTTGCATGATTGATGCTGGAAGTCATTTGTTGTTATGTGTCAATGCAACTGGCGCAGACTGCCCCTCATTGTCCTGTGAACTTGTTAGCAGCTAACAGAAGTGCACTGTATATTGGCAACAGCATTGGCGAGAAGTCCGCCCATTCATGACCGGTGACATACAGCATCTTGCAACCACCTACAACTATCAACACTGGAAAGGACATCAGAGATACTGCTAGAAGAGCTCTGCTGAGCGTGTCGCCAGTTCCTCGCAGTGGCGCTTGAAACAAGAAAGCTGAGGTCACAAATAATGAGTAGGTCAGAGGGAAGGCTGCGGCCAAGTAGAAAATGCCCACTGCGAATGCGTACGGATTGACGTCCCGCGCATCCAACGTCATGTCAGCTGGCCTGCTGTCTCAGCTGGCGCGATCTGCATCATGTCCACGATGACCTGTGGGCTCATTAGACGTAGGAAACAGCAAAAGTCGCAACAGAGCAGGAAAAGAAGCTTGATGGGCTGTACCTATCAAAAGTCTGACGGCTTCCAGCGACAGTGCTTGTAGGTCGCAAAAGCCTGTGCAGAAGCAAAGACCCGACTGCTCACTCGAACCCAGACCCAGTCACGCAGCTTGCTCTCGGTGATGCAGAGATTGTCAGCACCCGAGCAGCTTAGAGTGTTACGCTTACTAATTTTGCCAAGATGGATTGCCTGGATTTTACTCAAATTGACTCATTGACAACAAGATGATTGCTTTCATGATGGGCATCACAGGATATCTCACATGGTCTGCAAAGTTCTGGTAATAGTTGTCTGCATAATCGCAGTGTCAGGCTAGCCTGCAATTTGAAAATGATCAAGCGTGTTTTGCCAATAGGTCGAGCACGACCTATGAAAAATTTGAAAATGATTAAGCTTTTGCACATTTTGCAACAGCATACCCTAGAGAGATGTAGCTGCCTGACATACAAGCATGGTGCTGCATTGTTGGTTTGATCACGGTATTGCAAGGAGGACAGCCGTTATCGTTCAGCCCCACCCTCCTCGTGAAATGGGGCTGGATCCAGGTTGCCGTTTCTGCCCTGCCCCAGCCATCAATCTGTTAGGCTTTGCCCTGATATCCTGACATTTTGGAATGTGCCGTTCTGCCGCCGTCTCATTGAACCTTCTTCCGCAATGGGGACAGGGTATGAGGCTAGGGTCCGGCCCTGAAGCTATGGGTGCACCACCAAATGCTGTGACTGTTGCCTACATTGATGACAAACAACTTGTTTGAAGGCAGGACATTGCTTGATCCTCATATTCTGACATTTTGGAATGTGCGGTTCTGCCGTGATGGTATGAGGCTAGGGCTGGCCTTGAAGCAATCGGTGCACCTCCAAATGCTTTGACTTTTGCCTGCATTGTTGACAGACAACTTGAACAAGACTTCAGGATCCCTAAAGCACGATAGTGTCTGCGATGCAGCTCACACCTAAGCTGATGCGCCTTGTTTGCAAACAGACTGCCATTTGACATGGTGAAGAGACAGTTTCAGAGGCAGTGTTGCAGCAAAGATTGTCAATGACATCCATTCTGCTGTCAACATCACTCATCATGGTGCTGTAGTCAGAGCGTTATGGCTTATTCACAGCATTAGCTTTACTGCGATCAATCTGCAACAGCTATGCTACCCACATAGCTTTCACAACGATATAACAGACACACCGCATGGCGAGCTAGAAGATTGCTTGTTCTGCTCGCTGCCATGTTTGACTCAGTTCATTGCACCAGTACAATCACAGCTGGGCCTGCGGTGCCTGTTAGCATGCATTATTGATGAATGAATGAATGAATGAATGATGCAATGGATGGATGGATGGATGGATGGATGAATGAATGAATGAACACTTGACTCTGTCAGCTTGATTGTGGTCGGCAAACAAACTCAAATGCACAACTCATCTCAGAATGTTAGCTGACGTGACACAGCTGCCAACCACATATCATAAAGGGCAGGATCAAAACTTGCACAGCTGAACAGCAGAATGCATGACAGAAAGCTGCTCGCCGTCAGAAGCCTCAAAATGATGACAATGAAAAGAGCTTGCCAACAAGCACAAGCAACTGCCAATTTACATCATGATTAAGTTGCACGCAGTACAATTACATGACTCTAACAGATGCATACAGAAGCAAAACACTGCTTCCAAACCCATCTTCTGTAAGCTACGTTGGAGAGTCCTGGCAAAGGAGCTGAGCATCAGAAACATGCTAGGCCAAGATGTGTAAGACCAGAACCCAACAGGGTACGACACGACACAACAAAACGAAGCTACACAGCATAGCACAACATGAAACATTGCAAAACAACAAAAGATAAATCCACCAAAGAGCACCTGCCCACCATAACAGACCGGACCGCCATCACACACCAACCCACCATCATACAACAACCCGACCATAACACACCAACCCAATCCACCAAAACACACAAGCTAATCATTAGACACCAACCCACCATAACACACTAACACAATACAATGTTGCGCATGAGCCCACCTGAGGGCCGCCTTTGGAAGCTGCCATGGCAATTCTAAGCTGCTGGCTCTGGTTGCGCCACTTGGCACCAGCCTGTCCACCCACCCCTACCGCCTTGTCAGCATGAGAAGGGCCGACTCCCCCAGCAGCCCCAAACCCGACCCTAGCTAACATTCCCCTGCAGCAGACATTGAGCCATGTATCTGCTTTTGTGTGCAAGTCAGAATCATGGCTGCTCTACTGAGCACCAGCCCGTCTACCCCACCATGCTGACTCCAGGGACTCTGTGTCAGCTATTGCGGCATCAATCATTTCTTTCATCAATTCAGAACGCATGCTAGACAGGCTCAGCAGGCCCAGTAGGTACGTAGTGGAGCAAGCAACTGGAGCAATCAACTGTCTCTAGATTAGCACACAACTTTGGTCCTGTGCTCATCTAGATCACTCTGGCATCAAGCGCCAGTGCAAGAAACAGCAGAAGGGACAGAGGCAGATAAAGAAAGAAAGGCAAAATCTGGGCACATGACTGCGCAAGCTGTGATGCATGCACCCTGCAGGGTTTCTGTCTGACCTGGCGCTGGTAACCCCCACCGGGCTTGCACTGGAGATTCCGTCTCCCGCACAATACAACAGGGCAAGAAGCAAAAAAGACCTGGAGTGAAGACAAGACAAATCAAGTGCTTCACCACAGGAGGATTGTCGCGCTACCTGGCAGCTTTGTGGCCTAGCTTGGGGCTGGCAACCCCCATGGAGTCTGACTTGGGGTCCCTTCCTGGCATGATACAACAGTGCGACCAAAATATGTTCAAGCAGATCACGGACAAGACAAAGCGCACAATCAACTCATCATGTGAAAACATGCTTACTGTCACAGCAGTAGCAGTACCTTGCTGCTTTCTTGCCTGGTCTGGCGCTGCCAACCCCTATATGGTCTGATTTGGAGACCCCCCTCCTGGCATCATAGAATTGAGCGGCTCCTGTGTCTGCTGTTCTGGCTTCAGCTATGTTGAAGGCTTTCCTTTTGCTCTGCACCAACAGCAGCAAACTGACATGTGCAAAACGCATCAATGCTGTGTCAAGCTGCTTCAACAGCAACACATCAAGCTTTGAGCCGAGACAGTCTTGCTCTGCCTGAGCTTGTAGTTGATCACTTTTGCGCTGCTCTGGCTTCAGCTATGTTGAAGGCCTTCCTTTTGCTCTGCATCCACACAAATCATTGAAGATTGCATGATTTCAGCAAGATACTCTGCTGTTCTGGCTTTGGCTGTTTGGAAGGTCTTCTGTGTGCTCTGCATTGACAGCCTCGCACTGAGTTTCATGGTCATGGTCTCAGAGCAAGACAATTTGGCTTTGCTTGGGCTGATCACCATGCTTTTCTGGCTCATTGGTTTTCTGTGAGTACAACCGTGAGCAGTTGTGTGCTACAGATGCTGTTCTGGCTTTGCTCACGCTGAAGGCCTTCTGTTTGCTCTGCATCAGTACAGTACATTGAAGATCGCAGTTTGTAGCAAGACAGTCTGCTGTCCTGGCATTGGCTGTCTCAAAGGTTTTCCATTTGCTCTGCATCAACAGCCTCACACTGAGTTTGACGGTCTCAGAGCAAGACAAATTTGGCTTTGTTTGGGCTGACTGTTCAGCTGAAGTGGCTTGTTGTCCTATGACAGATGTCATGAGCAATTGCTGGCCTCAATTGCTGAACTGGCTTCAGCTGTGTTGAAGGCCTTCTTTTTTGACTGCAGCAACAGCAGTAAAGCGATATTGGTGATCGTAGAGCATCACAAGTTGGCCTTCAGGCATTGACTGTCAGTTGATTGATATGTGTAGTGATTGTCAGATAGATTGGCAATCAATGCTTCGACTGACTGACTGACTCATTGACAGATAGACAGACGCACTGAAGTGCTACTGGACTGACTAAATGACTGACCCTCTATCTCATTTACTCACTGATTGACTGAGAACAGGGCTGAGTGGCTGATGATTGATTGCTGACTGATTGGCTGGCTAAATGTCCAATCAATGGGCTGATTGACTGACTGACAGACAGACTGCTTAGCTAGCTCATTGCTTGACTAATTGCTGGGTTGATGCAATCATTTGCCACAGCAAAATGTTGCTTGCCATGCATTTGCCATCTGCCATTGTTCAGCACGCTTACACATTCATGCACAACAGGTCGGGCAGCAAGGGTGCAGAATGAGGTGCACAGCCTCTGTAAACGCACACACTACCATGTGCTCTACAGAAGCAAGGCGATAAAAACTAAAAATGATAATAAAAACCGTTACACATTTCAGCACATGTGCTAGGTGTGTGTGGCCCAAATCCTATCTCGCCAGGCAGGCTTGTTCTGAACGTTCTGGTAAGGGTGTCTGTTACTGAACTTTTGAAAATCAGACAAAAGAATGTCATTCCAAATCTTCCTAGGCCGACCTGGAGGATTTGAACCTAGGATTATGGACCTTCACATGCCAGCCAATCGTTAGCAATGTTGGTAGGATTGACCAAACTTCTTCATGCAGCAGGTGCTGTCAAAGCAATCATTCTGATGCATGCTGTATACATGCAGCTTTGACATCACTGTTCAGCTTTTGTTTGTTCCTATTGCTCACCTGGAGGATCTTGGCGCAGATCCTGGAGTGCACCTCAAAAGCCTTAGGGTTAAAGCTCCGCCCACAGCCCTCACACAGTGTCAAGCTCCCAGTCTTGTCCTTGCTTGTGCTGCTCAAAGTGTGACCACACCACCTTTTCCTTCTGATTTCATGTTGTGATCTGATAATTCAGATGTTTGGTCCAGCGCTCACCTGTAAGACCTTGGCACAGACTATGGAGTGCATGTCAACAGCCTCATGATTAAGCTGTGGCCACAGCCATCACATGGCATCTAGTGCCCAATTTCAACCTGTGCTGGTTCTGCTATGATGAGACAAAATTGAGGATTGAGATCACTTGTATGACTGCTGCTCACCTGAAAGACCTTAGCGCAGATCCTGGAATGGACCTCGAAAGCTTTAGGGTTGAAGGATCGCCCACAGCCGTCACACAGCGTCAAATTTCCTGCACTACCAGCGGTATCAGCGCTGGGCCTTGCTGTAGCCCCTGGTTCAGGCAGGCTGACTCTGGAAGCAGCTGCAAACCCTGGAACGGCTGATGGACTGTCCTGAGTCAGGTTGGTGGGATCTGGTTTCATCAGGGCTGTAGGCTTTCTGCCCTGCCCTGGAGCCTTCCTAGGGGCTGTTTCCTGACTGCTCTGCCCTGAAGCCCTGCTGGGGTCAATTTGGAACTGCCCTGCCCTTGCTGATGAAGGGTTAGAAGAGGAGGAAGAGGACGATGCAGAAGAAGAGGGCGAGGAATCTGATGCTGCATCATCTTCTGCCTGCGAGGGTTTCTGCAGCTTCTGCCGTGGCGGCAGAACCCGCCTCCTGGCTAGGGTTTCTGGCTGCTTGAGGGCTGAAGCAGCTGTATCCCTTGCAATTTGCGAATTTGAGTAGGGTAAGGCGAAGTTTTCCTGATCCCCTGCCCAAATTGCAGACTCCTGGACAGGCGGTCTGCCAAGTGGAGGCCCTATTTTTGCTGAAGTGGAGGAAGGGAAGGGAGGCACAGAAGCAAATGCATTGGTTGGAGGGGACAATAGTGCTGGCCTGCTTCTCAGCTTGTTCCTGCGACAAAAAAGTTCTGTGACAAGTTTGTGAACCGACCCACATTAGTGCACTGCTGCAACGCTGGCAAATGCGGCATCAAAGTCAGTGACGTGTATCGTTCTTCCAAATGCTCAGCAGCAAATCAGTCGCAATGACCACACCATATCGTTTTGGGCTGACAAATACAGTCTGCGAGCATTACGACCTGTTACCTGTCGCTGGACCCACTACTGTAATCAACAAACATGCTGAGCATGCTGTGGACAAAACAATCCAATATGCCACTCAACAGCAACCAAGTACGCCACCTCAGGCAGAAGAAGTACGATGTAAGCAGCAGCAGCAGCAGCAGAAGAAGAGTATGCAGATGCCCACCGCAGGTTGAGCAACCCCGCCCGGTTAATGCCAGGCATGTTGGGGGGATCAGGAGGGTCCCTGACAACCCCAGGGGGATCAGAGGCCTGCACTGCGTACGCTCCTGCCAGAGAAAAGTTGCCTGCAGTGAGCAACCAAGCAGTGAGCATGTTGAAATGGGGACCTGACAACCCCAGGGGGGTCAGGGGCCTATCTTGCTGTCTGCTGCACTACATACGCTCCTGCCAGAGAGAAGCTGCTTGCAGTGAGCAATTACGCAGCAAGCACGCCCAAGGGTTAGGGGGTGCCCTGACAACCCCAAGGGGGTTCAGGGGCCTGCATTGTTGTCTGCTGCACTGCCAGAGAGAAATTGCCTGCAGTGAGTCATCCTAGCAGTGAGCATGTTGAAAGGCTGAAGGGTTCCTGACAAGCCCAGGGACGTCAGGCATGGGCCTTGCTGTCTGCTACATTGCATGCAGTGCTGCAACAACATTGCCTGCACTGAGAAACTGATCACTAAGCTTTGCTGAACCATTCAGTGCAAGCAACTGCTTTCATGTAGGCGCGTACAACAGATGCTGGGCCAGATTGACCGGTCAAAGCTGTGCAAGGCATTGCAACCAAGTTTGAAGGCTTCATTGCTGACTAAAGGAAGGGACCAGAGTGTGTTCCTATTTGGGCAGTTTTGATACAGCACCCCAGTAACGACTCTGACTAAACATGCAATTCAAGCGCATTGTAGCCCTCAAACTGACTTTGCAGTTGCAAATCCAGGTAAATATCTGCATGATAAACATGTGAATGCCAATGTATGGTATGGTCTTCAGCAAGGAATACAACCAGGCTTTGAAAGGATCAGAGTTGCTAAACAAATATATGTCTACCTGAGGTTCAAGCAGCATTGCCCATCACAGCAAAAGATTGAGATAAGCTTGAGATGACAAACGCGCCTGAGTGCGTCCGAGGGTGCATAGACAGGCAGATGGCATACAGACACACACAGCATGAGGATATGGCGAAGATTTTCATCATCACTCCAAAGATGAAAGATTTGAAACTCTACCTGCAATGCGTGCTTCAGCAGGGGCCTCCAACACAACATTGTTGCTGCGCCTTGCCGGTCCCTGCTTCTTCTTCAGGGTGGCCCCCAGCTGCCTGGGGGCGGGGCCGGGTGCAGGGGCCATCTGGTGGGGTGCCCCACTTGTCTGCCAAATCAGCCTGCCTGGCAGGTCTTCCCCTCCTGCAGACGAAGAGGAAGAGTGAAAAAAATAGGAAGAAGAAGAAGAAGAAGAAGAGAAAGAAGAAGGAGCGACAGAGGCTGTCTGGGACCAGAGCTGGGGCCAGGGCCCGTCCGGTGAGGTGCCCGCCGCGTCTGCCACATCAGCCTGCCTGGAAGTTCCCCACCTTCTGCAGACAAAGAGAACAACTCTGATGACACAATAGGCAAGCTTATTGCCGTTTGTTTGCCGTGTATGCAGCTTCTTGCTGCTGCTGCAGATTTTGAAACCAGGTTGATGTGTAGACAAGTGGGGCAGCCATGCAACAGGGCTCCTGCCCTCTGTCCTGCCCTGGAACAGCTTGCCGTGCTTCTTCTTTTCACACAGAAGCTGTCATCTCTGTTCTGCTCAAGCAGAAGGGCACAGATTAGGCAGCCCCTGTGTCAGAAGAAGAAGCACATCAAGCTTCCCAGAGGCAGGGCGGAGGGCAGGAGCCCTTGCAGAAGGTGTTGCAGCTGTCTGCCACATTGGCCTGCTGCGAGTGTACGCAGCACTTGAAGAAAGAAAATGCACCAAGGCTGTCAGCGTCTGACACAGAGGCTGTCCTTCCTGTTCTACTTCTGTCAGGAAGCCATAGGGTGAGCAGAGAAAGAGAATCTTACAAGTTTTGAGCAGCCCTTGCATCAGAAGAAGGAGCAAAGCCAGCTGCACTCAGTTTTGCATTTGGCAAAGCAGGCTTGTGTGGCAGATAAATGGGCACCAATGACAAGGGCTCCTGCCCCCAGCCCTGCCTTAGAGGTGCAGTGCCATGCTTCTTCTTCTGACACTGGAGCGGCATTTCATGGTCTGCTTCTGTCCGGAAGGCAAAGCTGCCTATGATATGTATATATGCTGTTCCGTTATTCTGTAGCTGCCATAGACTTTCACAGCAGGCTGACATGGCAGACAAATTGGCCAGCCTACAACAGGGCTCCTGCCCTCAGCCCGACCTTTGAGGCACAATGCCATGCTTCTTCTCCTGACACTGAAGCGGCATGCCATGGTCTGCTTCTGTCAGAAAGGCATAGGCTGCCTTTGACATCCATTTATGCTGCTCCATTCACGCTTTGGTTTGCCCTTGCTATTAGCGCACAATGCTGCTTCCGTGATATGTTGCTGATAACATCAGCATTGCAGCACGTATGTGGCGTGACTGCTTGATATCAGCATTGAAAACAATCAGGGTGCAAGGACAAAGACCTGGAGCAAACTCGTCAAATGCCACTCCGCTCTCAACATCAGAATCCCAGGACGGTTTGACCACTCCCCTCTGCTGTTGGCCCCTATAGCTCCTTAGCTCCTTTGCAAACTGCTCATGTGACTCAACCTCAGCATTGCTCTGCTGAGCAATTGCTGCAGCAGCTGCCATGGTAGCCACGCGCTGAAGGTGCATGTCCTTGACAGTCGGCAATCGGTCCAAAGGGTCAGCGGTGGCCACCGCCTTTCGCCTGGCTGGGCTGACCCCACTTCTTCTTCCATGGTGAGCCTGGGTCATGTCTGAACGCCCTGAGACCTGAGAACAGATGCCCTCAGCAATGCGGCAGCGATGCAGGTGCGTGATTTCAGAAGTATGGTACTATGGGCTGGTTGGGTGCAGTAAAGCATGCAATGTGTCAAGCGCTTGCCCAGCATGGCATCAACAAAATAACATTGAATCCCAAGCATAATGTTGCCAATCAGAGTCACAATATCAGACATGGTAGCTGGCATGTGTCAAGCATGCTGTCAATGTGTCATCTTCAACAAAAAGACAGCACTTGGGCGTGGAACACCCGGCACTTGTGCTAGAGTGTTCAAGTTGTTGTTGTCCACATTGTAGTGAGTCTTTGCAAGTCATACCATATGCACAGGCACAACCAAAACCATTTGCAGACAACCATTTGCAACCCGCAACCACCACACTATACCGGAATTCACTCGCATATCTTGGCATCCCAGTTGTATCTGACAAGCCAAGTGATGTGAGTATGTCTAGTCTCATCGCAAATGCATATTTAAAAAGGTGCCTACTTAAGGCATTCCACACCTGATAGCTGGGACCCGCAGGAGCTCCTAGGTCCAGGTGTGCTTCCTGTTGGTGCTGAGGCTTTGCACTTTGCCTTGCCTGGCCTTGTCTTCTTCCAACAGGGACTGCCTACAGTGACAAGAGCTTAATCAAGGACAATTCCACGCATGTAAGCTGACAAAACGCACAATGAGGTCAAATGATGATTTGATATTCGGGTGCTCCTCCTGTTGGTGCTGAGGCTTTGCAGTTCGCCTTGCCTGGCCGTGTCTTCTTCCAACAGGAACTGCCTACAATGACAACAGCTTAATCAAGGACAACTCCACGCAGGTAAGCTGACAAAAGCACAATGAGGTCAAACGATGACTGCATATTCAGGTGCTCCTCCTGTTGGTGCTGAGGCTTTGCAGTTTGCCTTGCCTGGCGGTGTCTTCTTCCAACAGGAACTGCCTACAATGACAAGAGCTTAATCAAGGACAACTCCACGCATGTAAGCTGACAAAAGCACAATGAGGTCAAATGATGACTGCATATTCAGGTGCTCCTCTTGTTGGTGCTGAGACTTTGCAGTGTGCGTTGCCTGGCCTTGTCTGCTTCCAACAGAAACTGCCTACATGCAACAAGAAAGCAGCCTGATTGGACATGTCGTCTTGGACAGTTTTGATGCACAGGAGCTGACAGTACCTCGTTGAAGGCAAGCAATGCTTTCATCCAGATGCTTTGCCTGATGGTGCCGAGACTTTGCAGTGTGCATTGCCTGGCCTTGTCTTCTTCCAATAGGAAGTGTCTGCACCACGCATCAATGGACGAAGCCTTGTGCGTTTGCATTCCGTGCAGGTCAAAAGCTGCATGTTGATTAGAAACATGTATGCATCACGGGACTCATCACTGCCTAGAAACTGATTCAGGGTCATAGCCAAACAATGACTTGGTACCAAACAAATCACCTATCAAATGTGCTACACTCTTTCGACCTGGCACTTGCCTCAGTGCTTGACCTCCATGCAAGGCATCAATCAGAGCAAAAGGTTTCAGTAGAACTTGTTGTCAGTAATTGATTGCTCTGCTTGCGCCTACTAGCTGATCGCCCTTCAGATTCAGCTGACTTTGCATGCATTTTCAAGCTCATGGTCTTGATTTGCACATGTGCGCAAGCATTCCATCACGCAAGTCCTAGGAAGTGGCAATGTACCTGAGGCATCTCCCACTGCAGCGCCCCATCCGGTGTGTCAGCCTCAGCATACACCCCACCAGGGGCATCTGGGTAAGACGGTGCATGAGCAGGCGCAGCTGTTCTCTGCTGCTGCCCTGCTGTGTACAGGTCCTGATACAAAGTCTGATACGGCTGCTGATGCACTGGCAAATATGATAGGTCGCTTGGCAAGACAGGTTGGCCTAAACCTGCCATGCGCCGTCTGTAAGTCTCAGCTTTTCGTTGCGCTCGAGCTGCTTGCGCCCTGCACCAGTAAGTGGAATGCAGTCTCGGTGAAAAGCTGTGAACGCAAACGGAAGGACTGCGCAAGGCTAAACAGCAAAAGATGCAGACGCTCACTCCATAGTGCAGCTCGCTGCTGTCCCGAGCTTCAAATGACGGTCGGCTAAAACTGCGCTGCGCAAATTGACTTCAGCGAAGGAATTCTGCACGACATCAGGACATGCCGCTGCGAATACACAGGACGCCTGCACGCTGACATCCCTCACAGGAGACTTGACGCAGCCAAGTAGATTCTGCAGGTGCAGCTCTGTTTGCAACCAGCTCTTGTCTCATCCTAGCAAGGATCGCACACTGTGAACGGACGCGCCAGCGGACAGGCGCTGTACCACACTGCCATTGCAGATGTTCAAGGCATATTCAAAATCAGGACTAAGGACTGCTTACTAATGCACTCAGGAGCACATTTTTCTGCAGTCTTGCAGCACCAACAAACACTCTTGCAAATACAAGAGCCGAAGCCCACATCTGGGAAAGAGGAAGAGGTAGCGGTCACTGAAGACGATTGTTTACATGTTGACATGGCACGCTGTGACATTGCACAGTACCATGCAACTTTTGCTACATTCAAGATTCAATGACTGTGAGCAATGCTCTTTGACTTTTCAAGCTTACTGCCTTTAGCTTTTGCACCTGCACCTTTTGACTACTAATCAGTAGACAAGACCCTGTGAGACCCTGGCAAAAACTGATGTCACCTCAAATTACAACTAAGCCAACGACTGTCAAAATTGCTGCCTTCTGCAGCTGCCACTTTAAAATACAAAACAATTCGCTCAAGCTCCTTCCTGCATTGCATGAACAAAGGTCAGTATCTCATACCCTCGAGATCGTCCTACAGCAGCTGCACAAGCATGACTTTATGGCAGCTTACAAGCCTCACAGAAAACAAATATGTATGCCCTAGATGCGTCTTGCTGCTGAGAGTGTCACAGAGGCATGTACAGTCACACAGTGATGGAAACGCAGTACCCAGCACGTCAAGTTGCACACCTGAAGTTGTCAAACAGTGCAGAAAAGAGATTACAGACTGCTGGAACATACCTGACTGTGCCTCAGACCCGCACCTTGTCCTGACCCTGGGTGTTCTTCTGGGCCTCAAACAACAAAGGCAGCAGTGAGATTGCGACCAGCGCCACAGCAAACTCATTGCCCACTTTGCTGGTGAAGACTGCAGACAGGCAATAAATGGTGTCAGGCAAGCACATCCAATGGCATGCAACTGGTGCTGAACTTGTGTAGAATACTTGCAAGGTGGTACCGCAGACTGGCCATGGGAGCTCTGCCTTTGACATGCGCGCGATGCATGCTGCCATGTGTTGGCTAACACGGGCAAGTGTGGCTATGCAATGCCATGTGATGACTCTGCAGAAGGGGACTATGGTTGTGGTTGAAGGGGTCTGCAAGGTGGTGCTGTAGGCTAACTATGGGTTTTGTGCCCTGAACTGCAGCTGATGCTGTATGTGCCATATGACGAGTTTTGAAAGTAAAAGGTTAAGGCAGACCCTTTGCTGCTAGCATCAATATTGTTATGCAAGGCCAATGTAATGACTATCATGAGCAGCGCTTACTGTTGTGCTTGAAGGGGTCTTCAAGGTGGTATTGCAGGCTGGCAATGGGTCCCTTGCCCTGGACTGCAGCCTGGCTTGAGAATCCCAAGAAGGCAACCATAGCTAGGCGGCCGTTCTTGATCTCCTTCTCCCGCTGGTCATCGGTTCTCAACTTGAGAGGGTCAAAGGGAACTTGGTTCAAGAAGCCTGACTGCAGCAGCAATAGCCCTATTTCAGTGAAGTATCGAAGGGAGCTGGTTTAGCGACATAGTGAAGGGTTGCTTGTGTTAAGAAGTCTGACTGCAGCATCAAATACTCGGCTTCAGCAATGCGAGGAAAGCGGTTACAGTATGCAATCACTGTCTTCTTGTAATGTTCAATGATGAGGGCCATTGAGCATGGCAAAAGACTTCTTTGGGCATCACGGCTGTCCCATCACCTCTGCAAATGCCTTCAACCTCAGTGTGCATGCACAAGTGTATGCCAAAACCTGAATTCCTGGCAACACAGCATTGATACATTGTAATTTGTAGCCAGGCAAGGTTTTATCTCCGCAAACATGCTTTTGGTAGTTCATGAAAGCATGTGCCTCAAGCCCATAAGCAAAGCATAGCACACCACAGCATGGGACACAGCGAGGAGAGGCATACCTCTCCACCACCGTGCTTCTGGTAGTTCTTGAAGCGGGCTCCCTCAAAACCGGCAAAGACCACCACTCCCAGCAACAGCAGGATGGGTGGGGGCAGTAGGGGCTGCAGCACATACACTCAAACATTTGACATGATGCAGCAGAGGAGCGTGTCATATAGAGACATTGCAGAAGCCTTGCACCACAGGAAAGAGCACAGGCAGGCCATGTATGCACCCTTTGCGGCACAGCTGCAGTATGCAAGTCATGGCAGCAGAGGTTGTAGTGCACTGTGCATGTGCATCTTCAGAAGCGCAAGAATGGTACTACAAACACAAGCACACCTTGTTGCTGAGGTCCCACCAAGGCTGTGCAATGTTTTCAGCTTCTGTGAAAAGAATGCCAGCAACGGCCAACATAGCCCACCTGCATGCCAAAAGTGAAGGTTTTGAAATTTCAGAAATCGTTGCTTTCATTTCATCAGATGCCTTGTCGATATGCTTGTCACGGAGATCCTGAAATGCTTTGATTGCTCAAGGAATGGTCGCTGCCTCATCCAAGTTGTCTGTGCTGTTTGGTTGCCCCAGATGCTTGTCATGTACATCAGGTGGTGCAGCAGTATGGGTGTGTGCTCTTGCAGCATTAGCAGCATGCCAAACATATGAGCGTGACGCACACATCTGGCAATGCAACAGGATGTGTGTTTGCTTTTGCAGCAGCAACAAGATGGTGAAGGTGTCTTTATGCTATGTCTCTCTGCTGTGAAAGCGTGCAATTTTGAGGTGTCTTGCGGCAAAATTTACCTGGCATTGGTGATCTCAGCCTCCTTGAACCACTCCCACCTTGCGTCGGAGCCTTTGCTCAGTCTCAGGGGGTCAAACCTGCAGTAGGAAGCAGTCTAAGTCTACTGCAAAGTTCGTTTATCCTTCGTCAGATCACAGGATAGTGAGTAAGCTGACCCGAAGTCGCCGGGGGTGGTGCCGTCCAAATGCTCTGGGGGCTCAGAGTTGGGGTAGTAGATCATAGGCCTCTGGCGTGCATTGACGGTCACGCGCCTGGCACATCTTGAGTGAGAAGGGGCTGTGCTGGCTGGCTTACCGACCACTAGACGGCTGGTCAGGGCAGAGCCGAGGAGAGCGGAAGCCATGACTGCGGCAGCCGGAGCAAGCGCGCGATTCAAAGGCAGCCGCAGCGGTCACAGTGCACAGCCGAAACGCTCAGCGGGAACAAGACAAGAGCTCGTTCGAGATAGGATCAAGATCTTACTGAATCGGTAATAGCCGTTGTTACCGCACCGGAAGGCGCAGCTGCTCCGTCCGGAACGCAAAGCGAGTTGAAGCCTCTGATGCAGCCTGACATCTACGTCAAAGCGCAGTCACATGTAAAAGCACTTTCGTCAAGCACTGGTATGACGGCATGTCGTCTACCTTGACCAGACCGAAGGCATCTTCAAGGTGATGCGGCATGCATGCGAGGAGTGGCAAATACCTGAATGCATATATAAATCTCGTTTGCCAGCAACACCCCTGAGAAACTTTGAAATGACACCATAGATTTGATAGCAATGCAACGATGCTCGCCGTGCGCTCACACTACACCTGCCAGTGCAAGTGTTCGTGGCGTGTCCTCTTTGCGGGTGCGCCAGCGTCGTCAATGGCGTCAGATGCGTATAATTAAGAGGAAAGGTGAGGTCAAACACACTTGAGCACCTGTGTACACTGCCGGTGTGTTCTAGCAGTGCAACACTGCTCATACTCGTTCGACCTGCCGAGTCACATTGCTGTGCAGGCAGGCGCATGTCACCAACTCAAGCTGCAGCAGCACCATTTGTGGCTCCACAGACGGTCTTCAATGCCATAACGCTTGCTGTCATGCCACTTTACGGCCTGATGATTGCCTTTCCCAAAAAGCAGCTGGTGCGTGTGATCCACTAGCTTGCAGGTCAAGCCCTCATCTGCTTCTTCTTTGCCTTTGAGCATCTGTCAGCTGTATATGTTTGCACTCAAGTTGCTTCCCCGCTGGCCTTAGCACTTGTGTCATATGCACCTTCCTGACCACGCCTACATGAGGCAGCTGTTCTTGCACACCGAGGTCATAAACCAAGGCCCTGCTTTCTTGGGACATCAAATGCTTGCACTGTCACACAGCAGCCTCGCACATCGCCCCAGCGCACCACTAGTGTCCCGCTGCTTGTTGTTGCTGAGCATCTGCCCTACATTTGACAGTAATCAAACAATCTGGCATGAATGCTAGACACAAATGACACCGCTGCTGCATGTCCTTTAGCTCATGTGTTGCTGTGCAGACCAGGAAAGCTGTTGCTTCCCCTTGGTTCTACATGGCAGGTAGCCTGCTGTACACAGCTGCCCTGGCATCCTGGGGCTTGCATGGCATGCTGTGGAATGCCTTCGCCCAAGCCCTGACCAAACAAAAGGTATCTCAGACAATGCTGATTGTTAGATCCTTAACCGTAGGCAGTCTGCTGTACACAGCTGCTCTTATAACCTGGACTTTGCATGGCATGCTGTGGAATGCATTTGCTCAGGCTCTGACAACACAGCAGGTGTGTCAAAACAATGATGATCATCTGGTTCTTCATGGCAGGCAGTTTGCTTCACACAGCTGCCCTGGCAACTTGAGTTTTGCATAACATGCTGTGCAATGCCTTTGCTCAAGCTCTGACCACACACAGGCAATATGTCAGAACAAGAATCATGAGAACAACCATGACAATGGTTCTGACAACACCATGAACAAGTGACTAATTTCTTAGTGATTGCTGTTATATCAGAAGCAGCTCAATCCAAGTCACAATAGCAATGATCACAATTGCAACGTTCAGCATGATTGCGGGGTGTGTGTCACCAAAGGCCCGCTCACAAGATGGCTTGCTGTGTCTGTGTCCCGCAGTCAGAATGCACAGACATTTGCTGCATATCAGTCAACAGCACACAGGCGCATGAAAGCTGCATGCCACGATGAAGTTGCAGTGGAAATCTTTCATGCACAGGTCAACCAGATAGCACCTGTTCATACTGATTTGATGCACTAGACTTTTTGTACTGCGGCAGCCCAAGCAGTGCCTGAAGTCATGTGCACACGGACTCATGAACTGCATAATTTGGCGCATCTGCATGTCAGACACAGCACAGGTTAAGTACAACTGCTGGTCATGACAAAGGTCTCATGGGAGGCTGCAATATGTCTATGACCCAGTCACCCTGTGGTCTCTCTATGTGCAATTCAGGGTTGGGTTTGGTTCAAAACCAATGTGTACACATCTGCTTGCAGGTAGCAGCCTTTGCAGCTTTGTTCCAATCACCTGAGGTTACAGCTCTGTCATGGGTACACCTGCTGCTGCTTGACCTCTGCGTGGCAAGGTGCGTTGTTTGCGCTTTGTCAGAGCATTGTCAAGGAGCATCATATATCATGACTTTCCTGTATCACCTTGCTTGGCGCGCTGTGCAAATTGAGCATGCATGCTTGATGATAGCAGTTGATGCTGACTGTAGCTTGCGTGCCATGCTCAGAGATCACTGTGCTAATGGCTTGAAAGAGTATCTTGAAGATCTGCCTCATTGCTGAAAGACATCACATCTGCTGATGAATCAATTAGAAAAGTTGGTTCTTGACCAGTGCAATGTAGCTTGCTGCATGTCAATTTCTCCATCAGGCAGCACTGCTATGTCTTGGGCCACATCTGCACAAGATGCATGCCACATCATTCTTGTAGAGCATCTGCCACACAGCTGGCTAGCATGCATCTCATCAAGCTTGCGTTCTTTCGCACACAGTCAACAGCAGCAACTGACGGCGGAGCGACGTCACTGTGTGGTTAATGTGGCAGCGTCATGTGAAAGACCTGTGGTTTGGGTCTGTATTTGCAATCTTCTGCAAGTTGAAACTGTTGTGTCTGTCTCAGCAGCCTGCCTAATTGCTTGTCTGCAAGTGCAATCCAATGGCTGTGCCTTCAGACAGTAAGTTTGCTTGTGCTGGAAATGCAGGCATGTGTATCTGGATGGTCTCAGGAAGCAGGTTGTCACAGCACACTCCATCGTGCTTTGCTTCATGTTTGGTCCAACAGGCCTGCTCTGCCACATGTGCACTCAGAGAATGCTCAGAAAACATAAAGGGCTTCCCGTCAGTATCTGACATGAGCCAGAATTGGAGTCAATCTGTATGCTCCACTGTTGGTCAACGGCAAGCGTTGTACACATGTGGTGACAAAACAAACTCCAGGCCGCAAGCTTTGTGGCATGCTGTCGACTTAGCTTTGAGTGCCTGCAAACAATGACTTCCAGATCACCATCTAAGTAAACAATCGCTTGACACTGTGCATTGGCGTTTGTGCCGTACATGCAGTTTTGCTTCTGTGATTCATGTAATTTCAGAAGTTTTAAAGGTCAGCATGACGCACATGAGCGCAACACTGTATTTTTGAAGCATGATGTATCGTTACTCAGCATGTGTGCCATAATAGCAGTATCTGCATGATAACAATTATTGTAGCATGCGTATGAATATGATCATAACTATTGTAGCATGCGTATGAACAGCTATGTGCGGTTGAGTTATTGCTCAAAATGACATTGTGCTGAGACGACAGGATACAACAAGCATGTTTGCTGACTTGAGCCAACGCTAGCACTTCAGCTCGCGGTTCCATCAAGCTGCCTCGATGAGTCATGACGCACTCACCCGAACTTCCATTGGCTGAGGATCACATGGGCGAAGATGATCGCCGAAGAAGACAACACTCGCTGCAAACAGCTCCGATCAGAGCTCTTGGTAACTGCCGGCAGCTTGTCGAGCTGTATACATACTTGCCGACAATGGCCGATTCACTTACAAGCCGTCTGCAGCATTCGCTAACGCCTTTTTGTCTTACGCTCAAGCCCCTGACGTCTGAAGGAGTTCTTACGACAAACGATTTCAAGTGCGAGAGCTTCAGCTTTCAGTCAGCTGCAAATCGGAGATACCCGTTGGGTCATCATGGCTTCAGCACAGCGCGCTTTGGTGGCAATCTTTTGCGGCGTTTTGGCATGCTGTGCCTTATCAGGTGGGCTTTGTCAGCAGCTGCGCCCTTTGATCAGTCAACACACGCCTGCGTTAAGCCGTTGCTACTTTCCACTGTACATGTATACACGTAACCTAAGATAGCTTAACCTCAAAGTGCAGGATTTTCACAGCGCTATTGGAACACATCAGCAGCTTCGACAGTTGATTTGAAGCGCCTGCTTGCCTTGCTTGCAAGTTGCCGCCATGCTCACAAGTTGCTAGCAATACAGCCTGCGCACTGACTTGCCAGCCATGCGCTTTCCGATCCTGTCGTGGCATCGATACTGCCTCTCATCGTACTTCACAGAATGGGTCGGCACTGCATGCGGCACAACGGCTCTCTGTGTGTATGCCGGCAATAAGGTTGACCGTGTTTGAATGCTAGCACTGTCAACCTCGCAGGGGCTGCAGCTGACGCCAATGCACGGAAGCTTCTGCAAGGGAGCTGTGCAGTCACTTATGGACAGTGTGGAGGCAAGACGTGCTCAAATCAGGGCAGCCAGACATGTTCCGACAGCCAGTACAGGTGCTGTCCTGCCAACACGGAGTGTCAGCGACACAGTCAATTCTTCTGGGATTGCCAGCCTATCACCTCAGGTATAGTTGGCTGGCTGTGAGACGAGCTTGTGTCGTGTCTGCCTGGCTAGCTGCTCTGCATGATCAGGTGTTTGTTGGCCAGGTCAACTTAAATCTTCCATAGTTGCCCACCTCTTACAAGTTCAATCTCCTGTGATGCAAGCATATCATTTTGGCATGCAAACTTTGCATGTCAAAATATCGCTCAACGTGCATGTGCACAGATCCTTTCCACATGATGCTGGCATCTGCATAATTTTACTGTTTGCAAGGCAATGCAGTTTGCCAGCATCATTCAACTCGTAGCTCGGGGAAGCCTACATTGAAAGTCAGAGCATGATCTCCAAACACACAAGCTTGACCCAAACAAAATCCACTCTTCCCTCTACTTCTGCAGCTGCCATGGCTGTCTATCTGACGTCAGCTATTCACATGCGGTTGACCCATGCCCGTTGCAGAAATGCAGCAGCTTCATCTGTCTACGCATTCTGCAGCTGCCGCATCTTCCTCCCTGTCGCAACTTTTTGAGAAGACCTGACGATTGAAGCAACGCAGCAGCTGCTTCTGTTGATGTTCTTGCAGCAGCTGATCCTCAGTGTGCTTTGCGAAGTTGCAGAAGCTAAACCTTTTGCGTGTTCTGCAGCAAATGCACCAGCCCCTAGCGCCTCTCCCTCTAGCTCTGGTGGTCATGGCTTCCCTAACCCTTCTTCACCTGCGGTCCCTTCGCCTCCTGAACAGACTGCCACACCAGGTGAAGGTATAGACACCTCATGCGGTCAAGGCCCCTTCTACTTCAACTCCTACCTTGACAAATCTGGAGCTGCTGCCCCTGATGGGGTAAGACCTAATATTAGTGTCTAAGCAGTTAAGGTTGTGAAGTGTTGTTTGGCTGTTGCAACTTGAGTTCAGCTCACGCACTGCCCTTCTGCACGCAACAGTGGCCCTCCCATAGTTTGTCCATTGCATGAACCTGATGCGCGCTGCAATGCGGTCAAGGCCCCTTCTCTATCAGCTATACCTTAACAAATCTGGAGCTGCTGCACCTGGTGGGGTGAGTTCTGCAGCTTCATATGCAGTTGTATCTGCAGCGTAATGCGCACAATGTTGCACTTCAGCATGTCTCATGCATGCTGCAACACAGTCAGGGTCTCTTGTACTTCAGCTCCTACCTTGACAAATCTGGAGCAGCTGCACCTGATTGGGTCAGAACCCTAGCCACTTGGAATGCAGACATAAGCCTTGATGTTGTCCATTGCATCAATGCACAAGCTTCTTGCATGCAGCAACCACTGTAAAAGACATGTTGCACTTTAGCATGTCCAATGCATGCCGCAATGCTGTCAACATGCCTTATAATTTCAGCTCAGCCTTGTTTAGAGCATCACAGCATGACCACACATTTGCGACTCAAAATTTCGACCTTGCTGCGGAACTACAGGGAGACATGCAAGCAGATCACCTCAGACTGCAAAATTGACACTCTGACAGCTATCTGCTGCAGTACAGTCAGCATGATCATATACTCGCATCCCAAGCTGTCTTGCTATTGACTTTGGCATGCATCTGACAATGCACTTTCAGCTGAGCAACAAGAACTGTGCTGCAGAACTACAAGGAGACATGCAAGCAGATCAGCTACGACTGCAAGTCCGACATCCTGACAGCTGTCTGTGGCAACGACCTTTCAAATGTGGACGCAGCTCACGCATACAACTACAGCAGCCTGTCTAATGCTGCCAAGTGTCCTGGGGAGGTAATGAATGTGTGGGGAATCCTGAAATGCCAGGACAAGCCAGATAGCACGATCCAAGACTCGGCTTCAGGCTGTGACTCGGTGTTTTCTTACAACTCCAAAGTTGACTCTTCAGGGGTTGAGGCTCCTGACGGGGTAAGCTTCTACAGCAACTATACTTGCCGCAACTATCACACTTCATACAGCGTTCACAACTCGTTGTTTTCTTGCGACTCCAAGGTTCCTCTGGGCACAGAGTAAGCTTGTCCAGCATTGCAGCATCAGAGCATCATCACAGCATTAGGGCATCAAAGCATTTCAGCAATCTCTTACAGCTTTCAAGGTTATTGAGCATACACGATCCCATACCAGCAGATCAAATGGCAGCATGCATCAAATGGCAGCATACATATGTGCTTGACCACGTGCAGCAGACCTTTCTAAGCCCTAATCTGTACTATTATGCAATGACTGTTAAACTCTGCAACTTTTGCAATGCATGCAGCAGCAGGCTTGCCGTAACAATTGCTGCGTAACAAGCAGAATTTGCCGCAAGCCTTGCCGCCAGCAGCCTGCTTCATGTTTGCTGTGCTCACACATGTAACTGCATAGCATATCTGTGCAAGTCTGCTTGACTTAACGCTCACACCTACAGCTGCGACATGTATCCTCAAGTGCTGACAAGTCTTGAATCTAGTACATGCATGACTGTAGTCATACAAAAGCAGACCCAGTTCACACGTTGTTGATATGTGTTTCTGTTGCGCAGAACTACAAGGAGACCTGCAGGAGCATTGCATATGACTGTGTCACTGACACCCTGTATGCTGAATGCGGAAATGGTCAGTCCGATGATGACCATGCATACCTGATGACTTCACTATCAGGCGCTGCTGCATGTGATGGAAACCTTGGAAATGACCATGGAATTCTGAAATGCCGCGTGTAGTCCGTTTCAACAATGTC
Organism: Trebouxia sp. TZW2008; assembly: GCA_002118135.1. Lineage (NCBI taxonomy): Eukaryota > Viridiplantae > Chlorophyta > Trebouxiophyceae > Trebouxiales > Trebouxiaceae > Trebouxia > Trebouxia sp. TZW2008. The sequence goes on along the minus strand of BDIU01000269.1, from coordinate 88,511 downwards.
ACTGGAGAAACTCCACCGCTCTTCCATAGTCCACACTCTTCAAAGCCCACAGAAATGGGCAGCACACTCAATTGATGAAGCTCTGTGACAATGTCAACACACGGACACTGGACCGCAAACTGTGCTTTTGCGGTGAAGACGACATCAGGATTTTCAAGTATGAAGAAATGTGAGACAATCTCAACGCATGATGACTGAACATCTGCCGTGAACCAGACTGCATTCACCACTTTCAAATGTGAGGCCACATGGGTGTGTATGTGTAGAAGTATATTGTGAGTCTCAGATGCAATCAAGACTCCTTTATTTGCAGTAGCTGCGTGATGGTAGCCTATGACAAGAAAATAATTTAGCTCAGGCCACACGGCGCAGAGTATCACGTATAGCAGACGCTTTTTTCGCGCAACAAGGATCAGCCCTCAAGCATCGCAAGTTGGGACTTTCAGTTGATGATGAATAGCTTGTCTCCAGACTCACAGATCCTTCAAATGCATGCAGGTTGTGATTGACGAATTGTCTTGCACTGAGCAATTGCTCAAGCTTCAGTCAATGTTTTAGGACGCGGTGCTGTGTTGCTGCATGCAGACAGTCTGCACCAGGTGCCAAGTCTACTTTGTCGGACCACTTGGGAGCAGATGCCATTGTGCTCATGAACGATCATTTGAATCTTGAGCATGTGAAGCTGGACACAAGAGGCTTCCCCTTCAACTTGGAGCAGGCAGCAAGCAAGTAAGCCTGCCTGGCTGATGCAAAAACAGCAGTGTTTCTTGTCAGGTCTTGGCAGGGGACATGCCATGGTCCATCTTGGTATGACTTGCTCACTAGCTTTCCTGTGCGAACATGCTGCGTTGTACTGATGAAATCTGTACCCTGCCGTGCTGTTCGCTCTGTGCTTGCTTGCGCCGTGACTGCTACCAAAATTAATGTGATTTGACAATTTGAGCGCTTGCAAAGCCCAGCAACATTTCTGTCAGTGTGCAACTGCTCAGGCTTGAGATCAGATTCAAGCCAGATTTGGACAAGTTGTTGTCCCACGTTGAAAATTCAGCAAGTCATGCATGGTGACTAACAGAAGCTGGCCATGGTTGCTGCAACCTGAACAACAGCATTGACAATGCAATGCTCAGCAGCATTCAACAACCTTCCTTTCAGGCTGCAGCTGATCCTTACATGCGTAGATGCTGACACACATCAAATATAGCTGTGCATTCTGTGCATGCTAGCGCATGAACCTCTTGCTGTCCCTCGACCTGTATTCCCACCCTCGGTTGCAAAAGGCATAAAGAGCCATGCATGTTTGCAATGTGAAATGTGTGCCAAATGCTGCGCAGCTGATGATTTGAACTGCTTACATAAGCATTTATGCTGTTCAAGTTGGACCAACACCCGGCTCACAGTAATGTGCGCATAAAAGTTTTGCAGGGAAGTTGCAAGCGCTTCTATAAGATCTTACAGTTTGATTGAATAAACAGAGGCAATAGCTTGCAGATGCTAGCTAGCAGGCACAATCACCTGTGGGACAACATGTTAGGTCTATTACAATGTAGCGACTGGTTGTATAATGGGCTTTGCAACTAGCTTGCTTACATCGGTCACCCCTTTTGTTATAGACAGCGCTGCAGCAGGCAAACGTCATGCCAGGTGAGCTGCAAACTTTAGCTAATTTTGTGGAGAAGAACATCATGTACACTGTATTTTGCAAAGCTATCCAGTAGTGTTATCTTCTGAATCGAAGCCTATTCTGCTGTGCCTTCTCTGGGTCAACAGGTGCCACAGGTGTTGGTGATGTAGGTGCTGCAACAGTGCCATCGACTTGTCCTGCTGTCTGAATAGATGCCTGCAACCAGCAAACTCCCTATTTTGACCTGTATTCTCTTGGAGGTGATGTCTCACTGCATGAAGTCGCAAGCGCGCAGTACTATAGAACTAAAGTTCGGGCCCGGGGTTGATCAGACAAATTTCACATGCACGCGCGTATGCAGAGTGCAGACCTGTTGCTCAGCATTCTGAGCGTCCTTGCGTCCTCTGCGACGTCGCCTCATGATTCTGCGCTGCAGGATTCAATACATCACACGTCAGCGTGCCTGTTACAAACGTGAGACAAACACGATGTCGACATCCAGGTCAAGTGAACCCACCACGACAACCCTTACAACGATGAACATTGCAGCAAAGCCTGTTGATATGGCAGCTACATAAAACACTTCGATTGGCAATTGGAAGGACTACGACGGAGGATTGCGCTCATCGCTACCGACTGCATGCTGTTGCAAAGCCTCGGCATCTAAAGTTCTTGTGCAAGAAATTAGGTCACAACTCTTGAGTCAAAGGAGGGGCGGCCACCGCTGCAGCATGGGCGGCATCATGGTCACCGCCGGCATGGCCACCGCCGGCATGGTCACCGCCGGCATGGTCACTGAGTGAAATAGCATATTAGGTACCAGCTTGAAGTCCTGCAGCCAAAGCGCGGCTACAGTGCATCATCATGGTTGATTTGGTGCTGCAAGCACATGATCGGTCACAATATCATAACGACGCCAACCCAAAGCGTGAGTCAAGGCATCTCGACTTTAAGTCATAGCTAAGTAAGCTAGACCACATTGTTATGCATGAAATTTAATGGCATGCATCTCAGGGACAAAGAGACGGCTCCAAGTGTCGTGAGACCAAATAGGACTGTCAGGGGCTATCCTAAGCTCAGATCTAAGCTTGCAGTTCGAACCAGACTGTCACAGCCCGCTTCCTCTGGGAATAATGTGTGCTGTCAAAATCTGCTCTCAATTGCGCACAGCCCTGAGAGTTCAGGGCAAACTCTGGTTCATTTGATGAAAACCTGCATGAGCTTCTTGTGAGCTCATCTGGGATGATCTGAATCCAGGCTCCAGCATGCGACTGACTAGCACACGCTTGACTCAGACTCTCAAAGTATGGCTATGGACCGTGGCAACAGAGTTTGGTAACTCTCAATACTCTTGATGCAGCACACCCTGTACCCATATACGGGGCGTAATCCACAGGGTCTCAGGGCCGATAAGATTCTGCAATGAGGTGTGCATGCCAGTGCTATGTGGGCACTGTACTAAAGGGTCTCAGCGTTGACACAATTCTGTGGGGTTCATGAAATGTGCTTGGTGGTAGTCGCCGCTTGTAGGTGCTCCTAAAGAGCAGCAATCCTGGGCTGCTTTTACTCGTAAAGGCTCCCGTTACGGAGCCCAATGGCGCGAACTCTTTCTGGAGTCCGTTCTGTTCATCTTCTGCTGATGCTGTCTGAGCATCACACAGATGTTGTTTGTTGAGTGTCGGAAGGAGTTGCTGAGGAAGCTTGTGAGCCTTTCCCAGACCCATTCTGCCCTTTAGCTTCATCTTCTAGCAACACTTGCTTCCTGCAAATCACAACAGCTATCTCGATTGCGCATCATCTGACAAAACTTGCTTCCTGCAAGTCGGCTTTTTGAGCTGCACATTATGTTCTGGCTGGACTTGCAAGAATAGAAAAGAGAACCCTACACTGTGCGGCGTCACACAGGGCGCCTTTGTGAATAGAAGCACTCCAACAGGTCATGCTGCGTATTGTATGGAGTGCTTGCATGCTGTTTGCCATTGGGTGCACATGCTTGAAGTGGCTTTCTGACGCTGCCATACTGACAATCGAAGCATACGTGCTGCTGCTTAACAACGTCGCTCTTGTTGACATGATTGCTGTTCTGTAACTTTGGCATGTCTGACAAGAGCAAGCGCAGTGTGTAATGCGCTGTGATGAGATCAGTCCTGACAGGCTGTATGTCATGAGTAGCACCCGGCCTTTTGCATTACACGCTGGACAGCAGACAAACATACTGATTGGCAATGTGACACGTGTGTAAAGAACAATTGTGACACTTGTGTACAGAATATTTGGGGCAATTTGCATTACACGCTGGACAGCAGACAAACATACTGATTGGCAATGTGACACGTGTGTAAAGAACAATTGCGACACTTGTGTAAAGAACATTTGGGGCAGGGCAGGCAGGCAGGCAGGCAGGCAGGCAGGCAGGCAGGCAGAGACACACACAGATCTGTGACAAACACATCACAGATTTTCACCTTGACAATTGTAAATGCCCCTTTGCATTTTTGTCCAAGACCTTGACATCCATCTTGTCCCCAATCTTGAAGAGACCAGCAGGACTGGCAACATATGCAGTGTCTAGCTCTGAAACATGCACCAATCCCTGTGTTCTGGAGTTGATTGCCACAAAGCAACCAAAAGGTTGTATTCCTTTCACTTCAACGCCCCTACAAAGTTACAGCACAAGGTCAAATGTCAAGGCCTTGGCATCTGAAATGTCCAGGTCTGACACATGCACCAGTGCTTGCGTTCTGGTATTGATCGCCACAAAGCAGCCAAACGGTTGTACTGCTTTCACTTCAACACCCCTACAAAGGCATAGCAGAGAGTTGTACTCCTGTCGTTCCAGCACTGCAACAAAAATATAGGACGAGGTCAAATGTCAAGGCTTTGGCATGTGAAGCATCCATTTCTGAAATGCATCAAAGCATGGGTTCTAGCACTGAGCAGCACGAAGCAGCCAAAGGGTCGCACTCCTTTCACTTCCACGCCCCTACAAAGCAACAGCACAGTGTAGTACTCATTTCACTTCAGCGCTGCAACAAAGTTACAGCAAGGTCAAACGCCAAGACTTTGGCGCATGCAGTCTCCTTTCTGAAGCTTGCACCAGAGCATGAATTCTGGCGTTGAGCACCACACCGCAGCCAAACAGTTGCACCCTTTCACTTCAGCGCCTCTACAACAGCACAGCAGAAAGTCATGCTTATGTTGAGGCTTTGGCATATGCAATGTCTAGTTGTGACACATGCACCAAGGCTTGCCTTCTGGAAGTGTGCGCCGCGAAGCAGCGAAAAGGTTGCACCTGTTCACTTCAACGCCCCTACAACAGCACAGCAGAAGATCATGCTCATGTTAAGGCTTTGGCATATGCAATGTCCAGTTCTGACACATGCAGCAAGGCTTGCTTCTGGAGTTGAGCGCCACAAAGCACTCAAGGGTTGTACCCTTTCACGTCAACGCCCCTACAACAGCACAGCAGAAGGTCATGCTTATGTCAAGGCTTTGGCAAATGCAATGTCCAGTTCTGACACATGCACCAGTGCTTGCCTTCTGGCGCTGAGCGCCACAAAGCAACCCAAGGGTTGCACTCCCTTCACTTCAACGCCCCTACAAAGCCACAGCACAGAGTTGTACTCCTTTCCCTTCAACACCCCTACAAAGTTACAGCACAAGGTCAAATGTCAAGGGCTTTGGCATATGAAGTGTCCGACTCTAACACATGCACCAGTGCTTGCGTCCTGGAGTTGAGCGCCACAAAGCAGCCAAAAATTTGCACTCCTTTCGCTTCAACGCCCCTACAAAGGCACAGCAGAAGGTCAAATGTTAATGCACTCCTTTCACTTCAATGCCTCTACAAAGCCACAGCACAGGGTTGCACTCTTTCCACTTCAATGCTGCAATAAGAAATACAGCACAAGGTCAAACGCCAAGACTTGAGCCTATGCAGTGTCCATTCAAACACAAGCCCTCAAGCTGGTGTTGTCGTTTTGATTACCACAAAGCAACCAGAAAGTTGCAGTCACTTCACTTGAACGCCCCTAAAAAGCACAGCAGAAGGTCATGCTCATGTCAATGCTTTGTCAATTTTGACACACACATCACAGGATGGGATCAGAAATGAGCGCCACAAAGCAGCCAAAGGGTTGAACTCCCTTCACTTCAGTGCTTCTACAAAGCTACAGCACAAAGTCAGAAGGGAAGGCTTCAGGACCAATAGTACCACAATTGATCACACTCAAAATGCTGTACACTGTCGTAGATATCACAAATGTAAATGACACTGGTTCACCTTGGCAACAACGCGCAGCTGCAGACCTGCATTCAATCCAGCCATGCATTTCATGCAGTTGAGCTGCAAACACTGTCAAGGTCGTCAGTTGGCTTGCAAGACAGCACCACGAAACTTGCAGAGTGCCCAGCAGGGGCGAGCAGTATATGGCCAGGCATATGCAACATCATGCGCGCTCCCACATGCACTGCACAGAGACTTGTGTGCTCTCAATCCATTGTGGCGTCATGTGGCACCAAACTCTTGTTCTAAGCTTTCTGGATATGATTTGTAAGGACTTGTGTATTCTTTCAAGACCTTGACAGGTTTCTGCACTACAGCACACATAGCAGTCTGTACAGTTACGTTTAAGGACCTGTACAGACTGCTATGACATTGCATTGAGTTTGCAGGCACCCAAGCAAACTAGAGCAGTGGCCACGTCAGCATAACCATAAAAATTGTCATAGCATTAGTCTGACCTGTAGGTTGCTCCAATCTCAATTGGTTTGGCCACTTCTTCAGGAGATGTAGATGCCGACTGACCACTGTCTTCTTGCAACACAGCTTTCCTGCACAGTCGAAAACCACCACTCGAGATCGTTTCAAGGCTGCTTCTGATCACGTCACACACTTTCAACTATGCAAGCTTAGAACTCTGGCAAGCTGCAAAGATCTGTTGTAGGTGGCAGCTTAGCGTTCCACTTGGTTTGGCTATGCTTCAGAAGATGTAGATGCCAGCTGACCGCTATACTCTTGCAACACAGCTTTCCTGCACAGACAATGAACATCATGGAGATTCGTTTGACCATGACAGGCGATGTTGGTTTTGACGCTTCAAGACTGGTGGCAAGCTGCAACAATGTTTTGTGCGGACAACACAGCTATCTGGAGGCAGTTGATTGCTCCAATATGGACCTAGCTGGGCCTGCTGAGCCTGTCTAGCACACAGCTACTAAAGAATAAATGAACACAGCTTTTTTGCGCAGGCAGGGAACAGTACTGAAGAGCATTTACGATAATCCTCCTCTATGGGACACCATGCCGAAACACAGAAAGAAGAAGGCTATGCAAGAATAAGCCGTGTTTGTAAGGCTTGAATGGACTGTGTGACCTGGAGAGCTTGCACCATGCTGAGTTTTTTTATCATACTCTGTTATTATGACATCCATTGTGTCATTAACCTGTCAAAACAGGGGGCAACAAGAAGCATGGAGTGCGAGAGATTTTTGAGAGTATACAGCCAGGCAAATCTAAGAGGGGGGGGGAGGGGGGAAATGAGTGCAATTCAAGAATTCTGCATCTTACATCAAGGCTATCAGGGGTACGTGAGTTCATCCCATACCTGGAGAGTTTGCACCGTCCCGTCTTTTCGTCAAACTCTATCATCTTGACATCCATTTTGTCACCAACTTTCCAGATTGCTGTGGGGTCAGCCGTGCGATTGATGTCCAGTTGCGACACATGGCACAGGCCGGTTTTGCCAGGAGAGTATTCCATTATGCATCCAAAGGGAATGACTTCGCTCACAGTGACATTCCTGCACAGAAACATATTGTTGCTGTTGTCACCAACCTTCCAAACTGCTGCGCGTTCAGCTGTTTGGTGAGCGTGAAGTTACAACACGTGGACACAGGCCGGTTTTGCCAGGAGAGTCTTCCATTATGCATCCAAACAAAATGACTTCACACACAGTGACATTTCTGCACAAAAGGCCACATTCCGTATGGATAAACCTTGCAAGTTACTGTGGAGTCAACCGTCAAATCAATGTCAACTTGTGATACATGGCATGTACCGGTGTGCTGGGAGAACACTCCACTATGAGTACGAAGGGAATAATGTCGCTGACAGAAATATTCCTGCACACAAGAAGAAACTTGCTGCTGGGAACTTTTCTACACCAAGTTAGCCACACTGCTTGCAGTTTCATTCCTGCACACAAATCAGGTCATGTTGCTCGTTGACACAGTTCTGCCAACAGGGAACGCTCATATGGACACGTCTGCACACAAAACAGCCACACTTGCTCCAAGTAACATTCCTGCTTACAAAACAAAAGGGCTGTTACTCAAGAGCATGCTCATCTTGCGCCTCTTGCATGTACTTATTTCTGCATTAAGAAGCTACGGTTTGAAAGTGCACTGCAACTGTACTTGCCAGCAGTCACTGCATGCATCCATGACACGGTCACCGGGTCTCACCTGTATGTAGTGCCAACTTCTGGATCCAAGAGGAAGCTGCTGCCGACAGTTGAGATAGTCTGAGTCAGCTAAAAGTCAGGCTGACAGACCCTAGACCTGAACCCTGAAAACACTCCAAGCCATACGTAAAGTTGTGCCTGTATATACTGCCAACCTCTGGATCTGACAGGAAGCCCTTGATGACTCCAGAACTGTTCTCAGACAGCAGTTGCACAAAATGACAAACCTAGGTTTGAAACCCTAAAAAGGCTGCAACCCATACATCATGTCTCACCTGTATACTGTGCCAACCTCTGGATCTGAAAGGAAGCCCTTGATGATGGCAACTGCCGCTTCAGCTGACTCATCACTGGGCGCTCTCACTTCCACTAGCCCTGTCGCCTGATCAGTCACCTACAGCGCACACATGCACATTTGTCACTATCTGTCACCTGATTGCTCAGCTACAGATGCACACATGCACACATGTTACTGCCTGTCACCTGAACACTGCTCTTCAGATGCGCACAAACATGTATGTCACTGAGTCGAATTGCCCCTTGCGCCTGCATGCCCTGTTGCCTGAACATTCACCTACAGGCGCACACATGCTACTGCCTTTCACCTGATCACTGGCCCTACAAATGCACACACGAACGCAGCCCCTTGCTTCTGCTAGCTCTGTCACCTGGTTGCTCAACTACAGACTCACATGCACACTTACGGTACTGCCTATCACCTAATCACTGATTTTCAGATGCACACAAACACGTAGGTCACTAAGTCGAATTGCCCCTTACTTCTGCTAGCCCTGTCACCTTGGGCAGTTGCCCACCTACAGACGCACACTTGCACAGGCGCTACTGCCTGTCAACTGATCACTGCTCTACAGATGCACACATGCCAGGAAGGGGGAAGAGGCAAAGGAATGGATGGGGGTGTGAGAGGAATTGCACTTCACTTGAGTTTCATCCCAACCACCAGCAGCTTGCAACATCTTGATTGTACGCCCTCCAAATCCAAGATCACTCATTTGCCCAATCTGGAGACATGGGAAGGGCTGGCCAACAGGAAAGGGGAAAAAAGGACAAGAAAAGGAGACAAAAGGTGTGAGGAAGGGAGAAGAGGGTGGCACAGAAGGGAGGCTTGCAACTCACCTGTGTCTCAGTCCAACCCCCAGCCGCTTGCAGCATCTTGATTGTACGCCCTCCAGGACCAAACATCTGGGAGAAAGCAGGAGAAAGGGGATTCAACAGCGAAGGCCAGAGAAACAGGGAAGAAAGGGGTTAGATGCAAGGGGGAAAGGGGGAGGGGGGTTGAGAGGGGTCACATTTCACCTGAGTTTCAGTCCAACCGCCAGCAGCTTGCAGCATCTTGATTGTTCTGCCCCCAGGACCAATCATCTTCCCAATGCTCTCAACATCAATGTTGAAGCGCCTGATGCGTGGCGCGTATGCAGAGAGCCTTTTGGCGGGAGCGGGACTGCAGGCCTGCATTTCCCGCAGGATATGCTGCCGTCCCGCCTTTGCTTGGGTCAGGGCTTGCTTCGTGACTTCTAGGGTGATTCCCTCCACCTGAACTATGCAGCAACAGCATTTGAAGAAGGAGCATGAAATTTGGCAAATTGGAACGGCTGCTCAGCATCACATATCTGGAAAGACTGCAACAAGAATGGCTAGCCTTTGTCTGCCTGCAAGGTACAAAAGCTCTATCATTTGAAAGGTTGACTTGAGCCAATCTTTCCAACTGTTCAAAGCTGCCACTCACCTTCACATTGCTGGTACAGTGAACTCTTTTGGTAAGGACACGCAATGTAGTGACAATACCAATGTAACAACGCTGCCATTGCTGACCAATCACTGCATTCTGACTGCAGTGGTTCCTCTGAGTAAGGACAACTCAATGTAAGGACACTATCTTATTAGAAAGGCAAGTAGAGTCTTTGTCCGATGAACATTTTTCTTGGTAACCAAAGCGGTCATTACAAAGAGAGTTTACTCTCAAGCAAGCACTACGCAATGGCCATGCCTTGATACAAGCATCGACAGATTTCACAAAACTGCCTAATCAACTTAGCTTGATGTCCATCTGCAAGGCTGCAACACCTTTCACACTTGTCGCTATACCATATATACAGTCTACCAATATTGCCTGGCAGCAACTCGGCTTTGCCTAGTGCAAGCTAGCGCTACAAACACATAGTCTTGCCCAGTGTTGGCAAGCTTAACAAGTCCCCAGGTTATTGACCTGTTAATTAGGTTAAATGACGGAGGTGAGTGACGACCCCAAAACTTATTAAGGATTAATAAGCCAACACTGAGAGTCTTGCCTAGGCACAAACAACAGCTACAATAGACTACACATCTAACTGGCATTGATGTCCAATTTAATAGCTGTGACGCCATTAGCACCCCCCCCACCACTTTACAGCCCATGTCTCCAAGAGTGTCTTCACTGCCCAGGATGACTGTTGGCACTTGACACTAGCAAAAGCAACAAGCATTACAAGGTGGTCCTGCCTTGAAGTCAAAGGCTGGCTGTTGTGCAGTGACTTCTTCATCATCAGGAAAGGCAAGCACCCTGGTATCCCACCCGTCAGCATTCCCCGCCTTGTTGAAGTCCATATCTTCAAACGCATCCTCACTGCCCGGAATGTCTGTGCTATGCACTTCAACATTGCCTGACAACAAAACTTATCCTCATGCAGCCAAAAGCAAGCACTCCAGAAAGAAAAAGGCTCGGTCTTGCCTTGATGTCCATTTGGAAGGCTGTGACTCTCCCTCAGCATTCTTCGCCAGTTTGAAGTCCATATCTCCAAAGATATCTTCACTGCTCAGGATGTCTGTTACTTCAACTTCAACAATGTCTGAAAGCAAAACTGAACTTCACACAGTAGAAATCAAGCACTTCAGGGAGAAAAAGGCTCGGTCTTGCCTTGATATCCATTTGGAAGGCTGTGACTCCCTCAGCATCCCCCGCCACTTTGAAGTCCATGTCCCCAAGGGCGTCTTCACTGCCCAGGATGTCTGTCAACACCTGGAATTGGCCACTTTCTTCTAGGATGAGGCCCATGGCAACACCTGCCACCATGCGCTTGATAGGCACTCCTGCATCCATGAGAGCAAGGCAGCCGCCACACACTGAAGCCATGGAGCTGCTGCCATTGCTCTCAGTGATGGTGCTTTCCAAGCGAATGGTGTATGGAAAGTCCACCTGCAAGCCCAACACCAATTGATTTGAGAGCAGAACTACAGCATTGGTCAAGACGTCAAGCACAACAATTGCAGCAGCAGACTCTGACAGGAGGCTGACTGGAGCAGCCAATAACCACACAAATAGAGCGGCAGCAGCAGCAGCACTGATTTTGCCAGCAGGAATTTACAGGGGCAGATGCGCAGCACACGACTAGAGTAACAACAGCAGCAAAGCGAAGTTGTTTTCAGTGATGGTGCTCTCCAGGCGGATGGTGTACGGCAAGTCCACCTGCAAGCCCAGCGCCAATCTGTTTGCAAGCAGACTACAGCATTGGTCAAAACATCAAGCGCAGCAGTTGCAGCAGCAGAGGATTACAGGAGCACTTGCTCAGCACACAATTAGAGTGGCAGCAGCAGCAAAGACAAGTTGCTCTCGGTGATGGTGCTCTTGAGCCGAGCTTTGTACGGGGAGTCCACCTGCAAGCCCAACGCCAATCAATTTGGAAGCAGACTCGACCGCAGCAGTTGCAGCAGCAGAGGATTACAGGAGCACTCGCTCAGCACACAATGAGAGTGGCAGCAGCAGCAAAGACAAGTTGCTCTCAGTGATGGTGCTCTCCGGGCAAATGGTGTACAGGAAGTCCACCTGCAAGCCCAGAGCCAATTTGTTTGGAAGCAGACTATAGGATTGGTCAAGATATCAAGCACAACACTTGCAGCAGGAGAGGAGCACTCGCTCAGCACACAATGAGAGTAGTAGCAGCAGCAGCAGCAGCAGCAGCAGCAAAGACAAAATGCTCTCAGTGATAGTGCTCCCCATGCAAATGGTGTACAGACACGCCACCTGCACAATCAATACCATGCTGTTGAGCGTTCGAATTGAAACTGCTAGAAACAGGCAACCACACGAGGAGCAATACAGACTCATCTGTCCAGGTATGCAACAAAATATTGCTCTGAAAAGCGGTTTTTGAGCAGTGGTCAAAGCCAAAAATCATGCCAAGAGCAGATTGTGGAGCTGGGTGCAACTGAGTGCATCAGCATGCATGTCAGACATTGCAGCGGAAATGCTTCAAACCATGGCTTCAGTGCTAGATCTGTACCTCATCAGGGATAGTTGGCGCCAAAGCTCTCTGTGCTAGGTTCCCATGGCCAACTTCCCGCCGCCCAGGAATGCCGCCAACTCGGCCAGTTTCCCCGACAGAAGATGGCGGGAAAAAGTATTGGAGGTAGAAGTTCTCTTTGTCGGAATCTTCTGACATGGAGTCTTGTTTTTGCGCATCAGCATCAGATCCTGTATGTTGAAAACTCATGATTGCTGCATATAGCGATATTATGTTGACCTTTGATTGATGGCTTTCTGCAATGCAGAATCCTACACTGTTTGCTGCATGCTCTTCTGTGAAAAGAATGTGGTGAGTCTGTGGTGGGGCAATGGACGCCTTTCAACATGATGTCTGTGCCTCTCAAGTGCATGCGTTTGTTTGGTGTGGTGTCATGATGGGCACTTTGCTACATGTTGTCAGCCATGTGCTTGACTAGCCTACATTATCATGCATTCATTGTAAACGTGGGATAGGCAGGCTCAGCAGGCCCATCTAGGTACGTACAGAAGCAATCAGATGCCTACACCACTCAAGTGAATGCTTTTGGTTGGTCTCTTGTAGTTTTGGTGCCTGGTGACTTGTGATCAGCTGTGTAGAATTGAGTTGATTGCATATATGCAGGTAGTGATGAGGTAACATGAAACATGTGGTCATGTCAGAGCTCACATTGTTGCTCAGTCATATGCTCATACTTGCTCATAATACTCAACAACCCATGGAAGCACCAGCATGTCCAGACTACTTCACAAATGAATCACCAATCATACTATGCTTCAACAAGCTTCAGCCAGCTCCACTTGTTGCATATGAAAAGACTTCAAAAGGTGCCTATGCTATGCATCCAGACAAGAGAATGACTTCGCGACAATTCAAGCAGGCAACATCTCTCGTCAACACAATCTGCCTTTGTTGACTGCAGCTTTCAGGACTTTGATTGTGGAGCATGGTCACCGAGGTCATAACAGGTAGTAATTGAATTTTGGCCCGGTAAAGAGGGCACAACATGAAGGGGAGTATCACCTAGGGTTGCGACAGCTAGGGCTTGGGTTTCGCCCCTGGTGAAGAGGGCACTTCCATGAACCCTAGGTAGGCAGCCTGCCCTGCTCCAGATGGGGCGCACATCTGTGACCCCCCTGCCATCCACCCTGTACCCCTCCTCAAGTATGAGCCTCCGTGTTGTGTTTGAAGCCACTTCCTGTAAGAAGTCAATGAATGTCAAAACAGCACCAGCATTAAAAGAGCACACAGTTTGGCAAGGTTCTGCAGGCATCAAACAACAGGTGGGGGAGATCACACAAACTCACCTTGAGAGCTTTGCTGACTTGTGCAGGGGTGGCCATCAACCCAGTCATGGGTGCAGGCCCTCCCTCAACCCCAGGGGGGTCAAGGTCGGGCTGACTGCTGGTCCGGCCCAGACCCCCCACACCCCCAAGCCCTAGGGCTGCTGCCTGAATTGCAGTCTGGGTTATGGGTTCCACAGATCCTGAGCTAGGGTTGCCTGAAGTGTCAGGGTTTCCTGAAGTGCTGGCTTCAGCTTCTGCTGGCTCGCTGTTGGTTTGGCCCAAGCCCCCAACCCCCCCAAGACCCCTGGCTGCTGCCCCAACCCCAGTGGAAATGAGAGGGTCTGCGATAGGATTTGCGCTGCGCCCTTCTTCTTCAGGCGGCGCCACTGATGGGAAATCTCCCTCCTGACCAGACTTCCCTACGCTAGGATTGGCAGTTTCCCTAGGGCTTTCTGGCAGGGTGCTGTCATCCTCTACCTCTTTTTCATCATCCTCTTCTTCATCAGCAGGGGAGACTCCAGCAGCAGGGTTGCTGGTGGAGGGGCCCAAACCCCCCAGACCCCCCAGACTGGCGGCCGCCGCCCCCATGGCGGTGGCCACCATGTTGGTTTCAGATTCCTGGGTGTTGGCAAAAGTCCTGAAGACTTCTGATCTGATGGCTTCGACCTGGGCACCTCTTTCCTGTTTGAGATGCGTATTCTTGTAGGCGTCTTCAAACCTTGAGCCGACAGCTGCCTGCATGCAACAGGCACATGAGTTTTCAGGTGTCTCAATTTGCAGGCACCTTGGATACCTGACAACTTTCTCGACTCGCAAATCTGTTGTCAGCAAATTGTCAAGTGCTGACAGTTCTAGACTTTATGAAATTTTGCCAGCTAGCCAGGGCCACTGCAAGGAATGTCTTTCTTACTTGCACTAAAGCAAAACAACGTGTCAGAATTTTCCCAACAGTCAAATGAAAGTGTTCTTCATGTGATTGATGTGTATTTTGGTGAATGCAGCTTTGCAGCTGCAGATAGGAGGGCTCGCTTGACATTGCGGACTTTTGCATGCCGTCGCTTGTGAATATGATGCTGTGAGAGCTTGCACATGTGAAAGTTTCACAACAATATTTGTGTGCAGTGGGCTTGCGTGCATGCCAGTCAAACGAGAACCCTGCGCAGCAGCGGAACATAGCTGACAGCTTCATTTAGCAAGCTTGCAGTCTGTCATGAGCAGACCATAATGCGCTGACAGAATTCAAAGTAGTGAAAGAGGGAGGTGCACTGAGCTTGCCAGCTGCTGTGGGCTTGCATTCACGCCAGCAAGAAACGGGCCTCTGCGCGGCAGCACATGATAGCTGGCGACTTTCATCCAGGGAAAACCTGTCGTCAGCATTTGCCAATGACAGGCTTCACCATGATTGAATGTTGCCAGCTAGTGAGTGCTGCTGCACAAAATAGCTTTCCTGCCAGCATCAAAACAAGGCAACAGAGTGAGCTATGTCCAAGCCAGTTGCTTGTGACAATCTAAACATGTGAAACTTCTGCAGGTTTTCATCTGTTGTGAGCTTGCATACATGCCAGCAAGAAAAGAAAGTGCACAGCCGCAGATCAGAACTGGCAAACTTCACCCACAAAAAAAACTGTCTTCAGCATTTGGCAATGACAGAGTGTCCATGATGAAAGGTTGCCAGCTAGCTGGTGCCGCTGCACAGAATGCCTTTCCTGCCAGCATCAAAACAATGCAACAGATCGAGCTTGAAACAGCTGTTTGCGTGACAAGGCAATGTTCCTGCCACAGATCCTGTCTTTCATGAGCATCAAAGTAAGGCAACAGAAAAAGCTATACCCAGGCCCGTTGCTTGTGACGCTAAGCAAATTGGGGCCTTTGAGATTTCTAGTCTGCTGTGGTTTGCATTCACGACAACACGAAGAGGAATCTGCATAGCAGCAACTCATAGCTGGCAACTTAACATGCTGGAAAGCCTGTTGTCAGCAAATCAGCAAAGGGTGACATCTGCCCAGAGAAGTCAAGGTGGCCAGCTAGCCAGTGCTGCTGCACAGAATGTCATTCCTCACAGCATTAGAGCAAGGCAACACTAGGCAGTTCTTGGCACCTGTGTATGCCATGAGCTCGTTTAGTGATGTTAGATATAGCGTGTGGCCAGCTTGCCAGTGCTGCTGCACAGAATGCCATTGCCGCCAGCAACTAGGCAAACCAATGGAGTGAGCTGTGTCCAAGCCATTTGCTTGTGACGCTGTGAACATGTGGAACTTGTGCATGTCGCCATCTCTTATGAGCTTGCATACATGCCAGCAAGAAAAGAAAGCGCACAGCCGCAGATCAGAACTGGCAAACTTCATCCACAAGAAGAACTGTCTTCAGCATTTGGCAATGACAGAGTGTCCGTGATGAAAGATTGCCAGCTAGCTGGTGCCGCTGCCGCTGAGAATGCCTTTCTCATCAGCATGAAAGCAAGACAACAGTGTGTGCTATATCCAAGCCAATTACTTGTAGCATGAGATTTTCCCAGGGTACATCGCACAATGACAGGACCAAGCTGGCTATGTGATCTGTCTCCAACCTGTCCACACTATCAAGTGCTGACAGGTTTCTGGCAGAAAATATTGCCAGCTAGCCAGCGCCTCTGCACAGAAAATGGGGGGGTGGGGAGGGGGGTGGGTTTGTCTTTCCTGCCCGCAGCAAAGCAAGGCAACAAACTGCAGACAGCAACATTTTGATATTGCCAGGCTCAAGACAGGTGATGACACTATTTATTCTTTGTCACAGAACAGCTCTGACCCTTTCTGACGTCTGCGCAAGTGGCCACCACACACTATTAGGTTCACAAAGCAAGACACTTTTGTTGTGCACTGCTTTGATACTGGAGTCATGAAGCGTACGACATGCAAGGTACAGATGATACATGAGAGCTTCTCCCTCAAACTGATATCAGACCCAAGTAGCATGATGAAATGTCGCTACAACCGCAATTGCAACAGGAACAACAGCAACAGACTGCAAGTGACGGATTGTCATTGTGTCAATACACTGCCAGTAGCATTCTTCAAACGCAAGGGAGCACTCCAGAACT
This sequence comes from Trebouxia sp. TZW2008, assembly GCA_002118135.1. NCBI lineage: Eukaryota > Viridiplantae > Chlorophyta > Trebouxiophyceae > Trebouxiales > Trebouxiaceae > Trebouxia > Trebouxia sp. TZW2008. Next base: position 71,790 of record BDIU01000269.1, on the reverse strand, counting down.
TTCAGATGTTGCCAACTGGACTCCAAACACAATATGCTGAACATTGACAGTGGCCCAAAAGGTGTGCGCTGTCTGTTCTGCGTGTGAGTGCCTGACCTGAATGCTGTCAACAATAGGTTGGAGATCCTCAGGTTCAGCGTGTTGCTTGGGCTTCCCTACTTCTTCTGCCCAGGCAGCAATGCTCCTGCACATGGACCCTATGGCCTCAGACCCTAGCGCCACAGCCTGCACCATAACCGATAGATTGACATGATCTCAATGCAGAGGAGTTAGTGTCAGCAACGCCATCAGGTTCAGCCTGCTGCTCAAATTTCCCTACTTCTTCCCAGGCAGCAAAGCTGCTGCAACTAAGCCCTATTGCCTCAGACCCTAGCGCCACTGCCTGCACCATAGCTAAAGTATACCATTGACCTCTGCTGTTAAACAACTGCCAAGACCTCCAACATCTGCACCTTGGTGAGGAAAATACAGAAGGGCCGAAACATAATGCAAAGAAGCAGCACAACGCATTCAAAGAACAAGGCATACAAAAGATGCAAAGAAGAAGAAGCAGGAAACAGAGAGAGAGAACAGCTTCGCCTCCAGCATCTGCTCCTCTGTCGGAAAATCACAATGCAAAGAAAAAGATGCCAAACAAGAAGAGAACAAAGCAAAGAAGCAGCAGAAGAAGAATTACCTCCAGCATCTGCTCCTCCGTGAGGAAGTCACAAAAGCCTTCAATCATGAGTACTGCATTGTCAGTTCCCGCCATAATCAAGTCCAGCCTGCTGTCCTCCATCTGCTGGACTGTAGGGTTGATTACGAACCCTAGGTCTGGCAACAAGCCCACCCTTACTCCTGCTACTGCCTTCTTTAGCGGGATATCTGCAGAGTAAGCAAGAATTCTTTCCATCATTGTTGAAAGCAGAGCACTGACTGTTTGGCAAACCGTATGACAAGCTGAGTCCTAGTCAAACTACATACCACTGTCAGCACCGCTAAAGACACAAACCCCAAGCAACAATAATCATAAGTGTTCAATATCAGTAGACAGCAGTTGGCAGGCACTAAATGCTCAATCCGGCATTGGCAAAAAGACAATCCTTTGCATTGGGCTCTGCAGGGTGAAATGCTTCTTGCCTGGCCACTGGGTGACAAATAATGACAATAATTATTAAACGGTCCAGCAAGAGCGCTGTGTGTGTGTGTGGCATCAGTCTTGTCTCTCCAGATCTGAGTACTGGGCATCACTGGGATGCTAAGTTGACCAGAGAGCAGCTATGGCTCAGGAGTACCTGAGATGACTAAGGCAGCGCTGGCAGCTGTGATAGCCAAAGGCTCCGGCGATTGCTCATTGTCATAACTCAGCACCCATGTCAACACCTACAGCACAGATAGAATGCATTAGTTGCAATTATTGCCAGTGGCTGCTGATAACAATTTTTTCCTGCAGACTGAACAGAAGCATAATAATGGGCTTGATTGGAGAATGGTGGGAGCAGTGTGGTCTGGCAATTGCTCAACGTCATAAATCAGCACCCATGTCAGCACCTACATGACACACATGATGTACAAGCATCAGCCCTCATGTGAACATCTACAGAATGCAAATGAATGGCAACCACATGCAAATTGCATTTCCTGCAAGGCCAGATGCATTGAGCGTTTTTGTGATCAGATCAGATCAGTGATCATTTGGGCAACGACACGGAGCCCCACTAGCAAGGCGGAGGAGGACGAGGATGCAGCATAGCAGTAGAGGTTTGCAACAGGATGTGTGAATATGAGCGTCTGGCGTTTGGTCTTCCGGTTGGTCTGTTGAACAACAATGAACAGGGTTTGGGATGAGTTTGTCAGGCCCAAAAACCAGAAATTAATGGGTGGTATGCATCTGACAGCGACCCGGAGCCCCACTAGCAAGGCGGAGGAGGATGATGCAGCATAGCAGTAGAGCTGTGCACCAAGATGTAAGCATATGAGCGTCGACGTGTTTAGAACGTAGACGTCTGGTGTTTGGTCTTCCATTTCTTCTTTACAACAATCACCAAAGATTACCAGGATTTGGTAAACAGGGCAAGCAGACAGGCTGAGCACAAACGAATTAGGGCTTTCTTTCCTGTTGCATGACAAGTGCAAACACTGATTGGATTTAGCATATCACCTGGGTATCCCTATTCCAGCCGTTTTCAAACATGGGCCTCAAAGGCCGGTCAGCAAGGCGTGAAATCAGGACTTCATGCTGCCTAGTCCGCCCATCTCTCTTGATAAACCCGCCGCTGCAATGTGAGGATTCAATATTTAGCATTCAGGCTCCTTCAAGGTGAGTTTCCGTGGTTGATTGAATTCTTTCGCAGTATCAGCTTGAGTTTCTCCATTGTGAACATCAGCTCGACATCACTTGGGAACAGATGCAGATGCACATGCAATGGGTACATGCATTATTATGTACATACATATAAGACCCTGCGTGCGTCATATGTCTGCAGAGACAACAGGTCTCAGCCCTGCACAGAAGACATGTGAGTGTTGGTGGGAGGTGTCATTGGTTTTGCACGCATGCTGACTGGAAGCACTGCTGACACAAAGCAGCAGACTACAGATGTTTGACTATTGCATCAAGAACATAAAACAAGTGCAGTCAAAGCTTTGTGTCATGTTGCATTGACCCTGTCTTGGGAGATGTTGTCGATCAACATTGGCATTTGTTGCACAGCAAGTACACATCATTGACGCTCATCAATGGCCTCTGCAAATGCACACAAGGCCAACTCTGTTGCTGACAAGATACATGTCAACAGGGCTCGACAACAAATTTTCCTTGCCCCACAGTTTATCACAGCAGAAGCTGACCAAGTCACTTTCATGCAAATAACAGTCACCATAGGCACAATGCAACAGCGCAACACAATGCAACAGCGCATCACAGGAGCTCAATTTGATGAGTAAGCACCCTGTGAGAAGCTGTTGAAATATGGCAATGTACAAATAAACTGCCATCTGTGAAATTGTACAAGAAAACCTGCCATCTGTGTATTATGAACATGAAACAGCCATGTTTCACGGCCACGTAACATGGCAATAAGAACAGCCCTAAAATCACTTTCTTACCTGGTCTTGCCTGCAGCGCTGAAGCGCTCTGTGTAGTTGACATTCAGAGGGACAAAGGAGCCATCGCCAGCAGGTTCCTGACTGCAGCAAGCCGTAGTGTACAACACCTGAAGGACATGCGGTGTTGGATTTGTCGACAGGCATTGTTGAGTCAAAGAACAGGCAATGGTGAGTTAATAGAGCTGCAGTGTTGAGTGCTGGATGTCGTTTGCAGAGAAATGAAGGAGCCAGCAGCTTCTTGACTACAGCAAGCTGTAGTGTAAAGCACCTGAGCAACATGCATGTTGAGAGTCAGTAAACAGGCACTATGGAGTCAAAGGACAGGCGATGTTGAGTGAGCAGACAGGGAATTGAGGAGCCGTCCCCATCAGGCTCTTGACTGCAACAAGCTGTAGTGTACAGCACCTGGGAACATACTCACAAACAATGTCTGTGACAGTACAGCTACTTTTGGTTGAGTTGATGAAAAGGCAATGTCATTCCAGCGTATGACTGCAGTTTGTAGATCTGAGTTGTGAGCCGCAGCAAGTTACAGTGTACAGAGCCTGACCTGTGGTCAAACAAGCAGCTTCACTCCAAGGTGAAGACTGCAATGTCAGTGCAACAAATGAAGTCATAAATCAGGACGCAGCTTTGCAGAATGCTTCAAGACCTGACTCAAGGTTTACGCTGCAAGCTGCCTTTACAGGACAGGCTGATCACTGTTAGTCAACTGCCTGCAGGTCTTGCGCATGTCTGTATACGACAGTCTTGTAGGGTGGCGAGTTGGCAGAAGCCAAACATACCGTGTCCCCATATGTCAAATGGACTGCTCCGTTCGCCTGTCGCCCGATTTCGCCGGTCTCAAGTGTCATCTGCAGAGAGCCACGGGTCGGACGTGTGAGCCAGACGCATACGCGGATACGATCACTGGCGCAGACTTGTCTTTGATGAATCTGCTGACCTGTCTGCCTCCAACGTCGATTTTGAGCGTTTTTGCTAAAGGAGGTTCGGCCTGGCATGTCGTGGTAGCTTGCGTGCGTCTGCAGTGACGCCCTTTTGCCAAGCTCAAACACAGCCGGCTGCTGCGCTGATTCTGCAGCAACTGCGTGCATCTCGTCGATTTGGCTGCTGACACTCTGGATCGCGGCTTGCGGTCAGAGGCAGGACACCGCAGGCTTCGGAAGCAGTGTGGTCGCCATGCTTGTGTACCGCAGCTTTGCAGATGCTGATGCTGCACAAACGCAGACATGTATGTATGCCACTGTCGGCACTTGTACTCACGATCGAGCCCACAGCGCAGGGCTTAGCGCAGCATGAGGCATATGTGGTACGAGTTCACTGAGCCCTAATAGGTCAGGAAGTTGAAACGACAGCATGCACAGCATGCACCTTCTCAGTCACAAAATGCTGTTTTGTGAACACGAACATCGTTGCAACACTTTGTCGGGGATCAGGCTTGCCATTGACGCTGCTTTGATTGAACGCAAAGCCGTCTCACAGTTCGCCAGTGTAGTTGAGAAACGCAACTGCGCTGCGGGTCGATCTGGTTTATAGCTCCGCCAGTCGCTCGATTTGTCGCCGCAGGACGGTGTCATGCCTGATGATGCAACAAGCAGCAGTGGTGTACATGACAGCGACTGGCGCAGTCTACCTCCGGAATTGCTAAAGGAAATTGCCCAAAAGTTGGTCCAAGAAGCCGAAGCTGCGCAGATCGGAAGAGTCAGAACAACCTGCCGAGCATGGCGACAAAATGTTACAGCAGCAGTCGAAAGCATTCATGTTCGCTACGGTGCCCACGATCAGGCTGTCTCGAATCTGTTGACAAAGTGCACTCAGCTGCAACAACTGCACCATCTGCCTACCAGTGCTTTACAGTACATACACCCAGTTGTACCATTGCGAATCTTGTCACTGTCAGGTACCGGCACTGACCTGGACTACTGTCAATTAGCAAAGCTGACAAGTTTACAGCGTTTACGTTTCTTAGGACCAGTCACTTTGACCAGTGAACGCTTCTGTATCTTAGGACAACATCCTGGGCTGACCTGCTTGGCATTTGACAACGTTTTGTTTCCCCGCACACAGTATGGCGAGCATGCTTGCAAGTCAGCAAGTTTTCCAAGCCTTGAGCGTCTAGAACTGCTAGGCAGGCACTCCCTGACCCGCAATGGTCTCGACTCTAGCCGTACAGCAAGACAGCTTTTGAGTGCATTGAAAGCTTTGAAAAGCTTGACCATTGACGCTCGTACAGTAAGGCAGGTTCTGCTGCAAACCCTTGATGAACTCCCTTTGTTGAAGGAAGTGTGTCTGCTTGGGGATCCCGAGCCTATGTTCATTGATCAGTGGGTACAATGGGCAAGTCCAAAGCTTGTGCAAGTGTCATTGCACGGGCAGCTTATCTGTCCATATGTTGCGTGGACATAGTGTAAGCGTGCATGCAAACTGTCCTGGCAGTGTAATGATGATGTGCGATTTCTGTGTGAATGTAGCAGTTGCATGGCGGCATCTGGTGGTTGCCAGTTGGGAAGGTTCATGGGGGCTAATGGTGGCAGCTTGTTTCTGCACTGGATCAAGTACAGGAAACCCCCCTTGCATTCAAGCGGTCACCAGTTCTGTACATGCAGCTTGACAAAACGCCCACAACAGGCGCGTTTGCTGATGCAGTATGCAAGGCTCATATGCTCACACAAGCTCGACCACGTGCGAGAATAGCCGCAAACAGTTGCTGACTTGGGTTGTACACGTTGATCGGCTTCCTGCTTACAAGCTGATCTGAAGAAAATACAATGCTGATACACAAAGATGTTTAAGCTGGCACCATAGGTCCTCAAAAATAGATGACCTACAATGAGCGGCATGTAGCTGTCACAGTCAGTCAACCTGCTGAGCAACATATAACAAGCCAATGGCTGATTTGGCCACTTTCTAGTTCCTTCGCTTTCTGCTATCTCTCCTCTCTTCCCGCTTCTCAGCATTTTGCAACATGATGACCAGTATCCGTACAAAGATGGCAGCAAAGTCTACAAACAGGTCCAGGGCATGCTTGATGTGGTCAGTGTCCCCACTTTCTGCCTTCTCCACAATGACCTGTATGCAGTTTAAACCTTCACAAACTGTCCAGCAGCTCAGCAGGCGATGTAAACATGAAACCACCAAAGTGTAAACAGTGTCAAGCATAATAAAAGTAGTGCATTGTCTACATGCCAGATCAGATGGGTTCACCAATGATAACCAACATTGGACAGAAACATGAGTTTCAGAGATTGCATGCTGAACGCGTAGAAGATTGGGCTATGCACACATGTGCACACATTGTTGACAGCCTGACACCATCCAGGTCGAGAAACGTTTCATTTGCTGTCTATACAGGCAGTTACCCTGTGTGCCAAGAATGACACACACTGTCACATGCAGGCAGTACCTGTGTGTCAAGCATAACATAGCCAATGAACAGCAGAAGTCCGCCATACAGCTCAGCTTGAAACACAAATGCTCGGCCGCCCAAGAAGTATGACCCAAGCCTCAGAAGCATCAGCACGCTCATGGCACTTGACAATGCACCTCCCAGATATAGCCAGCTGCATACACACAACAGTTTGTTGCCTTGATCACCATAAATGTAAGAGTCGAACGTGGATCCAGCATGAAGGCCTCAGCAATACGCTCACCTATACCTTCTGCGGCGTGACAGCAATGCAGCTGCTGAGAAGCATGCAAGGACAATGCTGGTGCCCACAAAGGCCATGCCAAACACAGAAAAACAGAATACAGACAGGTAAATGGAGCAAAAAGCAAACATTTAATGATGTAAGATAATGCAGACATACCTCCTTCGGCGTGACAGCAATGCAGCTGCTGAGAAGCAGGCAAAGACGACGCTGGTGCCCACAAAAGCCGTGACAAGGATGCCGGGATGTGTGGCAAGGACAATCTTGACCAAAGGTGCCAGAGCTGCCCCTTGAAACAGGGCACAACCAGCCAGCAAGCCATATCTGCGTGTACATGATAGCATGACTGACCACTGGGTGTCTTTGATGTTTGTGTTTGCCTCTAGATTGTGATTGGCAGAAATACTGTATACAACAGATGCGCAGGAGGGCATGTTCTCAAGAAAAGGCCCCACAAACTGGACTTTGCTTGTAACCTTCTTGATTTGTCTTTTGCTTTCATTGCAGCCGGGCATGATGTTTTCCTCACTGTCTGATGACTCACACATTGCATACAAGCAGAATGCAAGATATGTCATGTCTCCTGCGTGTTCTGCAGCTACGGCTGCCACGCCCCATGAGCTTTGAGGTGTGCATCCATGTCAAAGACAACATGTACAAAACAGGCGGCAAGGTATGGCATGAAGAAGCATAGCAGTAGCAACATGCTTCATGCAAGTGCGGTATCCAAGCGGTAAGCTGTCCACAAGGCACCTGAATGTTTTTGACATAGCTGCATGCAGCTCATTTATATGTAATACCCATACATCTGAAATTACACAGATTTACAGTGTGCGGATGTGCAGATGTGGATGCATTTGTTAGCATAGCATAAAGCCAGAAAAGCCTTGCCTTTGGTTCAGGTTACTTGAGTGTGCATTCATGTTCAACAGAAAAAGCATGCATGCCATGAAGCCAATGGCAGGCACCCATGTGCCAAGAGACAGGTTCTGAGCAAAGCTGACCCCCACAGCCGAGGTCAACAGCATGAGAGCCAACGTCAGGTACACCTGCACGCAGAACACGACGCGACATTTTGTCTGAACCGCTGTCAGCTCAATGACGCTCGCGGACCAATGGCGCTAGTGCACACAATATTAAAACGGCAATCACCTTCTCCAGATGACTCTGAACATATGGAGATCTGCAGGTTTGGACGCAGTCAGCGACAGAACGGTCAAGACGTGATTCAACAACAAATTGCGAGAGGAGCACTTTTGACGTACATGTCTGTGAACTTGAGAGCGCTATTCAGAGTGAAGGCTTGCGTCCTGCCTCGAAGCCTATCAACGTAGTCCATGGTGCAGGACCCTCGCCCTGCTACAAGTTTGTCGGAAAAAACACCGTCAGACAATGTAGGCAAGCTTACACCCAACACCTATGCAACGAAGAGCACTGCCAGTCCGAATAACAGCAAATCGCTCGCAAGCTTGCACGGGAAGGTGTTCCTGAAGCTGCTAGCGCGGTGCACAGGCGGAACTGACGCGCTGCGTACATTTTGACCTATCGTATACAGTTTCAATAAGGCTGGAATGTGTCACAGCGCTTTCAGCGATACCGCATCAGCTTGCAGCCGATCTGTTATCTGCGGATAGTCTTAATGCTGGCGGACCGACATCGGTGATATACAATGTCGGCAGACGGCGCCTCAGGAACAGGCCGTGTGGCGTCGTCCCCACGGACCTTGTTGACATCAACGAAGCTCAACGCGATACGCCCCGAGCCGCAGACTCCCGTGACGCTGCGATTTGAATGCACAGTAGACCACGTTCTGAAGGCGAGCTCAATCCACAGCTAGTCCAGCATTCATCCACAGACTGACGAGTACTTAATCGGAGTCGCCTTGTTTAGGTGCTGTCAGCTCAAAAGATATTGAGCGCTCCAGTGCTGGCCTGCTCAGAGTCCGATGCGCCAGATGAATGCACAGACATCATCGGGTTTGTCGACATACGCGACATCTTAGTCAGTTTTCTTTCAGGTGAACAGCAGGCAGCTGATCAGTCAGCACATCACAAGGCAATCAGCCCAATCTTACGTCAGCCTTCACAAGACGCTACTCTGAGCTGCAGGGTTGGATGTTCAAAAGTTACACAGCCAGCATATGCTGCAATGTATGCATGTCTTAGAGGACGCGGGCAAAGCCTTTGGAAGCAAAAGGCTGGAAGAGCTTTCTGGGTTAGGTATGGCCACATGGCTGACTTGCCTGCAGAAGCTGTGGAGTTGTCTGTTTGCGTAATCCTCTCCCATGATTCATGCGATTGTTCCTTGCCATCAACTTGGGGTCCTGATCCTGCCTCAAGCATGGTGCACAAGTCAATGTCCCCTCACAGCTGAATTATGTTGCAAACAGGTCTTGCTTGTGCCGAAACGTACATGAGAACCATAGCTCACTCTTTCCATTTCAACAGCTGGATACCACAGTCTCTACACGTCAAGTCTGAAGCATTTGCATGATTCCATCAAGTTATGTCAGCTGCTACAATCTGGCAGCAGTCTACAATTTGGAATCCTGGCACAGTTGCTAAGTAGGCCCCTGTTTGAGGCACTATGTCACGGCATGTAACACACATGTCTTGTGCTTTGTCAATGCCCATGGTCCAGTGTCCATCAATCATGGAGAAACTGCATCTGACCTTTATGCATTCAGCTAAGCTAGTCTTGACTTTAGCGACTGGTTGTATGATGTGCTCTGCAATTAGCTTGCTTACATCGGTCATCCTTTTGTTACATTTGGTTTCGGATTTTGAAACTCGGCGCTCTGGGTAGCGCACTGGGCCTAAGATTTGCTTGAGTTGCATGCCCTTGAACCCAAACCCTGCACATCGCCCTGTCTGCTAAAAACATACACGTGCTGGTTTAACGTCAAAGCTGAACTTGTAAAATGCCTGCATACATGTTGAACACAGAGATCACCAATGCCATTCAGGTTCCAACCTTGAGAGACCTGGGGATATGTCCAGCAAATATCATTGTGGTTGTGTAGGAGGTGATGGTGCAGAAGAGCACATGTGTCACATATCCGCATGCAAAGTAGACGTTGCAAACCCTGTGCATCCTCTGAGGCATGGGCAATGACTGTCAGCGTTGACGTGTAGGAGGTGATGGAACCTTTCTGCTGGACACTGGCCTGTCCAAGGTGTCTGTCCTGGAGCTGGTGCATAACGGCTTTCTCTACCCTCGAGAAACCAAAGCAGTGTGTATGCCCACCTCGCGGCAATGCCATACTCTGTAGACATGCTTGTATATAGCGCTTGTGCCCACAGTGCTCATGCTCATATTGCCCCTACATAGTGCTCATGCTTGTTTGTACAGCTCACTTCAGATGCTGGTCAGAAGCCATCATGCCGGCCTGTCTTACAGAGCAGGAGGCCCTTAAGACCTTGTGTTGGTGCAGCCATGCCTGTGCTCATGTTCATACATGCTGCTCATGCTTATACATGCACTTCACTCTAAACGCTGCTTAGAAGCAGTCAGGGCAGCGTGTCTTGCAGAACAGGATGTCCTGATTGTCAGCATAGCCATGCCTGTCCTATACATCTGTCATACATGCCTTCATGCCGAGAAGCATTCTTTTAATTGTATGGCGTTCCAGAAAACAGAGAGGTGAAGTGTCTGTAGGTTTTCAGAATGGCCAAACCAAGTACAGTTGCATTTGCACATACATAGTAAACATATCAGCCGCACAGTCAGGTGCACAGATAACAACAGCTAGCGTGACAGAGATGCTTTGGAATGCAGCTGATATGATAAAAGCTGTTTGTATCTGTTGTCCATTTGTTTATGGTTTAAGCATCATCTGAATGACAAAAGAAACTGGTATGGCAGGTGCACAGCGGTGAAAACAGCCGCACCGTGGTCCACAGAGTTGGCCTCTTCAGTAAATCCGGCCACATCACCACAATCATCAGCCAATCAGATGTGGTGCGATGGCTACAGCGCCAACAGCACAGCTTGGGTGCCTTGAAAGGCATGACTGCCCAACAGCTAGGATGGGCAAACAAGCAGATCAAGTCTGTGCCTGCCAAAACGCCTGCCATTGAGGTAAGAAACTGCTCTGTCGGCATCGCAAAACTCCAGTGCCACCGTTACTGTGGCTCTGAGGCAAAGCAACTGTGCCTGAAAGGCGACGTGATGACTGAGCGGCACAGCCACGGTGCCTTGAAAGTTATGATTGCCCAACAGCTAGGATGGGCAAACAAGCAGATCAAGTCAGTGGTTGCCAAAACGCCTGCAATTGAGGTATCAACTCTGCTCACCTGTGCAAACCCTTGTCAGATCAGTTACACTGCTGCTACATGGCGCTCCTGCCGAGTTATGATAGGCGGAGCAAACAAGTCAACCCTGTACCGCCCAGAACGCCTGCAGTTGAGGTGCACAGTCATGCTACTGTCCTGACAGTTGTCACTAGTTTCTGCCGCTTGAGCTGATTTTTTTGTGGTGTAATGCATGTAGTACCAACCAGCATAAGCCAGCCTAGCAAGACCAGCCATGTGCTGCACACAACTAGCATTGTTGGCATGACGAAAATCAAATTTCAAGGATACAGTGATGCCCTGTTGAGATTTATGCTTGCATGCCTGGACCTCATGCGACAGTCTGGCCTCTCCGCAATAGCCATCACAGACAGTTCAGACAGCCAAAAGCTCACTGGTAACCTCAGCGCTTTGAAACTCATGAGAATGCAGTCACAAAAATTTGCCATGTCATCACATAGACCTTTGTCACTTTTCCGCTGGTTACTGATTCCACAGATCTGATGTTGTTCCTTGCCTGCACTGCAGTGCTGGGATCTCATGCGGCAGTCTGGCCTCTCAGCCATTGCCATCACAGACGGCTTAGACAGCCAGAAGCTCATTGGCAACTTCAGCAATTTAGACGTTGCATTCATACAGTCAGAGCACCTTGGCCTCAAATCTGTCTTTGCCTTGATTGCAGTGTCCAGACCTCATGCGACAGTCTGGCATCTCAGCCATTGCCATCACAGACGGCTCAGACAGCCCAACCCCACTTATTACTTCAGTGTTCCAGCCCTCAGATGCACACAGTCAGAAAATTTGTTGCCTTACATCGGTTCTTGATTGCAGTGCCTGGATCTCATGCGGCAGTCAGGCCTCTCAGCAATCGCCATCACAGACGGCTCAGACAGCCAAAAGCTCATAGGGAACTTCAGCGCATCAGACCTCAGATCCATACAATCAGAGCATTTTGGCAGTCTGGCGCTGCCTGTTGGGGAGTTTCTGGCCCTGGAACATGGGCTAGAGTTTTGGGGCATTGCAGATCATGAGCAAGTCAAGGTGAGCCAAATTGCCCCGATACCCCTGACCCTAGCCTAAGTCAGCCTACTTGTGGCTCTACAGCAAGTCAAGTTGAGCCCAGTCTGCACTGGTCAAAGCAAGATTTTGGCCCCCAAACAGCAAGAAATGTTGGCAGTTTGGCATTGTCTGTTGGACAATTCCTGGCGCTTGAGCACGGGCTGACACTTTGGGGCATTGCAGACCATGAGCAAGTCAAGGTGGTTTTTCTTGATCCAGCATGTCAACTGGCAAATGTATAGATCAAGCTGCCTTGCTGTCAAAAAGCAGCCATTCATCACTTTTGCAAGTCCATGCGCTCAATTGTTTGGCAGGAAGAGCAGCATGCGTCGCTGTTTTGTCAGCAAGTGCAGCTACCTGATATGTGCTTGGTGCATTGCATGCATGTGCTGCCGCTTTGCTGCCTCAATGTTGTCAAGACAACTTCTGCTACCACCCAATGTGCCCAGCATTCTGCAGGCACATGCTGCTGCCGGGTTTTCTCGCATCAGGCAGCAAGAACCGGACCCTGGCCCAAGTGATATGCTGGTGCAAGACACCACCCACCTTCCTGCCTCTCCCCACCTTCTCCCCCCCCCCTCATCCCCAGGAGAAGCTCTCGTCCGTTTGTACTCTCAGTTTGCTTGGTGTTCTGCTGGCAAGCGCTGCTGCTGAGTTTGCTCACAAGAGGCCGCAGGAGAGACACTCTAGCCCCAATGATATGGTGGGGCAAGGGCTTCCCTTCAAGAGACAGTTGCCACAGTATGCTCACAACCTGCTCACTTTATTGCAGGCAAGCGCTGCTGCCCAATTTGCTCACAAGAGGCGGCAAGAAAGGGACCCTGGACCAGGTGACATGGTAGGGCAGAGCCTAGTCACATGTACCCCTCAGGACACTTTTGTCACGGTACGCTACACATTGCATGTATATGACCATGCGCATGAGATTACGCGATGCAGTCAGGTACAAGCCTTAACCACGGTACGCTCACAATTTGCTTCCAAGCTAGACACATGACAACAAAAGCCATGAGACACACAAACTATCTGCCATCACATCAATGCTTTTGTTGCTGCAGATCAGTAACAAGATTGTGGAGCACCATCTACACCGAGTGTATGTTGTCAATCATGTTGCATGCAGGTCATTCATAAGACAGCAGTCATTACCTGAGGCTGTTTTCATTGGACACAGACAAGCGGCTCTTTACTGCATGCGTATCAATGAAAAGCTGCTCTTTGTTAAATGCAGATCATTGACAAGATTGTGGAGCATCACCTACACAGAGTGTATGTGGTGAACAACCAGGGCCAAGCTGTGGGAGTAGTCACCTTGACAGACCTTCTTCGGCGTGTTACAGAAGAGGCCAGGAAGGCTTGACAGCATACTTGTCACGTGTGGTCGTCAGGGGTTGACCATGCGACACCACTTAGCCTAGTACTCAACACCAGCCAGCTTGACTAGACCCAAGACAGGCCTGGGGCCTCACCCAGCTGGCAGTTGTGCGGAACTGTTCACTCTGTTCTTGTCATCACAGCCTCCAGCCAGCATTCATTTGGTACACCCAACTGATCACCCACAGCCTTGTCATTTGTCTCTGGGACGACCAAGCCAACTTATTCTGCAGCATGCCAATGCAATATCCCGTCGTCATGCCAGATCCTTTGGCAAGAGCTCAGCTGACAATACTCTGCTGGACGTGTAATTGACAAAGGTGCTGGCTGCTCAGCTCAAGCAGGGCACCACAGCTCACAGCTGCAGTTCGAGCTGCAGAGTTGGCTTCTTTTCTGGCTTTAGCTGATTTTGCTAGCGGTTTCACACAAACAAGTTTTGCAACATGAGCAGGTCCTCTGACGCCACAGTGGCTGTGGCTTTCTGCAAAGTTTGAGTGTGAATTTGATGGCATTCTTGTCACTATGCCAGCTTGCACTCCTTTACCCTTGGGATTTGCTGTCAAAGAAAATGACGCAACTTCTACAGACTGTGCAAAAGGTGTGCTGAAGGTATACCAAATGCCTCAACATGTTGTACAGCAATGATTTAGCCAACTTGACCCTGATCCCTGAAACTTGATTCCTGAGCACGTCATGCTTCAGCGACAGTCCTACAGCAGCCTGAGCTGATCATGATGCAGCATCATATTGGTATGGCACGGTGTTTTATTGCAGCGTACCAAAACTTGCAGCATGCAATTCACATATGGTCTTTGCAATGTGTTGTTCAACAATTTGTGTGCTGCAGACCCATCACCATGGCATGAATAGCTTCACTATAGCTGTTCAAGCCACAGCTAGCTTGGCATAGTTTTACTGTTGAGTCCATGCTGCAGCTGCTGTTGGCTGTGACATCGCGTCGTTGGTCAAGCAATCTGTCCTAGCTGGTCTGACAGTGATGGATTGGCATCAGCGGAGTAGACGTCCGCGTTGAACAAACTAGGCAAGACTTTCAGCAGACAAGCTGACCCTTCAGCATGCAGTCTGGCATGAAGTCGGATAATTTGTGGTTTTGTGGATAGCGCAATTAGTAAAACTCACCTAATGCGCACGATTCTTCACGATCCAGATCAGCAATTGCAGCTCAAGATTCACTCTGTGCGGAAAGTCACAACGTCGCTCTGATACACGGAAGGGAGGTGCGGGCAGAAGAGCATTACTGCAGGAGATTGCCCTGACTGACCGCAGCCCGTCACGCGCGAATCAACCTGTGCCATGAAGTGGCAGCACTTCTGGATCTGCAGTGCCTGTTTGCTGCTACCGGCGTCGGTTGTGCTGGCGCAACCAAGGTGACTACAGCTCAGGGATGCATTCAACACGTGTATTCATACGAAGCCGAGTTGTCGCAATATCGGCAGTCTTACGCCACTGTGCAAAGAACTGCAAAGCCTCCGAAGGCAATGCAGCTTGTCGGTCTAGTATCAGGGCCAAATATGATAACAAAGATTGCTGGGACCTGTCTCACTGCATGAGCAGCGCTTGACAAGCATATGCTTGTTTCGCTCGGATACTTGTTGCTTTGGCCCTCTGCGCGCTACGCCCCGCCCGGCCCTTTGGTCGCTGCGTTCGTCGTCTATCATTCGTGTCTTCTCGCATCATTGTTGAACCATGGTCGAACCTGCTGCATTTTGGCCGTGCGCCTGCAAGACACATCGCACAGTCATGTTAGCGCACAGCAGGCATGTAGGCAATGCTCTGTCGCATCTGCTCACAGCAGCATCGTTGCCAGTGACGATACAGATTATGCTGACCTGCATGTTGTCGTTGCAGCATCAACGGCAGCGACACAATATGGACCTCTGGGCCTCTGCAGCAGGCCGTAGAAATTTTGGCTGTCTTCAACGATTCCAAGACTTTTGTGTGAGTTCGTCCGATCCCTGTATGACCTGTGTCTGCACTCAGCACCTGTTTAGCGCAAGTTTGCTACGCTGTTAACATTCTAAAACCTCGTGTCCATTGTGATGCACAGAAGCAAGAAGTTCGAAATGGTAGCACAGCCAGTTCTGCCATGCTGCATGCAAAAATGCAAGTTTTCGTTAAGGCTTATTGGATGTACCTATGTATACTGTGTGCAAATGCAAAAGCCCTTATGGCCTGCCTGTACGCTATCAAGCAGAATGCGCATGCTTCAACAGGTGTCATGCTGTTGTCAATTAGAACTGATTGCCGTCAATAACAGCCAGTTTGTAATGCATGCATCACACAGTTGGCCTTTGATATGCTGTGTTCCATCACGCTGCCAAACATCGTAAACCTCTCTTTCATTCCCTTTCATGTATGTCCTGTCTTTCCTTCCCTTTTTGTTCTTTCAGTTCCTTTATTTGTTCCATTCCTGCTTCCTGTTGTTGTTTATCCACATGTGTCTTGATGGTTTCTTTGTTTCACAGTAAAAAGCAGCTCCTGACCAGAGATCTGCCCCTGCTGTTTGATCCAGCTGTGGCCAACGCCAGCTTCAATGCCAAAGTTGGTGTGTAATTTGCTGTGTAGAAGATCCACAGTACAAACAAGACTGCGTTACGCAGGCATCTGCCCCTGCTGTTTCATCCAGCTGTGGCCAACGCTGTCTTTGATGCCAAATTTGGTCTTTGTTCCGCCGTGTACAGATATCACAATGCAAACAGGAATGCGCTGTGTAGAGATTTGCCCTTGCTGTTTGACCCAGCTGTGGTCAACGCTAGCTTCAATGCGTTGCCAAAAGAGGCCAATGGGTTTCCTGCCAACCAGACCCTACAGGCCTTCCTTGCCGCCAATTTTGGAACAGCGGGAAGCGATTTTGAAAACGCTGTGCCAGATGACTTCTCTTCAGAGCCTGAGGATTTTCTACCCAATGTGACAGATCCCGCCATCAGACAATGGGCTTTGGCTGTTAATGATCTGTGGCAAGACTTGTGTCGTGAGGTATGCAAGTATGCAGAATGACTTGATGTAGTTTCCTCAGCCCTAGCAATGTGCATTCCTAAACGCATCCAGCCCAGTGTGACAGATCCTGCCATCAGACAGTAGGCTTTGGCTGTCGATAATCTGCTGCAAGATCCATGTCATGAGGTGTGTAAGTCTTTTGCGTTTTTGCTGTTTTCTGAGCCATGACCATTTGTAAATCTGACCATATTCACTTCAGTATTCTGACCCTGCTGTTCAGCAATGGGCCTTGGCTGTCAATGATCTATGGCAACACTTATCGCGAGGTATGCAACTCTTCAGAATGACTTGATGCTGTTTCCTCAGCTTTAGCCATGCGCAACACCAATTGCATCCAGCCCAACGTGACAGATCCTGACATCAGACAATGGGCTTTGGCTGTAAATGTTGATCTGTGGCAAGACTTATGTCGTCAGGTACGTAAGACTTTTGCGTTTTTGCTGTTTTCTGAGCCCTGGCCATATGCGACGCTGATCACATTGTCCCCAATGCACTGATTCTGCTGTTCAGCGACGGGCCTTGGCTGTCAAAGATCTATGGCAAGACCTGTATTTTGAGGCATGCAAGTCTTCAAAATGACTTGATGCTGAATTTTCAGTTCCTAGCCGTGAGCAACAACAAACCCTAAAACCCAAGCCCGTTCAACCCAATAAACTGACCCTGCTATTCAGGAACGAGCTTTGGCTGTCGATGACTTGCGGAGACCTTTGTCATGAGTTCCGCCTGGATGTCATGACTCTGTTTGTTCCCATGAGGTGGCCTTGTTCAGAAACATCACGCAGTGATGACTGAGCCGCAGATGCACATTCTTTGTCAGGAGATAGAGCTGTACTGCTGAGGCAGCTGCTTAAAGGTCCAGGGTCTGTTTGCAGCAATCAGAAACACACATTAACTGAAGCATGCAACCAGTCATGTTCTACCTGCAGGTGAATGACAGCGTCTTGACTCAGCCACAGCTGCACAGCCTGCTGCCACTACCAGGAATCACTGCAGTGCCAGGAGACAGATTCAGAGAGCTGTACTACTGGGACAGCTACTGGGTGGTCAAGGGTCTGTTGGTCAGTGGCATGACTGACACTGCCACAAGTGAAGTCAGAAATCTTCTTTCTCTGGTGGAGACCTATGGCCATGTTCCAAACGGTGCCAGGGTGTACTACCTCAACAGAAGGTGATTTCTGGCATGTGTTGACTTTACTTTTTTTAGGAGTGTAGAAAGAGGCTGCAGGCGCTCACAAGTGTCAGATTACAAATGCATAGGACTCATGGCCATGTTCCAAACGGTGCCAGAGTCTACTACCTTGGTAGAACGTGCTTTCTTGCATGTGTTGACTTTTCTTTTTTAGGAGTGTACAAAGAGCCTGTAGGCGCTCACAAGTGTCAGCTTACAAATGCATAAGACTCACGGCCATGTTCCAAACGGTGCCAGTAGGAAGTGACTTCTATGTGTTCATCTTGCAGGTTCTTGGGGTCCCCTGCAGGCGCTCACAGATTGTGACTCTTAACATGCATGAGACTCTTGGTCATGCTGCTGACGGTGCCAGACATTTGAGTGCTTGACGTTTGTCAGGACAATCGAGGTCTTTACGTCTCCAGAAAGTGCTGACTCATTGGCTGTTTGTGCAGTCAGCCGCCTATGCTGAGCAACATGGTGCTTGCCATTTACGAAGCAACACAAGATGATGACTTCCTGGCTTATGCCCTGCCCCTCCTGGTTTCAGAGCACAGCTACTGGACAGCTGCCCCCAAGCAGGTGACGGTGGCCACTGCTGGCGGGGATTACAACCTTTCCCGATACTATGCAAACTGGTTTGCGCCACGCCCAGAGTCATACCTGTGAGCCTCTTTTCCTTCACAGCATGTCTGCATTTGATCCTTGCAGTACGTCTGTTTGCAATGTTCAAACGTCAAATGTTCAATATACATTTAAATTCATTTGAATTTGTCTTTACATTGAGTGTCCTTTCAAAGAGAATTTACTGTATGATGCAGGGAAGACTATATGAATGCACAAGGGATGTCACAGCCTGACCAGACAAATCTGTGGCACAACCTAGCATCTGGAGCAGAATCTGGAATGGATTTTTCATCTCGGTGGTTCAGTAACCCAGACAACATCACAACCATCCAAACCACCAAGATCATCCCGGCTGATCTCAATGCCTTCCTGTACCAAATGGAATCAAATGTGGCAGATTTGGCTGATCAGATGGGGAATTCTAGCCTAGCAGGCAGCTTCAGAAGCTACGCGGCAGCTAGGAAAGAGGCCATCAACACACTGATGTACAATGAAACAGCAGGTGAGATATTGGCAATTTGCTTTTTTGTTTCTCATGAGAAGTCACATATTTTGTAAACTGAAGTCATTCAATCCAGTTCCATGCGAATTCAGCAGACATACCGTAGCTCATAAATTGTACAAATTACACCATATCTGACGCTTGGCAATAGGGGATTGTGCTTATCTATGCTATGGCACGGATGCATTGCAATACAGCACAGCGTTTTTTTTGCCACATTGACCTGCTTACTGACCTGATTTGTGTACAGTTTTGTTACAGGCAGATGGAAGATGGTTTGACTTGATGATTGCAGACATAACACAAAGCTCAGTCAAAGCCAGCCAGCCAGCCAGCCAGCTAGCCAGCCAGCCAGCCAGCCCAAAAACAGCATTGGCTGTGCTGTCTCAATTCATTGTTTTTTGTCCTATGCTGCGTTGACATTTGTGCTGAGCTGACATGCTTGCTGTGTTGTCACAGGAGGATGGTTTGACCTGATCATTGCAGACACGACACAAAGCCCAGTCACAGCAAGCCAGCACAACAACAGCATCAGCTATGTGTTGCAATACATCCAATCGCTTCTCACGCTGACATGTTTGCTGCATTGTCACAGGAAGGTGGTTTGACCTAATCATGGCAGACACAACACAGAGCCCAGTGACAGCAAGCCAGCACAACAATAGCATCAGCTATGTGTCGCAGTACATCCCATTGTGGGTTGGGATTGCCGACGCGGGGAGCGCTCAAGCCGAGACTGTTACACAATCATTCTTCCAGTCAGGCTTGATTCAACCGGCAGGCATTGCTACCTCCACTTACAACAGCTCACAACAGTGGGATTTTCCCAATTGTTGGGCGCCATTACAGGCAAGTTTGCTACAAAAACGAAAACAAACCAAAACAAATTAAAAGAATGTCAACAGAAAGATATGGGTCATTCATGTGAGCAGGCGTTGCTATCTCCCCATGCAACAGCTCTCAACAGTGGGACTTTCCAAATTGTTGGGCGCCAACACAGGCAAGTTTGCTGCGGAAAAGAAGAAATCCAAATCAAATCAAGTGAATGTCAACCAAAAGCATTGCACTGACCTATTTAGCAGGCATTGCTATTGCCACCTGTGACAGCTCACAACAGAGGGATCTTCCCAATTGTTGGGCACCTCTGCAGGCAAGTCTGTGAACCAAAGCAAAACAGAAACAACATGCTTGAATCAGCTGGCAGGCATTGTTATCTCACCCTGTAACAGCTCTCAACAGTTGTACTTACCGCATTACGGGCAAGTCTGTCATGTTACAGAAAAGAAAAGCATAGTGTAAGTTGCTGGGTTTTCAGCTTTTGGGAGCAAAGGTAGCCTGGCGCTCTCTGATCCTCTTAGTATTGTCCTGTTGATGTGAGATTCTGGCATGCATTCCTGTTGTACATTGTTTTGCAACTTTGATACACATTCTGTCTGTGTCCTGTTGTGCTGAGCTTTCCTGAGCAGGACACCATGACTGAAGCTGTAACGACATGTGCATGATAATCAGGGACAACAAGAGGCTGAAATCAAAGAAGGAAATTTGCCCTTATGTTTTCCTTTACTTACTAACAGGACATCATGAGTGAAGCTGTAATGACATATGCAAGTTATCAGGGACAGCAAGAGGCTGAAAAGCTTCACCAAACAAACAGAAAATGAAAGGTGCTCTCATCTATTTTCTCGTTTGCTTACAGGACATTATGGTTGAAGCCCTGATGACTTATGGAGGGGATCAGGGACAGCAAGAAGCGGAAAAGCTAGTCCAAATTTGGCTCAATTCAAACTACTTGGGGTTCCAAGAAACTGGTCACATGGTGGAAAAGTATGACGCAATCACTCCCGGCATCCCTGGTGCTGGCGGAGAGTACACTGTGCAGACTGGTTTTGGATGGACAAATGGTGTGATGCTATCGTTCTTAGACACTTATGGCTGGAACCCAGCTGCAGCTAACATGACAACTGCAGTCTCAGAATAGTGTTGCTGTCACTTTCAGATATGTATCATCGGGACACAGCTGCAAGTAGTATGATAAGAGCAGCGTCACAGCAGTATTGTCAGCATGTCTAGACAGTCACCGCTGGTATCTGTGTGCAGCTGTCATGACTACTGCAGGCCTTGAGTAGTGACACAGCTATGTTGACAAAGTTGCTGTTGATCTTTGTGGGTGCATGATCATGAGCGCAAGCTGATGACAGGGGCTGGGTATGGCTCCGGTTTACAGCTGCACACACGAGAGCCCAAATGCTTCGCTGCTTTGAGAGATCACCTTTCAGCTAAGTCAATGCTGTCAGTACAAGAAGCGCTTGCAAACTTTTTGTGCCAACTGTACATGACCAACGTCGCTTTGATTGGTGGGCTGTGACTTTCAGTATTGTCATTGAGACAAAAGAGCTCTGACCTAAGCTGTCATCTGTTCTGTGCAGCTGTACTACAGAGCTGAGGTAAAGTTGTCTGGCTTGACTGTTAGTTTTGACTCTTATCAATATCAAGCTCTCTAGCGCTCACAGTGCAATATGCCATATGAGATTTGATGTCACCTGCTTGCAATACAATGCAGCAAAGGAAGGCTAGTTGCAGAGAGCTGCTGCGAAGTTGTACGCAAATTTCAAGTATGACACCAAGCCGTGCAAATTAGCAGCTAACAATACAATACATTGTGCAGTGGCTTGCTCTGAGCAAGCTTGCTATCAAACAGCTGCTGATCACAGTGACAACTGAATGCGCCAACTTGTCTTGCTAAGCATTTATGCTGCAGGTGGCAACAGCTTGAAAAAAACAGAACGTTGATAATACATGTCAACAGTCTTGGTAAAAGGGCTGCTGCTCAAGGTTGAACCAGGCTCTACTGATTGCACATACACTCAGCAATGATCACTCAGCTCCATCCTGTTGCAGCGGGGGTTTTGCATCAATGAATGATACTTTGAAACATCTCAAACTCTAGCCTAAAACCGCCTGTAACTCTGCTCTAGCCTGCCACCAGCAGTTGACTGCTGTTTGCACTTGACAAGGGCCATGGAATCTCACTAGCATGCATGTAGAAGACGGCATGACCATAATGGCAATGATGATGCCACCAGCAAATATTGAGCCAATAACATCAAATGATTCAGGACCAATGCCTTGCTTCAGCAGAGTTCCAGCCACCAGTTGTAAATGATGCTGAAGCAGTTGTTGCTGCGTTTCCGGCCAGCCAGCCCAGACCCTGGAGCAGTGGACGATGCATCTTCATTGTTTGACAGCGCTGCCGCCTGCCCACTTGAGCGTTGCCGCCTGCGCACTTGAGCTGCCAATTGACTTTTCATCACAAGCAGCAGCTGAGCTGTCCAGATCCAAACATTGGCTGGGCCACTAATCTTCACAGTCCAGACCCTGGAGCAGTGGATGCTCATGTGGCATCGCTGCTGTCTGCTCGTCTTGACTGGCAATGAATGATTCCTCAATACGTTTTGTATATACTGACTGAGCTCAAGCATTAGCAGGGCCACTACTCATCATCAGTCCAGATCCTGGATCAAATGACACAGCCTCATCATACGTCAACGCCTGTATGCTCGACTGGCTGGCATTGGATTGAACCTCAACATTGGTTGACTTTGCTGTCTGATCAAGCATCAGCAGGGCTACTCATCATCAGTCCAGACCCTCAAGCGGTTGACGCTTCATTTTCATCATGTCTCAATGTTGCTGACAGCCCATCTTTGCTGCCTATAGGCATGTGCTGTCTCTGCTCACGCATTAGTGAGCCCACTACTCATCATCAGTCCAGACCCTGGAGCAGTTGACGCTTCATCCTCGTCATGTGTCGATGCTGCTGTCTGCTCGTCTTGACTGCCTATGGACGTTTCCTCATCATGTTCTAACGCAACAGATTCTTCATCAACGCTGCCAGTTTCCTCAGCATCTGGGTCGGCTGCTGCTGCATTGTCTGCACTACTGGTCGAGCCAACTTCCTGCATGATGACAGTGATCTCAGTAACCTCCGTGAGTCACAATAGTAATGACAACAGGACGCTGGAAACCATCAACATGCCATTTCAATGTGCTGGCGCGAAGTGCTGGCATGAAGTGCTGGCGGTGTATGGCTCAAGCCTTGTCTCACCATGTCTTGTCCTGCATATATTGAGGCAAACACCGGGCAAAACCTTTGCTGTAATCTAACGTCTGGTCTACTGCTGCTGCTGCATTGTGCGCATTACAAGTCCAGCCAACTTTCTGGCTGCCGTCAAGACGTGCAGCAGTCAAAGGCTTGAAACAGGGATCTTTCAATTTTAAAAAGCCAAGAAATTGCTCACAAATACAGAAGCACAAATGAATTGCTTTGTGCAGTCGCAAGACAGACCTTGAGAGTCCTTACAGAAGGTATCCAAAATGCAGTGTCAGAGGTGAAAAGTTAAGAATAAGGGGGGAGACGAACACCTGATCAGTAGATGTGGGGTCTGTGTCTTCTAGCTGAAAGGGCCCTTTGGCAGCTTCCTCTGCCCATCGTTCTGGCACTGGCAAGGGGCCTGCATCGGCACACAGCGCTCAAAGGGATTGCGATTGGCAAAGAAGAGGAGGAAGGGGAGTAGAAACAAAGGGCATGATGAAGATTAGGCAATCGGCCTCTTCTCCTGAAAGAGCCCTTTGGCAGGGTCCTCTGTCCAGCACTCTGGCACTGGCGAAGGCCATGCAGTGCAAAAAGCCCCAATTGACAGCATGCACAGAAGAAGAAGAAGAAGCATACGCACAAGAAGAAGCAAGAAGAGAAAGAAGAAAAAGTAGAAGAAGGAGAGGAAGTCACAACTAAAGGGCCCTTGGTAGATTAGATCCTGTGCCCATCGTTCTGGCACTGACAAGGGGCCTGCACCGCATGCTGGCCTTACAGTCAGAGATGAACAGTCAAGACTAGAAGAGATCGGACAAGAAGAAGAAGAAGACGGCAAAATGAACAATTGGCACTCTGCAGCTCGAATTCAGCAGCCTTGTCTGCAGTGCTTCGGCACTTGCAGAGCCCTGCACCAGCACCAGCACCAGCACCAGCACCAGCACCAGCACCAGGACCAGCACCAGCACCAACGACAGCGACAGCAACAGCAACAGCAACAGCAACAGCAACAGCAACAGCAACAGCAACAGCAACAGCAATTGCATCCTAGCCCCAGCCCTGCACAAGACTGTGGAGACAAAGTGATGCGAGCATTAAGGGCATTGAGCAAATTCCCCTAGCTCAAGCAGCCCACTTGTGCTGCCCTGAGGCCTGTTTGAGAGCTGAAGAGTCCAGTGATTGCACTCACTGAATATAGCAGGTGACAAACTCAGCAATTTGTTATTGTTTGATAATGCAACTGATGCAGGTACTAGTTGAGGAGAATCCAAAATTTTTACCTTTTGGGCTAGAGGCGGATGTGGATGGGTAGTCAGAGTCAGTGGTGGAGATGGCGGCGTTAGCCAGGGCCTTGCTGCGAATCACCTGCGGCCATGGTGCATGAATTTGCTTTTGTGTTTTGGAGAGCACAAGGAGGAAGAACTCTGCCTGCTTTTGCCAGCCGACAAACATGTGCCATACAACAGCAAATGAGTCTGATTGCTTGATGGTGTGATGCTGACATTTTTAGATCCAGGAACACAGACTTGATACAACTGCACTGAGCTTCTTGAGTACACTGAAGTGGTCACTGCAGATCTGCTAACCGGTAAAAGTAGAAATGCCATTCCAGGGTGAATTGATGTTTTGACTGATCTGCATCAGGGTGCATGATGAGTCACCTGTAGCATGCTTTTGCTGCTCCACATGCTGCCTTTGACGGAGAGATACTCAGCAGCCAATAGCTTAGTTGTCCTGCTGCTCTCATCCAGCAGTCGTTCACCCTACAAGACAAATACACAGCACTAACATTTGCTTGGTGGTCCATGCACTTCTGTGTTGCAAAAGTTCAGTGAGCAACGCAAAACCACAGCACTGACATCTGCTTGGTGGTCCAGCGGTTTTCATTTTCACCCCAGTGAATGGTCACCCTGCAACACCCATGCAGCAATGGCAATTGCTTAGAGGTTCTGCTGCTTTCATCCAGCAAATGCTCAACCTTTCATGCACCACAGACAGTGCTGACAGCTGCTTGGCAACATTGACAAGCAAAATGACTCTGCAGCATTGCATACATTGGGATACAGTAACTGTACCTTGAGTCAGTAGCGCGAGCAGGCCAAGACGGTGGTACGGAGGGGGACCATGCTTTGACATATGAAAGGGCACTGGCCTGGCCTATACCATCAGGGTGAACAGGCAGGCCGTTATTGGGAACTATGGCACACGTAGTCTTTCCGTATTGGCCTTTTGACAGGAGGCTTGACTTGTACTGTCTTTTAATAGGGAAGACAGGGTGAACAGGCAGGGGATATTGTTGAGATGTGGTGTGAGCAGGCAAGGACAGTGGCACGTATGGTGGCCACACTGCGGTCCACATTGGTGTTACATAACCTGTTTCCTATGCTGTGTAAGAAGCAGACAGGTTCTAGATGCAGGGCAGATCTGTGCCTTAAGACTGTGCGCTGTAGAGTGAAACAAAGGCAGCAAGAGGAAGGGACAGGGGTTACCTTTGAGGTGTGACGCAAGCAGGCAAGGACAGTGGCATGTATGGTGGCCACACTGCGGTCCACATTGGTGTTGTCCACTTTAGGAATCAGGTGCTTGTCTGCTCGGCGACACAAGTAGTCCTGTACCCCACGCACATCTTGCCTGTTGTGCTCAGAGGATGGTCATTTGCATCACTCTGAGAAAAAGTGATATTGCAGGAGTAACGCTGTTTTGTGCATGAAACGGAGCAGATGCATGACTACATCA
This sequence comes from Trebouxia sp. TZW2008, assembly GCA_002118135.1. NCBI lineage: Eukaryota > Viridiplantae > Chlorophyta > Trebouxiophyceae > Trebouxiales > Trebouxiaceae > Trebouxia > Trebouxia sp. TZW2008. Next base: position 46,187 of record BDIU01000269.1, on the reverse strand, counting down.
TGCTGAGTGCTGACTGTGCCAGACGATCATCTTACAGGACTGTTTTGTAACAGCTGTCATGGCCCAACCACTGCTGATGAGGCAGCTGCCTAGTGCATTTGCAGCCGTCGCACACCGCACCCTTGTCCTATGTTCTGGATTGTGCTATTTGCAGAAAACAGATTGAACTGAAGCCTTGATGCATAGTAGCATAGCAGCTCACGCGCAAAGAAGCTGAGGCTTACTTGTATCGTCCGTATGTTGCGTATGTACTTGACGTATCTGTTGGCTGCAGGATCCAGGGTCATGTACTTGGCTCTCACCTGCACCAGCAACTAGACTGTCAGTATGTTGTGCCATATTGACGATGGTCATGGCAGCTACTGTCATAGCGCATGCAATCAGCCTGTTGTCTGGCTCAAGCAGGCATTCCTCTTGATTTCCTGCATATTCAAAGCAGGCCAAGGTTTACCATGCCAGTGCGACTGGTATATTGCACTTGATGAGCCTTGTGGTTGGTCATTGATGCATGAGCGCCTCGGGCATGAAATCTTTGCACGTATCTATATATATGCTGTATTTATTTATCTGTATATTTATATATCAGTATATCTATGCTATATCTATATCTAAATATATCTGTATATCTGTATATATACATATCTGTATACATCTGGACATCTGTATATATAGCTGTATAGCTGTACATCTCTATATCTGTATATATCTGTATATCTGTATCTATCTCTACATCAATATCTATATATGTACATGCTATAACTATAATTCTTATGTATATGCATGTCTATATGCTATTCTTTGGATGTATATCATGCAAGCCTAGCTGCATTGTATCCTCTTTGTTTGTCACCTGAGTAAACCAAGAAGCTGAAGAACAAAGTGAGCAGTACTTTGCCACATCATTACTACACAGCGCAGCACTCTACTGCACACAGGGCTTGACTGCATGGCGCTTCAAATCAACTGTCAGAGTTTGGAGAGCAGTCAGTGGCAAGGTTGACAGTCAGGTGCACTGAAAGTTTCAGTTGTGGACTGACCGCAAAGCGCTCTTTGTGCTTATCTTCATTGGAGATGTAGATGAGGAATGGTACAATGGTTGGATGGCGCTGCATCAGTTGCACCACAAAGTTGAGGCTCAGATGCACACCCTCACAGACCAGGCTCTCATGGCGAGCTGCGCAGCTGCTGATCAGCCGGTCCAAGGACTCCATCACCATCTCACTCTGTGCTTTGTAACCCTGCAAGTCACCAGATAAAACTTGGATCAGACACACGCTGTCACGGCAGAGGCTTTCACGACCTGACCTGCAGGCTACCAGACAACACCAAACTCAGATGCACAACCTCACAGACCAGGATCCCATGCCCTGCTGCACAGCTGCTGATCAGCCGGTCCAAGGATTCCATCTCCATCTACTCTGTGCTTTGTAACCCTATATGCCACAAGACAGCAGTCATCTCAATCGCATTCTGTCACAGCATAGGCTCATGTGTTGCCCTGTGCTCTGTAATACTGAAAACTATCAGACAATGTCGGGACGGATGCACACCCCCACAGACCAGGCTCTGGTGGTGTGCTGCGCAGCTGCTGATCAGCCGGTCCAAGGACTTCATCACCATGTCCTTCTGTACTTTGTGACCCTGAACACAGTAAGGCAACTTCCAGCTCAGATGCACACTGCCAAGGGAGAAGGCGCTTAAAATGCATTGTGCAGCTGCTGATCAGCCGTTCCAAGGCTTTAACCATCTCAATTTGCGCTTTGTAACCCTGAGAACCACAAGCAGACCCCTGCTCCAGTTGCACGCTGTCAAAGCGTATGCTTTTGTCTTGCTCTGTGCTTTGCAAATCTGATTGCCATAGGACAACGATTGGCTGAAACACAAATTGCCAGGCAAAGGCGATTGTGATGTGCTGCGCATTTGCTGACCAGCCGGTATGGGGACTCCATCAGCATCTCCTTTTTTGCTTTGTAACATCATAAGACAGAAGCGGGATCTGCAGCAGCATGCCACTTGTCCCATTCATCACCAGTTTTGCATTTGCAGGACTGCAGAAGTGCACTGACTCCTGGGCTGCCTCTCTAGACAGAGGCTCATTTTTGACGCCTAACGGCGTAGACTTTTCTTTTCTTTTGCATTTATGTACTGATGGCCAGACGTTGACATTGTCTTGGAAACTACACACCTCAAGGTTCACTGCTTTTCGAGGAAGTTGTTCCAGGTACACATGTGTAATGTTCGCAATCAAGATCATAAAGCGGACATCAATGTTCACTTTTGGGGACCATACTCTGCAAGGCTCGAAGCAAGAAGCATCACCTTGACAGCCCTCTTTTTGGCATCCCAGCGGGTGCTGGACTCAGTTGTTGAGCTGCCATAGCTTGTTGAAGGCATGCTGTCCTGTCCTGAGCTTGACACCTGAATATGGTCGCCTGCCTGTAACACATTATTGGTTTTATCTGTTGTGGTGTGAAAGTCAGTGAGCAACGCGTGCAGCAGTTGCAGACAGGACTGCTGATTCGAAACGGCTAAACAGCACAATATTGTTGCGTGACTTATCTACAACAAGCTTGTTATCTTGTGAAGAGCTGACACAGACGTCACGATACAAAACAGGGTGTGTTTACACAGGTCTAGACTTGATCATCAGCACATATGGAGTGACAGACAATAAGTCCCCTGGTGGGTGGAGGCCTACAGCAGGGGGTTACTATCCTCCTCAGCAAAGATGATAAAGAAATGTTGCATTATCACAAACAGCGAGCAAGATCAAGGAACAAGCAAAGATGTGGTAGTGCGAGCAGGGGCGCTGAGGGTTTGGAAGGGTCTTGCGATCAGTTTTGCTCACCTGATAGGTAGAGGCCCACAGCAGGGGATTCTTGTCCTCCTCTGCAAAGCTGCGCAGCATGTGGCGGATGTTGTCTGTGCTCAGCACGGTTGTGATGCCCAGACGGGCAGCCAGCAACCCTGCCAGCGTGCTTTTGCCTGTGCCACTTGTGCCAGCCAACAATACTGCTACACTGCTCCTCTGCTCCTGAATGCTGCAGCAGGCAGAGATAGAAATGAGTAAGCAAGTTTGGAACCCATGACCTCTGTTGAAAGCGGCGTGATGCTCAAGCGGGCTGTGGCCAAGCCTGCCAGGCTGTGTGTGCCTGTGCCGCTGCTTCCAGCCAGCAACACTGCCACACGATTCCTCTGCTCTTGAATGCTGCAGCAGGCAACACTTGTTTCGTTTTGTCAGTGACTGAGCAGGCAGGCTTTGAACTCACGACCTCTGCTGAAAATGCTTTCGCCTATCCCACTTGTGCCAGCCAGCAACACTGCCACACTGCCACACTGCTCCTCTGCTCTTGCTGCAACAGGTAAAGATGAAATTGAAGTGTGTGCAGGCAGGCTTTGACACATGACTTGCTCTGAACAAGCTGTGATGCCCAAGCGGGCAGCCAGCAAGCCTGCCAGAGTGCTTTTGCCTGTGCCGCTTGTGCCAGCCAGCAACACTGCTACACTGCTCCTGATTGCTGCAGCAGGCAAAAGTACTGGTCGCATTTACGCAAGCAGCCCTTTGATCATGGTGTCTGTTGAAAGCGCTGTGATGCCCAAGCAGGCAGCCAGCAAGCCTGCCAGAATGCGTATGCCTGCGCCACTGATGCCAGCTAACAAGATTGCCGTGCTGCTTCTCTGCTCCTGAATACTGCAGCAGGCAAAAGGCAGGAGTGAGCAGGCTTTGGACTCATGACTTGTTCTGAGCAGGCTGTGATGCCCAAGCGGGCAGCTAGCAAGCCTGCCAGCATGTGAGTGTGATGATTTGAGCACAGGGTGACCTGACTAATTGCAGGCATTCCTGAGGTCTTGCACCCTGTGGGCATCTCTGTGTAAGCCATCACTGCCATGCATATGGAAGTTGGAACCTGAGAACAGGGGTGACCTAGTTACCTGCAGGCATTCCTGAGATCTTGGACCTCTGCAGGTTTCTCTGTGTAGGCCTCAAGCTGTTGCACCACCAGCTGCTCAAACTCCTGCCGGCACAGGGCTATAGCCCCAGCTGTACCTGCACCCAGCCATTATGAGCTCTTGTCAAGATCATGAATTGGTGACATAAACAGCTACAAAGGTCACTTTGATCTCTGCAGGCTTCACAGTGTAGGCTTCCAGCTGCTTTCACCACCAGCTGCTCAAACTCCTGCCAGCACAGCGCTGTAGCCCCACCTGTACCTGCATCCATTTGAACTTGCAGTTAGACAGTTTGTAGGAGTTCATTACTCAGCAGTCCTGCAAACAGCCTCAGGCAGTACCGGCTGCAAAATCTTTGCCCCTGCCAGCCAAAATTCATGTGGGTTTCCCTGCCTACAACAACTTGGCGGAGTGCTCCTGAATGAAGCGCTGATTGTGTCGTTACAAATTGTCCTGCTGACACGAGCATGGAGCTGCATTTGGGCTTAGCAGCAATTGCTTTCGTGGAGGACGTGATGAAGTGAAAGCAAACATGATGATGTGAAAGCAAATTGATTTATGGCATATCACTGTAATGCAATGCGATGCAATGCAAAATGAGGTCAGCACTCAAGCCAGAAACAAAAAGATTCCGTGTGGGTGTGCCCAGCAGCATCTGACCTTGTTGCAGCCTTGACTGCAATGGATGCATAGACTGAGGTAGAGCCTGATGACCTGTTCCATTGAGCTCATCATCCAAAGCTCTATATGTGCGCTCACTCACCTAGAGAGCCAGGCAGTTGTGTTTTTATTGTAAAACCACTGGGGAATTGATAGAGATGACAGGCTGTGCAGCAGGGATGTTGCAGTGCTAAAAGAGCAGTGACATAGGTGATGGACGATGCACTTGTGGGAAGCTTACATGTTCAGCAAGGAGATGACACAAGTGACAGGCTTTGCAGTGTTGGTGATTTTGTAGGGCTGTCAGAAAGGTGACAGAGGTGACAGGCTGTGCTACAGACCTTGTGAGCTGTACGTGACTTGCAGCCCATGAGCTGGAGTGTACTGCGCAGCATGCTTTTGGTATATCTAGCTCTGTGGGGTTTGTAGTTGCTGCCAGCCTGCACCGCGGGTGGACTTCCACCATCCGTGACTAGGAGCACCGCGACATTGACAGCGTCCGAGCTTGAAGGCTTGGACGTATCTGCCATTGACAGGCTCTTTTCGTTCGTTCACCGTCTGTGAGCTAGCTTTGTCACCTCAGGACAAGCAAATGAATCTATAAAGATGCGCTCAAGAAGCGATTAATGCCGCGTCTGCCGGGCTAATGCAGCTGCGTAGAGTTTGCTGTCTCGAACGTCGAGCGGGCCATAGTCTTGTCAGTGCGCGGGCAAGTCAACGCACACCGATTCTCCAAGGATTGCTGAAAGAGACCTGGTCTCCTCTGCCGGTTGATCGCTTGCATCGTATAGCTCATGCGCGCGGTTGCGACACTCGCGATGAAGGCACTTTTGCGGAACGCACGCACAGACAGCATTTCGTGTTGATGGTCTCGGAGCGTGCCCTGACTCATCCTGCAAGGTATAGTCATCTGCTCTGGAGCGCGAAAATCTGAGTCTCTCTTCAGAACGTCAACTCGTCATTTGCGCTTGGTGGTGGCGTTTGGGCTAGCAAAGGCTGGCGAGTATTGCCAGACACGAGACGTCAGGGACACTTAGGCCGCACGCCGCGCCGATGGGGGTCAGCCCGTATGCTGCCATCAGCAAAGATCGTTGCCGGAACTGCCGCATCTGCACTGGTTTTGGCAGACAAGTGCCGTCTGATCAGCGCACTGAGCCAACCGCGTTGATTGGCAGCAGTCTACGTGAAGACAGCGCAAAGGTATATCTCTGTGCCTCGAAGTTTCCTGCTTGCAGACGGCTGCGACGCCTACAGTCCCTCGAAATCAGCTCCATGACCAAACAACCATCGAAGCAAACATTCTATGCAGCTGCATTGCATATTTTGAGCGTCTTTTGTTGCTGCAGCAATACATATCTGCGATACATTCCAATGCCCTTGGAGGCAATAATTCCAGAGGCCCTGTCTACAACCTGGAGGTGAGCTCATCTCATCATGCTTCTCCTCTGACTCATGATGCCATAGACCAATGCTTCTGGCATCTGCTACTCGACGTTTATGCTGCATACTAGAAGCCAGTTGCAGATCTGTGAGACCTGTCACCTGTGTCAGTTTCTCTTTTTAAGCAGTCTAGTGCATGGGCATGCCATGCAGGGATCATTTGGGATGCAGCGACAGTCCATGCGGCCAAACTCTGCCAGTTTTAGGTAAGCTGCTAGATTGCGTTGTTTCTGTTCCGTGCGCCTTCTTGAGCCATCTTGATGTTCTGCATGCTTGCCTGACCTTCCTTCTCATCTCTTTTGCTGAGACATTTCACAAATGTCAGCTGCCTCAGCGTCTGCAAAACATCACAGCAGCAGCAGCAGCATAATTCTAAGTAGTAGCATGGGTAGGCAAAGGCTGGAACAACAGAGGTGGCTACTGTTTCTATGCTTGATGCATATACCTCATTACAAAATGTACATGAGGTGTGAAGCAAGCCTGCTTGAAGTCAACAGCAGGCCTCTTGACAGCAGCATTCAATGCTATCTGGCCGACTTTTGTCAAGAGTCGCCAAAACGATAACAGCCAGCTGAAAGTGGATGTTGCAGCAACTCAGTCAGCTAATCTTGCAAGCTTGCAGCCGGAAAACATAACATGCTGTTCAGCACTGCAGCCGTGCATAGTCAGTGCTCCAGCAAGCGCATTAGTTGTGGGTGCACTCAATCAATCAATCATGGAAGCATGCAGCTTATGAAGCCAAGATGCTGTGCAGCTCTGCAGTCTTGCAAAGTCAGGGGCCCAGGTGCTCGTCACTTGATGGGCGTACTGGGCAACTTGTTGTGCATCTCATTTTCCTGGTTTGTCAGCTAAAACAAGATTTCAGGACAGTCAGCCCTTTACACTGCTGACCATCCACGACCACAATTTGCAGCTTTGCAGCTTTCCTTTTTGAGACCAGCTGCATCGATTTCTGTCGTCATCACGCTACATTGGCTGTGGTCTCTGCTACTCACTGCCATTTAGTGATTCGTTCCACTGAGCGCCATGAGCCACATCTTGAGCAGAAGATAGCAGGCCAGGGCAAACAACATTGCCGCAACAGCCTTGTCAGCTTCACTGCAAAGTCTGGCAACATAAGCTCAGTACATGCAGCTCAACATGCTGTTGATCGCCTGCCGCTATCAGCAATGCGGGAGGAACAACAGCTACCTGTAAGGGACTTATGAGCCAGTGCTGATGCAGCAGCATGTACCTGTATATGCTTCAGCCATCAAGGCTTTCAGGTCTAGGGCTGTGCAGGTCACTCATGCAGACACACAGATGTCAATCCGATCAAGGCAGAACTCAAAACAGCCTCAGCCTTGAAAAGTAGTATGTGAAGCACAGCTTTCCCAAACACATACAGAAGCTGCTTCTAGGCAGGAGGCGCAGCTTGTTTTCAGGAGGGTGCAGCATTGTGCAACTCTGGGTGCACTATTGTGCAATTCTGTCTTGTGTTGTTTCACAACAAAGGGTGTCAATGTAGCTTGCGCCAGATCAACATAGAGTGCCTTTCAAAAGCATAGGCACAAGACAGGCGCAACTGCAAGCTGGAAAGACTTGCGCTAGAGGTGCGAAAGCTTCAGTGGTATTATGGGCAGCTTTGCAACCTCAACGCGGAGCTCACAACACCTTAGGGAATTTTGTGCAGGACCACTCAGCTGCCAAACAAATGATCTGTGGACAGGCTGACTTGCTGAGGGAGCAATCTGCTTGTGATTCTGATCAGAAAGTCCACACACATCCTGCAAATTTACATAGCAAGGGCAGGCCAGCAGAAATACATTTTTTGGGCTAGAGGATGGCATGGTTTTGTTGGATCGCCATTCGACCCTGACGCTCCGTTTATTTGCATGCAGTTTCCCAAAGCAGATACAGAGACCAAAATCAGGCAAGGGCAAGAGCCCTGGTCCAGGCGCATACCGCCTCAAAAACGACCTGGGGCCTCAATTCAACAGCAGCAAGCTGAGTGCGCCACACATCAGCTTTCCTATTGCGCCCAAGGACCAGTCAGACAAGGTGAATTTTGATCATGGAGCAAAACAGTGATGTGGTCTGTCTGCATCATGCAGCATTGCAACACTGCATGGTAGCATTGTGTGGCAATCCTAATCAGATTCTTGTGCCCAAGGGCAAATCAGACAAGGTGAATATGCTGATTTGTAGTGACTGAGCAGGACAGTCTTGTGCAGCAGTAGTAATCAGCTTTGTCAAGATTCCTGAGGACCAGTGACTGCAGACTGTCTGCACATTTCCTGCACCTTGACAGCACCGTTGTACCACAGCAGCATCATCATTTTGCTGCCTTGCACTGCCGCCTGACTGTAATCCATTTGACGCCCAAACAAGCCAGCAGGTCTAGACATGTCTTATACATGGAAGCAGTGATAGGGGTCTGATGAAAAACATTAGCGTCATTATGCTTCAGCATAAGGGCATTGAAAACAATGCAAACTCAAAGATGTCAGCAAACAGCATCTTTGATTTGGTAAGTGATGCACTGCAGGTCTATTCAGGGCTGGCATCAGAGGCAGCCTTTATTGGAAAGGAGTCCCCTGGGCCTCAGGCATACGACCAGCACGGCTCAGCAATGGGCAGACAGGTCAGTCCACTTGCTGTTTGCCTACGCAGCATGCCCTCTGCCTTGTACGCAATCGATCCAGTCAAAATACGCCAATTTGTGGGTTCGGGGTGTGTTCAGCTTAAACAGGCATGGTCATATTGTGGCAGACAATCAAAATTTAGACCTTAGCAGCGCTCACTAGGCTTTGTGAGGATGCTGATCAAACGCTAGATAGCTTAGACCTCTTGAGCCATGAGCTGCAGGCACTGTCATCAAGAGGTGATGTGTCAGAGCTCTGGATGTTTGATTATGCTGTATGAAGGCCAGAGGTTTACAGCCTTTCAGTTTTGAGCTGCAAGCACCTGTAGAACCAAAGTAGCAAGTACGTCAATCATGGTGATAATGATTTTTTGATTTTTTGTAGGCACTTTCAGCAAGAAGCAATGCACCAGAGTGCCGCATTGGGTCAGCAGGCCGCTTCAAGAAGCTGCGTGAAGGGGAGTTTGGCACAGCCCTGTTCAAGGGCAGAGGCAGCGTAGGGTCCCAGGAAGTGTCCACAAAGCCCTCCTTGCCTTCGTATAGCCTTGGCGCATCAACTAGGGATCAGATGTACAAGGTGAAATCAAAATTGTGACTATATGCCCGTGACTGTCATGAGTCATGTATCAACTGAAGCACATAGGGCCCCGAGAGGTGTTGACAAAGCCCTTCTTGCCCTGCTACAGCCTTGATAGATCAAGTAGAACAACTTCCAATTGCATCTCGTGTCCATGAGAAAGGCAATTCACTGAAGGTGCTGTTGCTGCATGAACCCGCATTACTGATCATTGACTCAGGGCTGGGTGCAGCCTCAACCAGGGAGCAGATGTACAAGGTAGGATGCGATTGCCTGTCATGTCAACAACTTAGGTGATGTATCTAAGGTGCTGTTGCTGCATGCGCCCACAACACTGATTATTCATTCAGCGCACGAAGTCATACCATCCTTGAGTCATGCATCTAGACATTGTCATTTCTCCTTGCAGGCATTTCAGACCCACAAGCATGAACTGCCAGAACCATTGAAGGGACTCATGGGTCCTGACCCCCACACCTAGTTGACAATCGTCAACAATGGTGTATTTCAGAAAATTTCCCCCTCAACGGACTCACTAGACTACAAGCAATGACAGGGTTGTTGCTATCTGCTGGCATTTTTGACCCAAAGGCATGAGAAGACAGGGATGTTGAGGGGGCTTGGTGGCTCTTGGTACCCACACTGCATTTCGCTCCGCAGCGGGGGACCCCAAAGGTCTTTCCCCAATAAAGATACTTACCATACAAACAAAATCATTGTGATTTCTGTCTGCAGGCCTTCTTGACCCACAGGCATGAGAAGACAGGGGTGTTGGGGGGGCTTGTGGGGCCTGGCCCCCACACTGCAGTTCCCCGCAGCAGCCTGGGACCTCAAAGGGCTTCACTCCACACCTCAGGATCCCGATGGAGCTTTAGTCAAAGCAAGGTGTGTCTTGCTCAATGGTGTTTGTCTATTCGCCAATCGTGTTGTGGTATTTAAGAAAACACTCTGCTGTGGTGATTGTTACTGCGTCGTGCTCTGCTGTTGTGACAGAGGCTCACGCTATGACCCCTGGAGGCATAGACTCTTCTTTTCTTTTCTGTCTTTCATGACGTGTGGAAACAGTGCCTATTTTCAGCAGGGTGCAAGACTCTACTGTATGCATTTGAAGGGCATTGTCATCTTGCCTGGTGTCACCTGCTGCTCATTCGGCTCACAAACAACAAATTGCTCCTAGGCATTGCCTACATAACGGTTGAAAGTCCTTACTGAGCTCTCTTGAACAATCTTGCCTACAATTCATTGTTCTTGCCTGCTTTGTTGTTTATTTTTGATGTTTTGGTCGTGACTAATCAATATATTGTGTCAATGATCAGTCACAGAGATGTTGCTGACAAGCTTTTAATTGCAGCGTATGGGCCCTGCCAATGGAGAGGATACACCAGGACCTGGAACATATTGTGTATAGAGCGTGCCCCATAAATATCCACGTGACTATACATATATATCAAACAACAGATGGTCTTGCTGTTGTGCACCACATAGTCAGTGTTTTTGCTGCTCGCGTCTTCCTCACCGTACATGTACAACCCTTTTTCTTGCAGCATACATGAGTAAATAGGCAGTCTTCCTGTCTTCCTGCCCTGCTGTATGGTAGTGTGCACAAGTGTGTCACATGCAGTGTTTCTACAATCACTCACCAACAGTGCGAGCGAGGCGTCGACTTACGCCTAGACTCTGAGAGCGGATAGGCCACCTGTGGCAGATGTACAGTGACGCTAAATATGCACCCAAACACCTGTGCAGAGTGCAATCTACACTTGAGCCATTACCTCAATGCAAAGACTGTCAGGTTGTGCAGAGTTGCTCACATTGCCTCACAGTTTGTCAGCGTCTCACTGCTGTCTACTCACCACATCAGCTACAGCAACCCATCTACATGAACGCTATGACAAGTGCAAGTTTCACTAATCAGACGCACACAATCAGTGGTTCCAGCAAGTATGGCACTGCATGTCATATTGACATATAGTGCATTGCAGGACAGTGTTTGACTTTGCCAATACAGTGCATGCTGAGACAGAGACCTAGCCCGCATCAAGTTGCGCGGGCACAGCTGAGGGCACGTGCTGCTGTTTACAAGGGCCGAAACTGGCGTTTGCTGCAAGTAACAGGGCAAACACAGACACGCCCTCAAGCTCAAGCCTCTGCAAAACAAAGTTACATTCAAGTTGATGCATGCCAGAGACTTGCATGCTTAAAAGACCTTTGAGCCTCCTACCTTCAAGCTTCTACTCTTGATCAAAGGACATCAATCACCATCAGATGTATCCAACATCGCACAAAGAAGCTGCATGTCATGCTATTGTCCCAAAAGTGTGCACATGCCTCATTTGACATTCCTTCAGCTTCCGGTGCAAACCTGGTCCTGCTCGACAATCGACCCTTGCGCAAGCATCTTTTGATCGTCGCTCCTAGCGAGTAGGGCTGGTTCATATTTGTTGCAAAATCGGCAGCAGTGCGAGCTCTGCTGCTTGCAAGGGCCCCAATGGGCGCCTCAAACCCACAAGCCACAAAGCCAAGTCCTGACCAGGCTCAGCTTGAGGACTTGTATCGTGTCAGACAAAGCGCACAGCCTGACACCAGCCTCGCCCAGACGTCGCAAGCATACATTCCGCCACAACCCGGAATACAGGCTACGCAAACTTTTTTTGACCCGGCACCCCCTCCACCTGCATGGGCTGGGCCCGCGCCGATAGCTCATGGCTTTTCTGTTGGTGCCATAAATACCACACAGCCGTTGTATTGTCCAGCACAGCAGGTCCGTGGACACATTTGCTTGCTGTCTTCAGCTCTCCAAAATTTCTCTTACTGTCTTCCTTCGAGGCACCACGTGCTCAAATGCAATGCAGGTCTATCCAGTATTCCTTGGCGCTAGAGTTGGTCATGATCCTATATTACTGCACTGTGGAAGCTGTAACTATCAGGGCATGTCTGTTATAAGGTAAACTTCAGGGATGCTTGGCACGCCATTGCTTTGTATCTGCTTTCTGGATTTACTTGAGCTTCAACAGCCATGCATGCACATGATGATGAAAGCAACATGCATCGGGACAGATCTTGCTTATTGCTTCTATCTTGTGACAGCCACAACATACATGCTCATGCAGACATACATGCTCATGCAGACATACAAGAGGCTGGGCGCATGGCATGTGGACAATTATGACACTTGGTATAGGATACTTGTTTCCTGTGGCCATGGACAGCAATCACTTTTGTCCGCAGTGTGGCAAACACGTGGCTGTAGCAAAGCTGATGTGATGCTTCTGTACAGCCAGTTGCTTATGCCATTTGTAGCTGCCAACCATGCACATAGCCCGCAGTGCAGCAACATCAGTTGAAGTATTCCTGACTGACGGTGGTGTCTGCATCAGCCGTCTATCTACGCCCAAAAGTGCTGCTCCATGTCAATGGTGTCATGAGTCATACCTACCGAAAGTCTCTGTCCAATAATGATCAATGTTATCAATGACCATGTTTAACATGTATCCACTTAAGTAAGGTATGTGTATAGTGGCAATTTGCAGGTAGCCAAGTAGCCTTGTGCGTGCATAGCATTGTTGCAAAACAATCATGTTATAATCTTGATCAAGTCAACTTTTGGGGTCAAACACAAGACGTTTGATATAGGGGTTCAGGCTGTTTCTGCCGCAGATGCAGGGACAAAATGTAATTCATGTAAGAGCAAAGCTGAACAGAACATATGGGGGAGGTAAAAAATCTGTGGCTCACCACCCTCTCTGATCGTAGATGTCAGGAAGCTTGAGTCAAGCAAACTGGAGGAAACTGCTCTAGAGATCTGTCTGAACGTCAGTGCGACTACTGCAATTTATCACACAGCAGCCAGCTGTGAGACACAACATTTCATTACAACCAGAACTTCCCGCACGTCGCTGATAGTTTTGCAAACATGGTGTCGAACACAAATGCCGGCGATGCAGCAGCTCCTCAGGCCGGCAACCAGCCATTGTCAGGTAGTATGAACCCCGGTCCCGTCATCAGCAAAGCCAACACACAGGCAGGCAATCACCCAACAGAATCCAGCGGGTACCCGATTCCCAAGACCGTTCAGCCAGACCGCGCAGTGGAGGGAACAAACCGAGAGATTGATCACAACGCTGATTTGACCAAAGAGACCGGCAAGGCATTCACCAAGGGTAAGGTTGAGGGAGAGGCATCAGGCGAGAAGCATTTGGACAGCGACTTGAACAAGCAGCAGTTGCCAAAGGGCGCGGCTGAGCTCAAACAGGTCAACTTGCCAGGCCCCAGGGCTCTGTGCCTGCATATCATCTTCAAACTGCGTGCATGCACATGGAGCCCTAACATAGCAAAATTCCCTTGCCCCGCCATCAGGCTTTGCAGATGAGTTACAGAAGCAGATCTTGTGACTTATTCTGATAGTCATGCTCTATGTCATTGCAGGAGGTGCTGAAGGACAACCCCAACTCTGCTTCCAACCGCGCATGAGGACAATGCATGCTGAAGCTGCAGCCGAACCATTAAGGGACCTACATAAGACAGCAACACTCATGGGGAACACAGCATACCGCATGCTGCAGCAGCTTGGCATCACAAATGTGCAGTGGCGTGCAGTACCATATGGCAGGATGTGTCCTGTTTTTGCCATTTGATTCATGTCTTCTTTGCTTGACAATGTACAATGAATTCATTCAAAGCGCCAGCTCCCCAAGAGTGCATGGAACAGCTTCTACAGCTCAAAGATTCGCATGCACTGTGGATGTGCACAGCGCTGCTTGCTCATGCATTGCCGTGACAGCATAGATGCTTCCATGGTGTATCAGGATGTGCAACAGGACAGCTTGTCTGAACATTTGAGCTCATCATTTGTCTGGTACCACTGGTGACCACAACGCTATGCTGCAATCGTTGGTTTCAAACAGTAAGGCATCAAACACTGCAGCAAGTAGCCTGATACTGTGCTGGCAGTACTAGCACATTCCTAATAATCCAAAAAAGGATTGGTAAATAGCACACCTTCAATGCCAGAGAGCAGTGTCGACGCTAGGGGCAGGCAAATGCAAGCGCCAGACAGGTCGAAAGTAATCCATCCAAGTGTTTAATGCTTATTGCCGCTAATTTAGCAGTGTACAGCGCCATTAGATGATAAAATCGTATCTGGTCTGACGCTACGTTTTGCAGCGCGAAAATGGAGTTGTGGTGGAAGGCACACAGCAGATTGTTTTGTCAGGAGTCCACGTGGTCACGAGGTAGCTAAACAGCTGATTAGTCAGTCACAGGGGGCAGTCAGGAGCCAAGCCAAAACAACACTCTCCAGATCGCAGAAAAGAGATCAGCGGGGCTTACTTTTGTGTGGTCGATGTGCAAGAGGCTTCTAGTACAACCAGCGACTTTGTACACATAAACGCATTGCTTCGCAAGGAACAAGGCACGCAAGCTGGCTTGGAAACAGCACATCAGAACGAGCAGAGCTGTTTTGCGTGCACGGCAATGCAACTGTGCAATGCTTAGCGACTTCTTGGAGCAGCGTCTCGAGCAGTGTCACTCCTCTGCCAGGGCTCAGGGCCAACACTCATCGCCAAATTGGCTTTGCCGCCCAAAGTTGCTCGAGAAGTGGTTCAGTAGAAAGTGGAGCAACTCAAATGACCCTAGCAGTCCAGAACGATCTTGCGAATCATGATCCCGCCGCGGCCTACAGCATGCGCGGCCAGCTGGTGCCCACATTCTTGACAGCAGAAGTCGCACAAGCAGCGCAAGAAGGGCAGCTAGCTCGGGTCTGCAAGTGGCTCAACGAGGCAGGTCCTGTGGACGCCAGGGACGTCTTCCAATTCAGCTTGTTGCATCTTGCAGCCGGCGCAGGCCAAGTGCTGGTCGTGCGCGAGCTGATCAAGCGTGGTGCTAGCTTAGACGTGAGCTTCGGCGAGTTTTGATGACTTGACTGGCAGTCTGCTGACTTGATTAGAGCCTGTTGAGTCCCTCCACCAGTCTGCAGCCTTGTCATTGTCTTTTGCAGGACAGACTACCAGATGCACTTTATGCACAAGGCAGAACAGCCTTGCATAGAGCATGCGAGGAGGTGAGAACAACTGCTTTCTGGCCGGATGTGATCATACCGCCTTCTCACGCCTCTCTGACACAGAATGTTTGCATAGGGCCATGTTGAGGTTGTTGAGGCACTTGTAGCAGCTGGAGCCAACACGCAGCTGTGTGCTGCCACCTGCGCTCTGCAGAAGCAGGTACTTTCCTGTCCTTTGCAAGGCTGGACGTGCAAACTTGATGTCGTCAACTAGAATGCTTGCTTTTGTTAAGAACCACTTTTTGCATTTAGCATTGTTGATGTGCAATGCTTGCAGGCAAGGCCAGGACGCAGGTGTAGAATAGCTCTATGTCATCAGCCAGCAGCCATCTCTTCTGTCCCGAAAGTCAAATCAGCTAGTGACTTCTGCAAGAGCAGCATTGTCAGGTATTGTCAGATGGCATCACTGGCCTTGAATAGGTGGTGCCTTGTGAACAATTGCACCCACAGAGTTTGTGATGTTACAGGTTGGCATTGGAGCAGCCCAACTGGTCACCAGCCAACCATGCCATGTGGCCCAGCAGGTTTAAGGTGCAGTTTCTTCATCCTGACGTTCTTCATGCAAAACATGCCATCTGGTGATTTTGCTTGTGCTTATGTCATACCATGCAAACAGTGAAAGAAAACCTTTGGGTCGGTATGCAAAGGCAGCCTTAAAACTGTTTCGTCTGCGTCAAACTGAGCCTTTGATTCTTCATGCAAAGCATGGCAATTCTGCGCAGCAGTTGACTGTATGTCACAGGGTCAATGTGCAAAGCTGGGTCTCGGATGACTGACTCCACAGTGTGTATGTTGCTGTGTGGTGGCAAAGTTTCAGCCTGTTACGTCCCCTCATGTTCATGCTTCTCTGCTGCAGGCTGCTATACAGCTGTTGCTGTTCATTTTGGCAAGACACAAGCACAGCAATAAAGAGAATGAGAGCGTAGTCCAGTATTGCCCCTTCTCCAGCTTCTCTCTGACCAGGCGCTCCTCAAAAGCCAGTGCAAAGTCAAATGAAGCCAACAAACAAACGGCAAGCGCGCTTCCACTTGATTGGGACACTTTGCAAGAGGTCATAGCCAGGCTTGCATATCCTGTCAGTCAATGGTGTGACGTCCCCAAGCCAATAGATGTTGCCCTACCCAACAAAAGCAGCAGGAAAAGAAGACCCTGATGGTTGCCTTGCACAACTACAAAACCAAGGCTTGACCATCTAATTATCAGATTGCCCACATTCAGGCCACTCCCAGCCAATAAGCCAATTTGATCAGCACCAAGGTTGATGCACTAATATTGATTATAGATCTGAGGCCTTGAGGTGCAGCTGGTCAAATGCGCTCTCTGTCAGCACTGCGTAGGGCAGTAGAATGATGCCCCCTTGTGCCCGCCATGTATCATAACTCTAGTTGTAGACTGTTGCTCATTGCTTGTAGCTGCTTCTCTTACTTTGTTTGCATACTGTCCGACTCATGATGCTTTTGTAGTGCCTTGAAGACTTTCCATTTTTGATGTTTCCTCTGATGTTTATGTTGCACTTCCTTTTCACTTCTGTATGAGAGTTCTGTAGCGAAATGAGATAGAGTCAGCAGAGTTGATAGTGTAGTTCGAGATGATTAGAGACTCACAATGTGGCGTGTGCCAGGTTGCAGGAGTGATCACTGCATTGTTGCAGCTGAAGGATTGCTGTACACAAAGCTTTGTTGTCAATGATGGCAATGTATGTGGGCCTACACAGGTCACACTGGCAAGTGCTGGTCCCATTTGCATGCATAAATTCAGAGGTCGTTGCACCAGTGTTCACCTCAACTTGTATTGCATGTGCGCTTGGCAATATGCAGCCACCTTTCCCTCTACTGCATCAATGCCATCGAGCAACCTTTGCCATGATGCCACTGTGACTTGCACCAGAGCTGACCACGAAAATATCACAAACCAAGGGTTTATGCAACCTCAAAGGCCTTTGATCTGTACAGCCATCAGACTGATGCCACTGTAACTGCTAGTCTTTGCAGTCTGCAACATTCAGATGCGTAAGCATTCTTATGCTGATGAGGCTGGAGTGAATCTCATCAGCTATGAAGCATTTCCACACTGAACACGTGCTGCATGGCCAGGACAAAGGCCACGTGTTGTTTACAATAACATTACTAGCTTTGCGATCTGATTGCTAGCGGTAATCACGCTACGCCTGAGCCATTCTAGCTATTGCAGACAACTCCTGTTGACAGCAGCTGTCTTGCTTTTACATGCTGTTGTTCAGCCTTGGTTGAGTTTCAAACTGATCAATGTTGTGTTCGACTGGGGTCTGCATGCGGTCATCTGCAGCGTTTTGTGCATGACTGGATCTGTTGAAATCAAACAACAACCTTCCCATTGCTGCCTCTTCACAAAGAGGCTCCGGCTACGACGCCGTTGACGTAGACTTTTCATTTCTGCTGACAACCAGCTGAAATGACTTTTGAGCAGCCAAAATAGCTCCCAAGCTTTCCATGGCACCTGACTCCACAGCAATGATGCTTGATGTTCACTGAGTCTCATCAGCAGGCTGTGCAATTGAAGGCACAGGCTGATTGCCGTTTCCAATTGACTCTGCCGGTGCATTAGCAGCGCCCCACCGAGTGCTCTACCCATTGTCTGCTGCGGTTCAATTGTGCGTCATGTTTTCCCAGATGCTATCCAAGCGTTTCTCATGCTGCCTGAATTCCAGCGCAGCAAAGGCCGCTTTGACAGCAGCCCTTGTGGTATCTGAGGGCGACTGCAGCGACAACTGACTGAACGGAAATGTCAATGGGGGCAACTGAACATCTGTCTGTATGGTGACTAATTTCTTGCTGAGGCGAGCTGCCTGCACACCTTCTTCGCTTGTGAGGGCGGCTCTTGTGGCCTGCACAGCACATACACCATTGCTTGCATCAAGGCACCCCAGTGACCATGCTCGGAGCAGCTTGACACATGCCGTCTGTAAATGTAGGAATACACGGAAATCGCAGTAACTCTCAATATGTGCGTACAACTTCTCAGACTGTACATACAAAAGAGCAACACGCCCTCAATTTGCGTCCAATAATCAACAGCATCAAGGCCAAACAAGCAAGGCTGCAGTATGATGCTGAGCAAACAAGGCGGATCAAATCCTGGTTCTGAAACGCTAAGCCTTATGCCCCACGGCACGCATGCCTCAAAATTCAGTATTACAAAGAATGGCGAACGCCACAAGTGCCTACCTTTGCCTTCTCTGTGTCTGCATTTGCCAAGACGCCTTCCAGATCTTGGTGAGATTTTACCAGGGCTTGCGCTCGTTTGGGGCCGATGCCGCGCACTCCAGGAATGTTGTCTGCAGAGTCCCCAGCTAGAGCCAGCAAATCTGCAAACTGTAGGCAACTTTGAGGCGAGACTTAGACTGCAAACTTCAGCAAACACACAACATGATTCTGGCGTGGTTTCACAAGTGCTTTGTGCCCTCCTGGTATGTTGTCTGCAGGGGACCCACTCAGCGCCAACAAGTTTGCAGACTGTAAGGACTAACTAATGCACTAGGTGCAGCACTGCATGTTGCCAAATTGCAAGCAAGCGGCGCATGCTTATGGCACCTGGATTGGCTGTAAACTCTGGTCCTGCCACATTCTTGCAGACCCCAGATATTATATCAACGCGCTTGTGGTATACAAGGTATAGACATTGCATGCTGATGTTTCCTGACTGGGCTGCACATCCTGTATCAGATGTTCATTCCTGCAAGGTCATGGCATGCACTGGAGCAAGCATCGCCAAGACTGCAATGACAGCATCTCAAGACAAACTTGCAAAAGCATGAGACATGCAAAAAGCAAGAGGGACTGGGAAACAAAACTGCTGAAAGATGAAGATGAATTGAGGAAAGCAGGAGCCAGCTGTGATATACAAAGTTGGCTGCCTGATGTCAAACTTTGCACGCCTAACTGTGCAGTGCCACACCACAACACATACACAACAAAGTCCCGCTTCAATCAAAATTGTCCTCCCAACACTACATAATAAACACATGTGTCTCAGTATGCTGATCACACCTGGATGGGTTGCAGATTCCACTCCTCCTGGAAAGATTGTGAATCGTAAGGCAGCATGCCCCCCTGCAGCGGCCCCTTGTACCCCTTCTTGGGCGGCCGCAGCAGCTCAATGCCTGGCTGCAGCAACTGGAAGAAGTCCTGCATTAGGACAGCAATTCAGTCTAGGCAGTATGTACAGGATGGGCTGTTGAAATGTGGTGCAGAAGTCTGCTTGAACGGACACTGTATTGTAGGGCAGCAAGTCTCCCCGCAGCGCACATTTGTACCCCTTCTTGGGCGGCCGCAGCAGCTCAATGCCTGGCTGCAGCAACTGAAAGAAGTCCTGCACCAGAACACAGATCTGTCACAGGACTACAACAGGAGTGAAGCAAAACTGGAGCACAGGAGATGTCATGTAGACAAGCTGAGGGGTCCTTTCACCCCTCCTTTGGCTGCGGCAGCAGTTGAATGCCTCGCTGCAGCAACTGGAAGAAGTCCTGCACCAGCACGCAGACACTTGTCACTCAGCATGGTAGGAAAGTGCTAATGCGGCCTCAGCTGTGAACGCGCAGGTGACCTTTGTGCAGCCTGTGAAAGCAGCCCTGCAGCAGCGCAGAGGAACAATGGGGGAGCATGAGCTCCTGCATTGCCCCCTTGTATCCCTTCTTGGGCGAGTGCAGCAACTGGGTCGAATTCTGCCAGTGCATACACGGCCTAATACAGAGATACAAAGGTTTGTAGCACATGAGTGTGATACAAGGACACAGCAAGTCATGCTGAGGTAGTGGGCCCCACAGCACCCCTTTTGTGAAGCACAGAGGGAACTGAGGGAGCACAAACCTTGTTGATTGGAACGCTGTCCAACCGTTTCATTCAGCTTCCAGTTCAGGTTTAATGATGACTGGAATAGCAAGCACAGCTTTTGCTCTCTTTGTCAAACGCAGAGTGATATCATAGAGCATGAACTTCATCCTGCTGTGGTGCCACAAGGCAAAGATGTTCTGCTTTTTTGGGTCAAACACAGAGCAGTCAGCAAGCACAAACCTTATCAGGAGATACAATGGCCACGTCAAAGCCCTGTTTTACAGCCCGTTTGGAGAGTGTGCCGATCACGTCATCAGCTTCCAGACCAGGTACAACAATTTCCGGTATTGCCATGACGCGCAGCAGGTCCCTCACTTGCTTCAAGGCTATGCTGATGGGCTCTGGTGTGGGTGGCCTCTGACCCTTGTACCCAGAAAACAGCTCATGTCTGCACGCAACATCACAACCTAACAATCCGCTGTTGCAATGCTGGGGACAAGTTATCCCCGCCCCATCCCTTCAGGGTGTATGCTCTGACAAATGGGATGACCAACACGCGCAGCAGGTCTCTCGCTTGCTTCAAGGCTATGCTGACAGGCTCTGGTGTGGGTAGCCTCTAACCCTTGTACGCAGAAAACAGCTCATGCCTGCACAATACCACAGTGACAAAATTGACAAAATCTGCAGAGCTTGCGAGGCAAGGTACCTTCTGAGCTGTCTCAAGCTACCTTCTTGACAAAAGCTGTATCAGCATTAGCAGTGCGGTCACCATCGTTGACACGATGACACTATGGGCAAATCCTGAGGTCAACATCATTCCACAAATCTTGGCTAATCGGAAATTTGTGGGTTGATATTCATCTCAAGATATGTTCATAGCATCATCCTGTCAACAACAGCCTCCACATTGCGCATGCTAATACAGCTTTTGTCACACTCCAAGCAACAATGATGCTGCACAAAACAACAGCAGAGGTGTCGGGTAACAGCCACTGTGTAAGCCATATTTGCCACACGAGCACGCCTATATGGGGTGCCAAAAGAAATGTGCACATGAGTTCAGACACTGTGTCAATTGATGTTTGTTGAGTGTGACACTCTGGCGCCAGAAGAAAAAGTACATGGCACAAGTTCACAGGGCAAAAATCCTATTGCAAATGACAGGCCTAAGATCCAATGTGTGAAAGGGCTTGGACTGTTTGTCTAATCTGCTGAAAAACAGCATACCTCAAGCTTTTGTGCTCTAAGCGGGCAGGTCTTGCCAAAGGGGTAGTGTGAACAAAATCAGACTCATCAACAAACTCTTCAGATGGATCATCAGGTGATGTTGTTTCAGCCACACTGCATGCAACAACAGATGGGCACCACAATTTACAAGAAAGAAGCAACCACATTCACTGTTTGCACTAGTCTGTAAGCAATCTTGTTTCCTCAAGTGCCACTTGAGTGTACACAGCCAACAGTATGTTGGAGCTGTGCACTGGAATGCAAGATTTGTCAAGGTAGCACAATGCAAAGCAGACACAGCAGGTGAGGCGTGCCTGAAGGTCATTCCAGCAGCATCAAACACAACAGCAAAGTGGGTGGGCACAGGCTGCATTTCCAGCAGATCTAGCAAGGTCCGGATGAAGGCAAACAGGATTGAAGTGTCTTGTCCTGTCTTTGTGGTCATCTTGATGTCTTTGAGGGCAAAATGTGCTCGGAAAAGCAGCGCAAAAGCGTCCAGGAGAACAAGTCTGCAACGGAGCGCATCAAGCTGTTATGAGAATGCACACCACAAGGAGCAAGATTGCTGAGATCATAATGCTATCCAGGCTGACCTTCCCCCAGGATTAGCGGCCACCTCATCCTGCTGGGACGATGATGTCACAAACGAGACCTGATCAGCTCTGCACCAGCTGAGGTTTCGACAACGAAGCACAGAAGGCGCACAGGCGAACCCGAACGTAGCGACACGCAACGGCCTTTGGGCGACCTGCATTGCATTCGGGTCCTGTGAAACATGCAGAGCTCCAGTCAACACGCAGCGTCGTGTCTTACCAAGCTGCAAGGGCTCAATCTGGCGGACCCGACACGGGTGTGACACCTGCAACACAAGCTGAGATTGGTGGCTGCGACAGCGGCTTTCAAAGCTGCATTGGCCATTGCATTCCAGAACTGCGGGTCGCGATCATTGAGCGCTGTCGGCCTTTGCAACGCACGCTGGACAGTCATAGCATGCACACGTGCGTGCTGAGGCCATGTGTCGCGACTCGCTTATCGGCAATCGAGCGCACACTGCGCGCACATGCGCATCGTTGTGCGAGGCCTCGAGTGTTGACTGCAAGCGTGCGCCGCTGCCCACTTTGCACGTTCGACGTCGACAACTTAAGCAGATGGTCGCACCACTGCAGCGCGTGGTTGTACACAACTTGCCTGGGAAAGCCTCGGTCTTGCAGGTCCAGAGGCGTCCTGTTCCACAGCGAGCAAAAGATGAAGTATTGGTGAAGCAGTATAGCACAAGCGTCAACCCTGTCGATGTTAAGATGCGGCAAAGAAACAAGGACGGCGTGTCCAAGGTTTCATACTGATCACTGAAGTGCATACTGTCAAGCTGTCGCTGACCAAGGCATTGCGCAGATCCCCGGTGGAGACATTGCGGGTCTTGTCATCGAAGCTGAATCCAAGGGCAAGGTCAGCCACATTTCGTTCAGCAGGACTGAATCGCTTGCAGCGGCGTTGATCCCGCTAATAGGCTCCGCTATGCGTTGTTCGTCAGGCCTTCGCATGTTTTGGAGTGTCCGCAGTTCAAAACAGGCGATCGCGTGTTTGGGCTTGCTCCTTGGTATTCGTTGCCGTTCCCTGAGGGCACATATGCTGAGTTTGTGAGCGCAAAAGAAGACTGGCTGGCTTCAGTACCCAGCAATTTGCCTCTTCATGAGGCTGGCCAAGTGCCCTTGGTGTCCCTGACAGCTTGGCAGGTACCACCCTGCTGCGTACACATCCGCTTCGTTTTGTGGCCTGCTGCGATCAAGCGCTGCAACACTTCTTGTCAGTGCAATTGCGTGATTGTCCTAATCACATACTGTTCACACATTCTACAAAAATTCCCGGTGTGTACACAGATGGTGTCTTCTGACTGTGCTGCAGCCTCAGCTAACACGAGCAAGGGCAGCTTCAACGGCACTGGTGATGTTTCTGTTAGACCTGCATGCGGGCGTTTTATGACTTTCAACTTTAATTGTCATACAGCATGTGTGAACTGCATAAGACAGGGCTATGCTCAGGGCACTGGGTGCCAGGGCATGGCCAGACTAGCTTAGCTGAATGCATAAACGCCAATGCAGTTTGTCCAAGACTGATGTTAATGACATGTACAGACTACCTATTCCAGCACAGCACGTGTGTATGGCTCAAGTCCTGTCTCGGACGCAGGCCATGTCTGACTGGGATATCCAGCCTGGCAGCAGGGTGCTGGTGCATGCTGGCTCCAGCGGTGTTGGCAATTGGGTTGTGCAGCTAGCCAAGGTACTAACAGCCATGCCTGGCACAAAGTTCTGGATCAAAGTATGAGGCACTGTGCATGGTATAAGGAGCTCTATTGCTGTCAAAAGGGGCATGAGATATGACATTGTATGCGGCTCCTGCAGCATGGCAAAGACATATAGACGGCAGTGATAAGAGTTGACTTGACAATTCACCTGCATGTCTGTAAGCAAACAATGCATGAGTGCTGCACGATGTCGTTAGGAGTAGAACGGGTGCTGCATGCCTGTGGTAAAGGAATGTTGCATGCCTTTCAGCAAACGACAAATGAATGCTGCATGCCTGTCATCAGGCGACGGTTGCATGATGCAGGTGAGGGGTGCTCACATGGTGGCTGCTGCTGAGCCCCACGTTGTCACTTTCTCAAACTGCTGACTCGGCATCAATCTTGCATGCCTGTCAGCACAGGCTGCAAACACGCTGCGTGCCTATCAGCCAGCATTGAACACATACACCATATGCACACCCTCCACCTGTATGCCTGTATGCCTGCCACCAAGTGATGACAATATACTGCATGACTCTCAGCATACGCTGAATGGGATGCTGCATGCTTGTCAGCCAACAATAAACACATGCAGGTGAAGGGTTCGCATTTGGTGGCAACTGCTGGCCCTCATGCTGTCCCTATTGGACCTGCTGACTTGACATCAGTTGCGTGCCGGGTAGCAAAGGCTGAAAAGATGCTGCATTGTTTGCTGCATGCTGCAACCAATAATGTACACATGATGCATGCAGGTGAGGGGTGCACATGTGGTGGCCACCGCTGGGCCCAGCAACCAGCAGTTCCTCAAGGTATGTCTGCCTCTGTCTATTCACACGCCGCTCTGCTCCACACGTGTCAGGCGCTTGCTTTGCTTATGCATTATGATTTTCCGTGTGATAGAGAACTTTCAGAAACTCAGTCTGCTCTAGGGTTGTCATTGCTGTAACTCACATGCTGCCCATGGTCCATACAGTATCTTGATTGAGCATGCAATGTCTTTGCTGGAGCGGGCTGGATCATAAGCATGCAACAGGACCAAGAGCATCAGGATCAAGCGCATTCACAATGCTGGCTGAATTTTGAAGCAGACTGCAGGGCAAAATTTGAACACTGTTCTGCTTCACGCTGCAATGTGGTGGTGCCTTCAGACACTGTTGTCTGCAGGAGCTTGGTGCTGATGAAGCTGTAGATTATAAGTCACAAGATTTTGCACAGCTCTACAAAGACGCCATGTTTGACTTTATTTTTGACTCTGTGGGAGGTGAGTCTGCTACTGCAACTCACAAAGGCATGTTCATGCTGAGAAGAGAGAGAAAATGGAGGCTTTGCTCTGCCAAATATCCACTGTTTTGAGCTTTCTTGTACTCGTAAGCATGCATTGTTGGTGTCATAACATCACATCATCATATATACTGCTCGATGCTCAAGTGAGGTGTCAGTTGCTGTAAATTTGGTTAGCAACATTTGGTTGCTGATTGGTGTTGAGACGCCAGTTTTACTGTACAGGACATAGCTTCAAGAGTGCCACATGTACACATGCAGGAGACAACACAGTCAAGGGTTATGAGAAACTGCTGAAGAAGAGCGGTGCCTACACTGAGATCTCCAACACTGGTTCAGATCCAGAGCGCACCAAGGCATAGTGAGTTTGTCTTGTTAAGTTTGCAGAAGATCAAGATTCACATGCTCTCCAGACACCAATGCATCACCTGTGGCAAGAAAGCTGTGCGTGACAATCTTGAAAGAAACAAAACTTAATACCCATGTTGTCTGCCAACCAACAGTATAATGTCTCTAGGCCATGTCCATGTACACAGTGTCATTGACATCATGCAAGGCTGGGCTGCTGCTGAGGCTCTCACAGAATTGCAAAACAACATGTCTCAACAATGCATACATTTCATTTTGCTTGCATTACCTGAATACAGATACATCTCCCTTCTGTTCTTGCAATTTCTCTTGGTCGTGTCATGGCTTGACAATTCCTCCCATGCTGTCCCATGCGGCAAGAGAAAGTGAGGCTGTGTTTGTTGTTGAACTGGCACCTGACATGTGTCAAGTCAAGCAAGCTATGCTTTGTAGATCTGCAGCGCATGCTGAAGTATGCAACGTTTTTGCAATGTGCAGCTGTAGTCTTACTGTTGCAGCCTGAAGCAGAGCGACAAGGGTGAGGGCCTAGGCACAAGATGAAGCTTTCTCAGTCACATCAGCTGCAGTCTTACTGTTGCAACCTGGAGCAGTGTGAGAAGGGTGCAGGCCCTAGGCACAGTCTGAACTGTTCTCAGTGATATCAGCTATGATTTTGCTGTTGCAGTCTGGAGAAAAGTGGGAAGGATGCAGGCCCCAGATACAAAGCTGTGCTTTGTGAGACCAGCAGTCAATGCTACACACTTCATGAAACTGCATCACATGCTGAGGCATCCAACACTGATTCAGCTGCACAGGCAGGACTTTGCTGTTGCAGTCTGGAGCAGAATAAGAAGGGTGCAGGCCCCAAGTACAAGTTCATGCGGGTTCAGCCCGATGGCACTGCACTGCAGCAGATCTCTAACTTAATACAGCAGGTCAGCAGCTGCTACTTGCCAGCCCTTGTGACTCTGTCATGAGTACGGTCTGCACTGCATTCGCCTGATGCTCAACCAAGGGGAGACAGCATGCAGCTCAAGCATTCAAGCACGTGTCCTGAATGTGGCTGGCACGGTCCTCCTTTCCATGCTCGACCTTCTGCATACGCAGACGACCAACACATGCTGATGTCCTGTGGCAACTTCTTATTCTTCGTCGCATCTTTTGCTTTTTCTTCTTCTTCCTTTCTTCTTTTCTTCTTCTGCTTCGTTTTTCAGTGGCAAGCTTCTTCACTGATTCTTCTTCTTCTCCTTCATTTCTATGGCAGCTTCTTCTCCTTCTTCAACACAGCCTGCACCACTGAAGGCCTGTCTTGCATGCAGGGCAAGCTGAGATGGATCACAGACCGCACCTTTGACCTCTTCTCCCAAGTCAGGTGCTGCGCACTCATCTGAAGTCGCTTTGATGCGTGTATGGCTACAAGTCAGACTGTTCTTGACACACCGCTGTGCACAAGCATGGCCATTGCAAAGAAACACTTTCTCCTCCCAGTTCACACAACAAGCACAGTTCCAACCCCTGTTATTGTTGTGATAACAACCATATTTTGCTATGCCGTGACAAGCATTGGACACCAGTTTTGCCTTGCTCACGCACGCACTCGCAGACATTGCCTGACATGCGCTACAAGAGTTACTCAGAGCATCTTGTAGTCTGTTGGCTATTTGCTTTGTTGAGCATGCAGGGAAGGCACTGAGTATCTGGAGGCAGGCCATGCAAGGGGCAAAGTTGTTCTGGAAATACAGAGAGAGTAGAGATTGATCTGTTCACAGGTGGCACTCAAGCCATGTTAGAGTACAAAGTCAAGCGCCAACTTCCATGAATTGCCAAGGACTGTACATGAGTGTTACAGTAATGCATAGCGAGGCTGGCAAAAGCATCTTTTCCTTTGAGCTCAGTCAGCAATCACCGTGGCTTACAGCAATTCTGGCTTTTGTGTCAAAGAAGGCTGTGACCTAGCACTTGCATGCTCAACAGAGCCATACTCTTCTTCTGTTTGGCATACGTGTTAGCGAACACAAAATACAGCATGTCATTCTGAGTAGTCACTTATGTTCTGCAGTGAGTGAGAGAGTCTGGCGTATTCATTGATGTTGCTGTGTGGTAGAGTACCAGATTAGCCCAACATAACGCTGGCATGCTGAAGAGTGCAGTGCCAGCGGTGTACCCAAGTCAAGCAGCTGTATAGGGTTATGCAGCTGTGTATATATGAGCTCATACACCAAACCTTTCAGCAACTCATTCCTGGAAAAAGATATGGTCTGCACAGTCACAATGCTCTGCTTGCAAAGGAAGAGGTACAATCAGATAGCGCACTGCCCCAGAATAAGGAATGGTTTCAGTAAGCATAGCACGTTGTGCAGCACAAGACAACAGATATGGCAATGCTTTGCTGGACATAGGCTGTGTATAATTTTGCTGAGCAGCTTGTACAATCTCGGTGTGCAGAATTGCTGTGGTGTATTCCTTGCTGTCCCAAGTTTGCATGCGTTACAAAGTATCAAATCACAGAATACTCAGAAATGGTCAGTCACAAACTAAAGAACGCGCTGTGTACGTATATACAGGTATGCCTAGGGCATGGTGTGTCAGATGAGGCCATCAATCACACCATCTGGTGACATTACGATGCCCTCCGCAACATCAAGGCATGACAACAACACAGTCTTCAGCAGAACCTGAAATCAAACTCCAACTCAAATCAGTTGTAACCAGCCTACACAAGTCAGACTGTCAAGGCCAAAACAATAAACTGCACTGCAGACAGCTTTCTGTAGGACTTATCTTGCTACTGATGCAGCTTAGCTGCAACCCACTAAACCAATTTGCCGCAACCACCCTGAGCAATTACTTAACACCTAACCAGCTGACCCTGCAGACTTCTTCATCCGTACAGAATAGTTTTTCTACGCCCTTGACACACAATGTGTGCAAGCCATGTGCCCTGACCTACTCCTTCAAGCAAGTGAATCGCCCAGTCAAGTTGGGCTCCAGAAAAGGTGGATAAAACAGCAAAATATCAAAACTGCACTGAATGGCAGGTTTGGGTAAATTGCCAAAACTCATACGGTATCAGGTTGCGCTTATCTGCCAGCAGTGCTGACAGCAGGAGTAGGGGCTGCACTGCGCACAATGGCTGGGGGCGCATATCCACCAGCAATGGCGTAAGCAGGAGGGCCGTAGGTTCTGAGGATGAACTCAAATGGTGCATCAGGAGGAGCAGGCAACCAGTTGGCTGCGTTGGCTGTTCCGTTGGTTGGAGCTGTGGCTGAAACAAAAAGGACCAGTGTGTTATTGTTGGTGCCACTGTAGCTCAACCCAGGAGTCTGCAAGCACACAATGGTGTCCAGAAGTGTGCTCAAGATGGAGCTGAGACAGAGGCTGATGCCAACAGAGTGTTAATGCTGTTGCAAGTCAATAGGTCAAATCTGTCAAGTGTGCAAGCAAGATGTATGGCTTCAAAACGGTGCTTACGTTACAGGCATGCAACAGTGCAGGCAGGGAAATTGCAGAGAACAGCTAAAATACAGCTGTTGAGCTTGAAGGTTTTGGTCTGAAGGCAAAGCTTCTGCGCAAAGCACAGACTGCAGCCACTGTGCTTTTGCTGGTAAAAGCAGATATCAGGTCAGCACCTGCTGTCCTTAAATGCAACATTTCACTGTTTGATCAGGTCTTGGCAGGGGTTACAAGTAAGACACATAATTGTGAACATGTAACAGATGCAATTCAGCCGCACTACAAGAAGACGTGGTCAAATGACTGATGATGTAATTATTTATGAACTGATAGCTTGCCCTGTCGCCAATGGTGTAGCGGTTCATTGGGTTGTTGAGGAGGTACTGGGTGGTGGCGTTGGGTTGACAGGGTCAAGGACCAGAAAGCATAGTCTGTGAAATAATTCACAGTGCTTTCATTCATCAAATGAGCACTCACCCTGTCACCAATGGTGTAGCGGTGCTAGGATTGTTGATGAGGTACTGGGTGGTGGCGTTGTACAGGGTCAAAGACCAGAAGGCGCTGGCTGGCACAGGCAGGTTGAAGGTCAGGGTGTAGTTGTAGCCTGTTGAGGCGTCCAGAGTGCGGTTCTGGGAGTCTGTGGTGGCCAGGAAGTAGATGACCTCTTGAGGGGGCAGAGCAGCAGGGATGTAGCGTGTATCCTCTGCACAAAAGACAAAACGGTTTTCTTGACATGATCAGGAGGTATATGACCCCTTGGAGGCAAGGCAGCAGGGTTGCAGCATGTGTCCTCTGCACACAAAGAACCACTGCAGTCAAAACAATGGACATAGCCATATTGGAGGTTCCACAGCCAACAAGTAAAATGCTTGAAAGGCAAGGTAGTAGGGATGTATCGCATGGCCAACACAGTCATTCACACAGACTGCTTGAGCTGTTGCAAATGCTAGCCTTGACATTTGCAGTCAGTAACAAAGGTCAATGGCGAACAAACAGCAGAGCAGCCATGGAGGCAAGAAACAAGGAGCAAATGAAGTAAAGCTTACGCTCTGAGGAGGGAGTCAGTGCTAGTAGATGCCAAAGTTGTTGTGGAAGCATCAGCCAGCCTTGAAAGCAAAAGGAGCAGAAGGACACCGACCAACAAGAAACAAAAGGCAGCCGGGCAGAGGAAGGAAGGACTTGCAGATGAGGCTTACGTGCTCTGAGAAGGTAGTCAGTGCCAGTAGAGCGAGTGTAGACGCCAGAGGTGTTGTGGAAGCTCCATCCAGTGTTTGTCACAATGGCGGTGCTGCCCTGATGATGCAGTTGTTGGCCACTTGCTGAGCCAGTGAGTAAGCCAGGTTGGTCACCCCTGACCCGTTGTTGGCAGCTGCTGAGCTCAGGCTAGCCAATGTGGTAGTCAGGTTTGCGTTGGTGCCATTCACTGCATTGCATAGACAAGCACTGTCAGCAGTGTCAAAACTGGGTTTATGGACATGTGATGCAGGTGAGTCAATAAAGCGTGTTGGTCACTCCCGACCTGCTGTTGGCAGCGTTGTGGCTGCAGCTACTTGGAGCAGCAGCCAGGATTGAGTTGGGGGCAAGCACTGCAATACACAGACAAGCATCATCAGCAATGCAGTGTGTTTCAGAGCCTTTAACAATTTAGTCAGGTTGACAGCTGCATCGCTAAAACACCTCTGAATGGGAAACTAAGGACATGTTCTGCTCATGCATGCTGTGGACAACGAACAAGACAGTAACTTTGTCTAGGGAACAGTCAGACTGAGCAGAGAGCAGATGCATGCAGTGAGTCATAGGTACGAAAGCTGATTTTGACAACACATGACACTTGCGCATACAGAGAGAAAACAAACAGTTAGCAAAGTGGTGCACCTGGAGGGTCAATGGCGTAGTAAGCATTGGAGGCGTTGAACCAGCTGTAGGGCTGCTTGAGGAAGTTGTCGAGGAAGGCGGTGGGGGTGGAGCCATAGGGAGCGTAGCCAGAGCCATTGACAGCCTTTGAAGCAAGAGCTGCCTTGGAAGAGGCGTTCAGAGAGCCGTTGACTGCAAAACACAGAATGTTTTCTTAGCATGTAGAGCTGACCATACCCTATTCACACAAGGGAATAGTGTCTACTTACAGCTGCGACTGAGCACGTGTGCATTCAACAGTCCTTCAGACTTTGGCCGCGGATATAATACCTTGACTGCTGAGAATGCTTGACATGGTCCACAATAAACGGCAGAAGGAAAGCAAGACTTACTGCTTGTGCCTTGAGGGTGAGCAGATCTCTGAAACGACGTTTGATGACGCGCATGCGGTGCACAGATGGCAGCAATGCATTTGACTGTGTGATGACTTCTACTGCAAGCATTTACAGTACAGAACAGGGTATCACAGGCTGTTTGACGGCCTGATGACATGCAGCCTGTCCAATGCCAGAATTTGCTGACCAAATTGAAAACAAAGGCTGAACAGACACGAGATCCTAGCCAGATGCAAGCAACGTGATGTCAGCCAAGCAGACTTCTGTCAAGAGAAATTGTTTTGGCAGCCATTGATAGATATGCGGGGATACCTGCTGGGTTGTATGGCAAAGCGTTGATGGCTTGCGTGAAGGTATTTGCTGTGGCAGTGTCACTGTCATTGAGGACCAACACCCTGCCAATGACAAAGTTGAGGTCTGTAGGCGCATGGAAGATGCGGTCACTGGTGAAGTTGGCATATGTAGCGTTTGCAGGAGCATCTGCAAGACATACAGAAAAAATACCTCAATGGACAGCTCATGTACTGAGTGCCAAGCACATTCGGTTACCAACAAAACAAGCTGCAATACTCATTTGAGCTTTGACTTTGTTACAAACAGCAGACAGCTGCTTTTGGTTACAAGCACAGCAGGGTTGCCAGCAAAATCCGCACTCAGGGTTCCAAACAGCAGCGGCTGCATGCCGTACGTGGCATCACAAAGATGATGTGTCAGCTGTGAACATTGCCATAATCTTGTTATCAAGAATGCCAGCTATGGCTGCCGCAAGGCAAGGTCAAATCAGAAAGCAGTTGCCCTTGTGAAGCCTGATGCATGGAGAGCAACACAGGTTGTCTCAACAATAGCAAATGGAACCAATATGTGCTGACAACAAATCTCATCCTCAGGTGTCTTGAAGACTTACTTCTGCCTACAACCAAGTATTGTCCTGATGAGCTGTTGTGGCTTGAGCCAATGGCTCCCCAGTAGTAGTAAGCATCC
Source organism: Trebouxia sp. TZW2008 (assembly GCA_002118135.1). Classification (NCBI taxonomy): domain Eukaryota; kingdom Viridiplantae; phylum Chlorophyta; class Trebouxiophyceae; order Trebouxiales; family Trebouxiaceae; genus Trebouxia; species Trebouxia sp. TZW2008. The sequence goes on along the minus strand of BDIU01000269.1, from coordinate 14,247 downwards.
AAAAAAGGCACAATCCAGTATCTCTTGGGAGTGTCAAACACCGGCACTGTGATGATTTGAGGTCCCTGCAGGGGACAAGGGAACCATTGATTGTGATGACAAAATTGTGTATTTTGGCTGTGCTGCAGCATGATATGCAGTGATGGCATGGAGTGATGGCATGCATGCTGATGATTGTTGATCAACAACATTTTTAGAGATGCTGAAGCAACAACTTTTGAGCACACCTGTGACAAGTCTAGCCAGAGTTGACTGTAGATGGTGTCATGATTTGGAGTGACTCCGCCATCTGAAGGGAGAGACAAGTGGTTGCTCTTGAGGTAGAAGGTGTTGACTTGAGTGCCGTTAGCACTGCCGCCTGCCACGCTCTTCTCAATGGCCGGGAGGGCGTATGTGACGATGAACTCCCAGGCGATCTGTCGAGCCGCACGAAATGATGCTGTCAGGTCGTTCCATGCTCGCGCAATACATGCAGTGAGCGGGCGAAAGGGCAAGCTGGCCAGCATATGCATCGTAAAACGCGTTGTTGTATATATTTGACGTGCTTGCAAGGGCGATCGATCTTGCAGAGAACGATATGCGCGCTCCTTCAGTCATGGGAAACTACATTTAAGCTCACCTGAGCGATCTGTGACACGGCGGCAGAGTTGGTCAGATTGGCAGGGATTGTGACGTTTAACCCGGCTGTGTCCTGGTTTGCTGCCGCATTCTGCAGAGCGGTGAGGATGCCAGCTTGGCTCGAGCAAAGGTTTCCCAAACTACCGGTCACGTTTGCGCTGGTAGAGACGGGCGTGCCCGAGGCGGACGACTGTGCCCGCAGCTCTGCAGGCAAGGTCAAAGCTGCAAGCATGTATGTCAGCATAGTTGCTCGGAACTGAAAGGCACCGCCCATCTTAACAATCTTGTCGCGGATAAATTGCTTGAATTTGATGTTCACCCGCGCGGGCTGTGGGACTTTGCGCTTTCACACAGCACAGATAAGCTTCACAATGCGACTCGTCACTAGTCGTTGAACACGAGCCTGCACGTGTTTAGTCAGCATCAAGTGTCCACGTGCGCTTCACGACATACATCAACGTGCATTGTTTGACACCCCTTTAAACGCGGTAAGAAAAAGAATTAACGACGCCCTGGCACAATTTTTGCAATCATTTTGGCACACATAGTGACCACTTCAATTTTCTACCAAAGTCTTGATTATATTGCACATGCATGTCAAAACATCTTTACTTCAAATCAAGTCCACACATGTGTTGAGACATTGCAACACGCCTGTGTGCCTTGGAGGCTTTGGTATAAGTCGTTCTTCAGCTCCTTGATACTACTCATATATATGCTGGCAGCTGCAGGAATGAGTGGCAATTGCAAGCGCTAGCTGCGAAGCCAATGTTACAAAAGAAATGTCACCAATTGATGCCACGAGGCTTGATTCACTAGCTTATGCGCTACCCTGTTACATTGCGTTTGATCTTCACATAGTCATCGTGTACATTCTATGCTGTACACAATGTATGGCAGATGTCAAAAGGACTGTGAGCAAATTCAAGTCTACTTGGGGGATGTGCTCACCTCTGTTGATGAGACTTCAATCACAACCGCAGGAACTGGCTGCTTTGCTGCAGCTGTAGTCATGCCCTCTCTATCTCACAGAAAGTCAGTCAAGACAACCTGCGCAGCGTTCATCAATAATCATGATTGTTCAAATTGATCATGCAGAGCAAGACAAACACAGACATTGTAGACATGCCTTGAGTGTCCTGACATCAAGTTGTCATTGCTGCACAGATTCCTCGCCTGAATGAGGAGCCTGCTGGCGCAAACCAGCTTTTCTACTTGTACCCAGTGTGGCCTCTCACTTGATTGTCAATGTCTACTGACTGATGGCCACCTAGCTTTGAAAATTGCTTTGGAGTCTGTTGGATTGCAAGCTTATGCGTGAGTCTCACTGATCACTGAACACTAGCCAACTTTGTCTGAAGACCACAAGCGATCAATGCAACAGGACAACAAAAGGCAGTGTTTCTTGACATTTGCTGGTATCGACAGCATACTGACAGTCAAGGTTGATCGCTTTGCTGTCACCGCAGCTGGTGTACATGCAGAAATATGTTCCTAGGCCATCATTTGTGTGACACTAAATGTACAGGAGAAAAATATTGCCTTGCAATGCACATACGAAGGCCAGGCTTCCTAGCGTGGATGGCATGTCACTTGCTGGAGCAATCGTATGCGAGAGAAGAGGCAGATAAGACAGCCCAGCTTTGCTCAGCTGCATTCACGATGGAAAGTCTGTAGCTGATGACCTTGGTCTTGACCGCTCGGAACGCATTGGCCCGAAGGCTCAGTCCTTTGAGTCCCAGCGATCACTTGCATATTGACCATCATTCGTTCACGCAGCGCATGCACAGCATGGCATGATGCCATTGGCATCCCGAGCATGGGCAAACAGCATATTCGGTTCGGCGCGCTGCACTCGGATCCGATGTCGTCATTTTGGTTTGACACAAACTCATCAGCTGAGCGGCTGCCCATGCAGTCGTACTGCAGACCGCAGTCGCTTGCTTTCCGCGAAAAGCGGGACTCGACGTAGCGATCACGATGGCCTTGGCAGCAAGGCACCAAGCCGGCTTGCCTGGCCTCCGCGGACAGCCAGACTTGCCCGCAAAACGAGTTTCGCGCTCTAGACCCTTGAGACAAAGCGCCAGATGTGTTCTAGCAAGGCCTGGGCAGTTCGGACAGTTTTCAGCAAATCCCAAAGTCGCTGTCTTTGTGGAGCCGAGCCCTTTCAGCCATGTTTCTGGAATGAAAATCCGGTTTTCAAACCTGATCAAGGAGTTGCGGCAGCTAGGCAGCGAGGTCACTGTATTCACCCCCTGTGTTGACCCACCAAAGTCATATTGTGGTGCAAAGGTCAGCTGTCCATTCTTGTGCCCAAGACAACTAAGCACACAACACTGAACCTGGGCAGCAGTGACATCGTCTGCTTGTGCATGCATGCACATCTGCTTCCTGTAAGTGCTGATACTGCAACTGTTTGCTTCGATTGCCTTTCATTGTCTTTCCTGAGAAGCACATCATGACGCAACACATCACGCTTGTCTGTGTCTATGCGCTGTGTGACCTGCTGCAATTTGCATATACGCTGACCTTGATTTGCATTGGCACTGCAGGTTGTCACAGTTCTTGGCTTCAGTCTGCCATTCTACAGATCCCCAACCTTGCTGCTGTCCCTGGGCCTGTCCATTCGGGTGTTGTGGTGCCTGCTCACAAAACGACCAGATGTGATCCATGTGTCATCTCCTGGTCTGTTAGTCTTCTCAGCCATTATGTATGCAAAGCTGCTGGCCATTCCCTTGGTGGTCTCATACCACACCCACATTCCTGAGTACATACCCAAATACACCTGGAGGGGACTGGTGGAGCCCATGTGGAACATCATCCGCTACTGCACTCTCATGGCAGACCTCACACTTGTACCTTCAAAGGCTATGAAGGTGAGTGACCCAAACTGATGGTCATCCAAGCAGGTCCAGTCTACAATTGCTGACCCCGCCATGTGCACAGAACATCATGCAGGGAGTTTTGGCAATGTCATCATGCAATATGGTATGCTGTGATATCTCCACGCTTGTGTTATCAAGTGTCACAAGCAGTGCATCTTGCTGAATGCAAGGATTGCCAGGTAACACTGTCAGGCTCGTCTTCATGCTGATCGTAATGTGCATATCTAAGAGCTGCTGGTATCGACAACAATCATGGGCGCTTTTCAGTTACTGCAGAAATACAGTGGTGTGCAGCAGTCTTGCCTTTGGTCATCAGTTGCATGAGCAGAGGTGCTGGAGGCAAATTCATTCAATCAGAAAAGGGTTTTTGTAGCGCGGAGCATCACAGCACAGCACCGTACAGTACATCGCAGCGCAGCGCAGCACAGCACAACCAAGCTGTGCATTTGTTACACTGAGTAAAGGAAATTGCATGCATGCTTGTGACACACTGACGATAGACTTGTGGTGGTCTGCAGCTAGAGCTGAGCCGCAACAAATGCCGAGACAAGCGCATTGATGTGTGGCCAAGGGCTGTGGACACTACTGTCTTCAACCCTTCCTACAGATCACAGGAAATGCGCACACGCATGACAGATGGCCACCCAGAGGCCACCATCTTGACATATGTCGGCAGACTTGGTGCAGGTAAACGTTCCATGCTAAAAGCTGCCTTACGTAGCAAATTGTCTTTCTTTCTGTACGATGCAGACACGCAACATAATTCTGCTTCTTTGCAGCATAGCATGCATCCCTCCTCACCCTTTGCTCACAACCCTGCACACAACTTAGCAATTGTCAACAGATGGTAGCACATGAGCAACAGTCTCAATGAGCATTCACCTTTGCTGTTCTGGCCTCTCAAGCGTTGTTGTGCTTCCCTACTATGATCACAGCACTTCTGTCCAGCCAAATGAAATGCATGGACTTGCTGCAGGACTATGCATTGCAGCATTTGCACACTATTTCAGCGACAGCTGTTTGTATGTGTCTGCTGCAGAGAAGAATTTGGAGGTACTGAAGGACTTCTTGCCACGGCTTCCGCCAAACACACGGCTGTGCTTTGTTGGTGGAGGACCTCACATGGAGCAGCTACAACGCCACTTCAAGGGCTCCCCTGTCACCTTCACAGTAAGCACAGCCCATCACTTGACTCTCTGCCTGTCAAACATGCTGCCTGAGGTAAATGCTGTGTGCATATCAAGGATTTTCTGAGTCGTACTGTGAATGGCTTTCCTTGCAGCCAAAGCAGCAGGGCAGCTCTTCAGAGCAATGCTCATCGCACAGCTGGAATAGGCGTTCAGACATGGTCTTGTTTGCAGCTTGCAGGTCTTCCTCATCGTGAACTCATCTGTAATTTGCCAGTTGCAGGCCTCAGTTGCCACATTTGTCAGTTGCCACATTTGGCAGCAGTGTATGGTACCTTGGGTTCATGTTGCACTGATACCCTCCCTGCCCATCATCTGCATGAAACAGATTGAACTGCTTTTAGCTGGCACTGTTCTGTGTGCAGGGAATAGTTTGCATGCAAGCTGTCAGCAAGATTTTGCAAGCATTTGGTCAGGCTTGAACAATGGTATAACATGTCTCACAGGTCCCGTGTCCCCTGCGCTAGCTGTTGCGCAGTCAGTTTTCAGCACAATTGCAATATGATGCACAAAGACTTCATGTTGTTTGCACCAGCTTGAATGCCTTTTCAGGCTTTGTATTCTGAGTAGAACTCGTCATTGCAGCATGAAAAGACTTGCCGAGTCAGAAGATCATTGTTTTTTTGCAGCTGTCAAGTGAGGCGTCAGACAACTGCAAAGCTGCAGACAAGACGCAGAAACATTCGTTGCATATGCAGAGGGCCGTGCGTACAATTCTGATCACTCAAGCATGTGGTATTGCGCAGGGAATGCTCAAGGGCGCAGACCTGTCAGCAGCGTATGCAAGTGCTGACATCTTCATGATGCCAAGCGAGACGGAGACTCTAGGTTTTGTAGCCCTAGAAGCCATGGCCTCAGGCCTGCCAGTGGTAGCGGTGGCAGCCGGCGGCCTCACTGACATCATCACCCAGCCAGGAGTCACCAGTAAGCGCTTTCTTGATCTGATAACGTATACAAGTACTCCAAAATGCATACATGTCATGTGTGTTTTGCATTGTTAGCCCCAGCTGGCAACCTCACTAATATCATTGCACAACACGGTCACCAGCAAGCGTGTTATGAATCTGATCGCAGACAATGTGATTGATATGATTGCTAGCAGAACTTGTCAAGCATGCTATGACTCAAACATATTTTGTGAGTGGTAGCTGGTGGCCTCACACCATCACAACAGAGCCTGGCCCAGCATTCAGTACCAAATGAACCCGACTGAAGTCACGGTGTCGCACCCGACTGTAAGCAGACCCGGTCAAGCATACCTTCAAGCATGTGTGTTGTCAAATGGCAGCTGCTTCTATCACTGACATCATCACCCAGCCAGGGGTCACCAGCAAGTCCTTGGTGACTCTGATTGCGACTGAAACTATCAGTGACCTTGACTTCTGGCCGTGTAGTGATAGGTGTTGAGCGTGGTTGCATTGCTAATGACAGCTGGTGGCGCCATCATCATCTCTGCCCAGTTGAGAGTTGTGTGTGCGTGCTTTTGAGCCTCATTGCCAACAGAACTTGTGAAGCATGCTGTATTTCCACATGTATACTGGTGATGAGTGCTCCTGCATTTCCAGTGGCAACTGGTGACTCACTGGCGTCATCACCCAGCCTGTGTTCAGTCTCATTGCACAGTCAAGAATGCTGTTTCTTGTACACTCATGAGTTGGATGTGTCAGGATTCCACGTGCTGCTCTCTACTGGTCATCTTCTTCTTCTTCTTCTTTTCCTCTTCCTCTTCCTCTTCTCCCTCTCAAGGCAGCTTCAGAAATGCTGAGCTGCTGCTGCATCCCTTATGTTCAAATTCTTTGTGCTTCTGTAGGCTTTCTGTACCCTCCTGGTGACTACGAGCAAGCCATCCAGAGCACACACAAGCTAGTATCAGATCCAGCCTTTAGAGAAACCATGGCAACTGCAGCCAGAGCTGAGGTGGAGAGATTTGGCTGGAATGCTGCTATTACAAGAGTCCGCAACATGCAATATCAACGGGCAATACGCATTTATAGAGCGCACAAACGGTATGTTGAGGCCAGCATCCCTGTGCTTTGTGGGTGTATGCTGTGGCGTGCGTTCTTGCAATCATATTGCTTCCTTGTTTGTTGTGATACCGTTTTGATTACTCAGTCAGATGCTTTGTACATCACCATTCATCTCTGCATTAAGCTGCAGCTGCAATGCGGCCACTGCATCACTGGCAATTAAAATCAGTCAGCATAGACAGACTCTGCAGCAGTAAAGCGCTGACTGAGTCCGACGCCAAAGTCACATACATACTGTGCTGTTGGTGAACGTGAAGCAAGTGTCGTGCATGCTTGGTTCACTTGCATACATAACAATGTATTTTTCAATGTGCTCACACTTACCTCCAGAACTGTCTCAGATTGACATGTTTGTGCATATTGATTGTGATCTGAATTGGCGCCAACTTCTGCACAGCACCACTCAATGTTGCAAGCAAGATGATCACACCAGTCAAGTGCATGCCACAGGTTTGGGACTCTGGCATTGCGTGTGAGAACAGCACGATTCTTTCAATATATATTTGCCAAGGCTGTGGGAACTTTGGCGTGGGCTGTTTACAAGCTAGACTATGCCCGCCAGTTCAGGTGCTCTTCTCAAATTTCATCCAACATGGCATGTGATCAAAGTGACAGCAGACTGCCCCATGTGTTTGCAGTGCATTGAGGCATAGATTTTTGCATCGCTTGCATCTTCTGCATCACTACAGGTTGCGAGACCTTGCACATGTAGCAATTGTGACATTGGCATTGTCAAAGGTTCTACATGTATGCATTGCAGTAAAGCACAGCATGACAGTGGCCTTTTTGTGCCCACCTGTACTCTGTTACGTCATGCAGGCCCGTAGAAGGCACATGGCAGCCTCAGCTGCAGAAAGCTTGATGACAGCGTGGGTACTCCCGCTTGTAGTATAAGTCAATGTATGATGCAATGTATGAGCTGCAGCAACAGCAGCGTATGTTCTATGTCAGCGAGGCTTCATTCAGTGTCAAAGCCTTGACAAGGTGCCACCACACAGTATATTATGTGCTTGTATGCAGTTTTTGATTTCATGCCTTTGCGATTGATGTCACAGTTCAATTTTGAGACAACGTATGTGTACGTACAGCTATGAGACTAGCTGCAGCGTGTTTGAGTTGAGGTGTAGAACTTATATACTTGACTAGCATTACAGTTTGGAATCTATTTTGCTTCACTGAGGCCGTCAAGTGCGCACACCTATGTCCAGTGCACAGCATTTTGATGTGTCAATCTGGAAGCAAAAGCTCAACTTGATCTGTTGAAAGCCTTGGGGTGAAATTGCTGATGCATGCGCAGGTCAAATTGCTCTATTGTACCACAACACAGTACCCCTGCTGTTACAGTGTTACACAACTGTATGCCTAGTACATGACATCAGCGATTGTTTCATATGTTGACGCCCTTGTGCTACACCAAGTTAAGATCATTTCCTCTCAGCTCGGCCTTCCGACCAGCAACTTTATGTATGATCACATGGCCAATTGCCTCACATGCCTGCACGTGCAATCAGCGAAGCATGACGCACGTGGTCACAGCATTTGGGCCTACTGGCATATTCCTTTCGCAATCTGAGCCGAAGGCCGCACCTATGAGGCGTTCGAAACGCCACTGCACAGGGCAAAGTGGTGCGGAGGAGTCGCGCAAGTGATGCAACAGGAGCGCATCGAGTTTGTTGCGACATGCAAAACTTGCTTGCCGTGACAAGCTCGACAGCATCCCTGCCGAACCCTCTGCCCAGACCGCTCGGTTCGCAGCTCCTTAAGCAGCGTGCAACTGTCCTCTCTGCAAGCAAAAGTCTTAGATCATCATCAAAGGCTGTTCGAAGGCAACCACGCTGCCAGGTGAGCTTAGTCTGCTGCTCTTAGCGCCAGTGATCAGGCGACCTGTTTTTGAGATTGATCTCCGTGCATTGTCGGTCCAAGTGCTTGTATCATTGACATCTGACGACTTGTTCAGGCTGCATCATCTCCAGACCCTGATGCTACTCCATTCGTCAGGTCTCGTCTCCCACCTATAGTATCAACTCAGCCTGCATCAGATGTCAGAGCTGCTGCAGCAACGACTCCATTTGCTCTGCACCATCACAATGCACTCCAGGTTGGTCAAAAGGAATCAATCTGCACTGCTTGATGCTCACCGCTACTGGTCAGACCATATTTAGTGCTGACTCACTACCTTGGCTTTCAGAAGCTGCAACTTCTTTTGGCACAAGCAATGGCATTTGTCACTGAGCGTGATGAACTGCTGGTAGTAGCAGCATCCACTTTGCTATGCAGCTTCAGCCACTCAGCCTTGCGGCCAGTTCTGCCTGTCTTTGCCAAGGCGAGTCATGTCCAACTTGCGCCGTTGTGACTGATGTCAGCCTAAATCACTGTGCAGGTTTTGGAGTGCATCATTGAACATTGCATTTGCCAGAGACTGTGGTACATGTGTTAAACTTTGACAGCCACCTGTGAAGCTCAATGCTGGGGAGCTACTGATGTTATTATTGTGCATTGACTGCAAACTACATACACCTGGCTGAGCAGCCTTGCTGCACGTGCAGGGCTTTGGGGTTGGCACCACAGCTGTGGGCATGACAATCTCTGTCTATGCCTTGGCAAGGCTGATGATGAACTTGCCAGCTGGCATACTGGCTGATCAGCATGGCCGCAAGTTGCTGCTTGTTTGGGGTCCTGCTCTCACTGCCATAGGTATGAAAATTGCTCATCTGCAGTTTTGATGTGCAGCCGCATTTGCCAAGCATATCCAGAAATCACATGCATTAACAAAGCCAGCTCAGAGCAGGATTTGTCAACAGGCACGGACCGATGAATCGGTCTGTCAAACTTTCAAGACCTGTCTCTGACAACACCTGTAAGCAATGTAAGAGCTGCTCTTTGAACCAAAAAATGGCCTAACACTGGTCGCTTATCAGTCTTATGCAGCATATTGGCTCGGACCGTTTTGGCTGTTGCTTTCGTTATGACACGTGTTTGCTTAGGCTGTTGAGCACCAATTGAACACAACACGCTTGTTGCACTTTGGCTTGTTCTGGCTGCTCTGCAATCATCAATTAAATGTGTAATGATTGCAGGTATGTTGGGGTGTGGCACGGCAGGCTCTTTTCGACAGCTTTTGGTTTGGAGATGGGTCACTGGCCTGGGATCTGCATTGCAAATGTCTGGCTCTCAGCTTTGCCTGGCAGACATCAGCACAGCAGAGAACAGAGCCCGCTGCCTTGGCACAAATCAGGTGAATGTGCAGCTTGTCTCTGGTCCATCTGTGTTTTGCTGTGGCTGTCAGCAGCCATATGCTGTATCTGGTGGCTATCGTTTTACACAGTACCAGTATGCACATATGATGCTGTTTGTACCAATGTCTGCGCCCGACATGCATGCTGACCTCTTGAGGACAGTTCACACTGTTGTATATGTCAAAGTTGCATCAAGGTTTCACTTCAGAAATGCGCTACTTGATATGAGTTGTGTCTACGACCAAATCTCCTTGCAGACGCATGCCATAGACGCTCAGTAAATGGATGCGTCTTGCAGGCAGCCTCTCAGATAGGCAGCTTCATGGGCCCAGCTGTGGGTGGCGTTGTGGCCGATGTGGCTGGCTTCAGGTAACAGGCCGTGTCTTGCTTTGTGATTCTGATTGCTAAGTGATCTGATTGCTAAGCGATTCTGCAACCTCAACATGCTTCAGAGTGACCAGACATTCCTGCAGCTGTGAAACTATTTGATAAACAACATCTTCTCACAAGCTATATGTGAACGTGTAAGTCAGTACGCATAGTACAAGCATGACAACACTAAGCTGTCATAAAGTTTGCTGTCTTACTGTCCAATGATTGACAACCGCTATTGCAGGGCGCCTTTCACCCTGACTGCTGCAGCAGCCATGCTTGCCACCTTGTATGTCCTTGTGAGATTGCCCCAATCACCAGCAAGGCGCACAAGCCCTGTGCGCAATGTCAACAAGCAACAACAGTCCCAAGGACCTGCACAAGCTTCCGTTTCAGCTGATTCTCAAACAATGTAAGCTTGCCATAGGCCTTGGACTGGTACAATTTTGCAGTAGTCCCAGATTTGCAGATTGCATCAGCTGAATTGGCATGACATGCATACAATTCTCTGTGTCGCGCAGCATGCAACTGCAATTGGGCGCTTTGTCTTGATAGATGCTCGGAGATACCGCGGTTGGTCATTGCAATAGGTTCATGTCCTGCAGCAGAGCGCTGGCCACACTTGAGTCATTGATGCTGATGCATGTGTGATAATCTGACAGTCTTGAGATAGTCAATTGAGTGACACAAGTCAGTGCTGAGGCCTTGTGGCATTAGATAACATGGCTGCTTTTCAGCAAAGATTACATACTTCTGTTATTGCAGATCGTCACGTCCAAAATGGTTACAACTGCTGCTGTGTCGAAATTTTGGATCCATAGCTCTGGTCAGCGCAATCATGTTCATGACTCAAAACGGCGCCCGAGGCGTGCTGCTCCCGTTGCTGGCCATGCAAGGCTTTGGCCTGTCTGCAAAGCTCTTGGGTAAGTTGTGACAGGCCTTTTTGACAGCGCTCAGTGCAGAATGCAAACATCTGCAAATTCACACTGTGCCACAGCTGTGCATGACTGGACTGACAGCATTCAATGGCTCATGTGTGCTTGGTTGCTGGCTTCTGAAAGCACGTGCCTAGCGTGCGCCTGAAGCTGTCAAGTGCGCGATGCACTTGAACTACTCCACTTGTTTTGTGACAGGCTTTTGAGTCGCTAAGCATGTCTCTTATTTTGTGCAGGCATGACACTCTCAGCTATGGCAGTCTTGAGCTTGATGGTCGTCATGCCAGCGTCTATGGCTTGTGATCATTTGGGTAGGAAATGGACTATCATTCCAAGTTGCCTTGGTATGGCTGCAGCATTGAGCCTCATGGCAGTCTCAGGTCAGCATCTTGAGGAGCCCTCTGCCATGCACGAAATCACCGACAAAGCAAATGCCATGCACATACTCTGGCGCAGCAAAGTAACCCATGCATGTTTGTTACAGCAGTGACACGTAATTGCAGTCACAATGGATTCTTCAGCACTCAGCAATGACATTGCACACAATGCATTGATGGCAGCTGTTGCTTGATGTACTTATAGCTTTCTATTTTTAGCTTTCTAAGTGCTGATAGCTCACGATGTGCAACAATTTTGACAGTTTGGACCAATTCAATTAGCAACATGAACACGATCAAGTGAGTGTGTAACAAATGCAGGTGGCGGGCACAGCTTCCTCATGTGTGCTGGGCTGTATGCAATAGGCAACGCTTGCATTGGTGCCAGCCCAGTGGCATATGCTGCTGATGTGGTCCCAGCCAATCTTGGCGGTTTTGGTTTGGGCATGTACAGGTGTGCCGGTGATCTAGGTAAAGCACGCATATGACTCCTGGTCATGCTTTGCAAGCTAGCTGATGACCAAGCTTAAAAGCTGTGCATGTTTCCTTATGTCATGATTTTCTTGATTTCAACTACCGTAATAATCTTCGTTTGTTTAACATTCAACTATTTCAACGCCGACAATGCCAAAAAGACAATAAATAAACTGTAAAATAGATCTGACATTCTAAAGAAATAAACAATATTTGCGCAAATGCCCAAAGCGAACATGGCGTGTGATCTGGGATAGCGACGGCTTGTTGCAATCGAAAGCAGGGCCACATACATCCTTAAGTCGTGAAATGATGACCTTAATGTGATGTAGCAGTGATATTGCTGCTGCAATGCAGAAATACTGCAGACTTTAGAAGTGCCCAACGTGCATTAAAATCCATTAAAAGTTTATTCCAACATGGCCCGACAATCCATGAAAATACGCAAGTAATCAAACGACGATCTATTGCATGTTACTTCATTATTGCATGGCCCGACAAACATTAGGATCCGACAAACATTATTATAATTACGGTAGTGTAGCAAGCCTGAAACCATGCTTGATATGAACATTTGCTTAGCAACAGCTACCAGTAATTCGTCTGCTGATATTGTCACTACTGCTTTTTCTACCTTGGCCTGACCTCTTCTTGGCGTGCCTTGCAGGTCTGATGCTTGGTCCAATGTTCCTAGGTTGGGTTGCAGATTTCAGCTCAGTCAGAGTCGCATTACTTGTTAATGCAAGTTTGTTGGTTTTGACAATGTTGTACTTTGGTCTTGTTGCGGCTGAAACAAAGCAACCCGGTCCGCAAGCATGAAGAGAAGTATGCGCTCAGAAAAGGAGCCATGCAGTTTGCTTGCTAGGACCCCTCATCCTGTGTTTGCTATGTATGCAATGCTTACAGTTTTGAACAAATGCACTGATCCAATTCTTTTTGGCAATGGTTGAAGGTTTTGTAACTTATTCACACCAGAAGCATGGTCTGCAACCACAACGGTTTGCATTCCAAGCTAGCCAAGTCATCGATGCTGCTGTGTAGCTTGGCACATGCATTTCTTTGCAATTGCAGACAACATTCAGAATATCAGGGATCTGCTGCTGTAACTAGCTTTTAAGCTGTTCATGCATAAGTTGCAAAAGCCTCGAATTTTTATTTGATTTTTAAATTTTTAAAACATTTATAATTGTTTTAATATTAATTTTTAAAACATCTATAAAAATGATGATGTTGTGTCGCATTTACGCTTTGTCAGCAAATAGCATGACATTGCATCATGACTCTGTGACCTCTGAGGTCAGCATGCTTTGGTACCCGAACCTAAACTCTGCACTGATGCTCACTAAGACTCGCTGAAGAATGTTATCTCAACATATCCGGATATAATCCGGATAGTATTCATTCCGACAACTGGGCTTTGAAAATTGCGTTGCAATTAGAACAAAATCCAATATGCAATCCTAGCCAATTGCATAGAATCCTTGCCAATTGCTGTGGTACAACTGTGCACGCGTCCAACAACAGGAGATTATTCAGCGCACTACCCATGTAACTTTCAGACAGCAACATTTGATGCATCATCCTTATTGACAGTATCACTGAACACTCTTGACTGTGCCTAGATTTGTCACGCTGGCGATGCACACATATTACATGTGGTGTTGCTACATAGCTATGTATATCCCCATAGCCAATTGGAAGGCAGGGAAAGCAAGAGCGCCCTTTGCTTGACTTTTGCACAAAGTACACAATCTTGCAATCTTGGAGGCCCTGTTTTGGTGATGTGAGCACGTCGACGTACAACGACAGCAGTTGCACAGATGCTGGGTGGTATCAACAGGCTAAAAATGCTTGGCATTGCTACTTTGACAAGCTATACATGCACACATGTCCACCAACACAAAGCATCTGATGACAGCACTCTTGGCAAGTTCCTGCATAACAATGTGCTACAGACTTTTGTCAAGCAGCCAGCAGAATCATTGCGACAGGTCCAACACCAACAGCATGCATGCTGAAAATGTCACTGAGTCCACCCCTTCATTGCAATTTTGATGTGGGTCAATGATCACTGCACAACAAGCCAGTGCATCACCTGTGACCTCAAGTTCCTCAGCCACTTCAGGCCTTCATCAA